>OW388291.1:3006627-3351239 GCA_936450465.1 Gibbula magus
GTGACTTCATTGTAGTCTTCATCTCTCGCTACATTGAATTCATTCAATCCTTTCTTAAATGTGGTATTACGCTTGACAAAGTTGAGTATTTTGTTTATGTAATCTGCTGAGCTGTGAATAAGTTTTTTTTATCAATAAAGTGATGTATATAGTCAATATAACAAATAAAACAGCCAAAGAGATTATGGCAAATCATATGACGTCATGGTTCGAATCAATGATATTTGACAATTCCAACTAATGTAAAAAACATGTATAAACATATGCATAGGTAATGTTCCTATTCTTTACACTTATCCAGTCCAGCTCAGTTACTCGATACCATGAATTTGAGTACTATCTACGAAATGTACTAAGGTATTAGTTTCAAACTTTGGGGAAACACTACAAGGCTTTACAGAACAAAAGAAGTGATAAACAAGCGAAGAGTAGATGATAAATCAAATTAAAAGTTTTAAAAATGACACACCTCAGCAAGGACATTTTCAGAGATGTTAGGTCACACTGCATATGGAAACAATTAAGTATTCATTTTGGACACATTTAGGTTCCTCGTTGTGAGGTGCAGTGAAAGCTCTCTTCAGACACTTCTGACACTTCCGAATTCAACCTTTACAGCTTCAAAGATGATGTTAATTGAGGCACACGCAGTGAGGTCGTAGGTTATTGCTTAGTAATGCCGAACTTACATAGCATACATGATTGGGGAGAGTATTAATACGTATGTGTTTTAAGACACATTTTAAGACAGAAAAAGGAGGGCACATACTTATTTTCATTAATATAATAATTACGATTTGACAACACGACACATGCTTTGTAAATTTCAAACACAACAAAGATGAATATTAGTTTCAGTTACTGTGAGTAGGTCTTCGATGTTAGATATATATTGTCATAGTATATTATACACAAATATGTGTTGATGAATTGATTTTAATTGTTTTACTGATTGGTTGTATATGATTACACAACTTTCCATCAAAGTAATACTCATTATATACAGACTGCAACAATTTCCACGATGAACAGCTGACATTCTCTTCTGTTCGAATCATGTTGTTCATGTACAGCTGTTATTAAAAGTTGAATGGTAATTTTGACACTAAACAAAACCCAAACATCTAGTTGAAATAGGGGTATCGCTGTCTTACAGGACATTATCATTTGCAGAAGCCCTCGGTGCAGTTCTTTTTGAGAAGGTTAAGTGTTTCTTTCTTTATCAAACATTTATGTCAATATAAGACTAAATTTTCACATATATGTACATGTACATGTAGTTTGAAAGACTTTAAAGAAACCTCTTCAGGTAAATATTTCCCATTTTCAAATTTATTTGGCTTTATGTAACAATAAAAGCAAGGTCCAATATTCTTTTGGCTAAAGGTTGTTGTTCTTGTTACAAGGAAACTGTTTAAAAAGTTTAGAAGCACTTGACAGACTTCAACACACAACCTTGTACCAGGAAGTATGGTGTTTTCAAGCAAATCCTCCACACAAACGATAAGTTCTCTCAATTTAAGCATTTGATTTGTTTGCGTCTCCTATTATACACATCACTCACGCGCAACTCTTTGGCATCTTTGATATGAATGTCAATTGCATAAAATATAAACTAAAACCTTCAAGTCAGTTAATTAGCAAAAAAGCATTGTTCACATTGTTATATTGTTTCAAACCAGTTAGACACGTATTCTTCTATGCTGGATTCAAATGGTATACCTTACATCCAATGTTAGTTAGTTCTATCAATGGAGGAAACTAGGACGTTGACATTTAAACAATATTCTTTGACGACACGAGTGGTTTAAAATAAAGAAAAGTTTTCTATCACTGTGATAAAAATGGACGTCGTATCATATCAATCATTTCAGCATAATTACAACGACGTGATAAACATGTGTACATTAAAAACAGTTAAATCTTTCTTACATACATAAATTTTATTTACATAAGCTGAAGTTTCGCTATATGAACACCAACTTAAGGCATTATTCAGCTGGATAGAATTTCATTTTCCAGCTCAAAAGTAGTTTATCATCAATAATGACTTAGAAAAGGGCATCATGTCATTATGACAAATATTTGCCATAGCATCTTAAAGTGTTTCCTGGAACCTAATGAACTGTGGAAAATGTGTGGACCACTTCATTCATTGAGCAATTGTCTGTTCATGAATTTTCACCCAGTTTCTTTATAAAGCCTAACTTTATGAAACCACAATGCTTGATTTTCCTGAAAATGATGACAATAATCATCATTTGAACATGTCTAATATAGCAACAAAATGTTGTGAATGTAGCATGAGCATTACCTGCTATGATAACGAAAGGCCACCCACAATCACTTGATGTACATACATCGTAATCTGTAAAGTGAGGAAAGAAAATGATCCTGTCCTCTAAAAGTGGACTTAGTTATGCATAAGCATCATTCAGCATGACTGGCTTCATCATAGCGCACATCATCTAATATACAATGGATTTGAATTGAAATATTTGAATTGTTAACAACGAAATATTGTTAATCCAGAGATAGGGTTGATGTTATCTCTGCTGTTCCTGTCTGTAAAAGGAAAAATAAAACCATGTTTTAAAGTAAATCCATTGTATGTTTTGTGCTGATGAAGTGGATTTGTCTTCAATTTGACAGCGGATCATTACAATGGAAATGAAATGACAGCATGCCTACCATACACAAATAATGTTATCTTTAGACCCTCCCGTCACATCAATCGTATATCGGTGAAGAATGAAAAGTAATCACTTTTAATTTTTTCGTTTTTTTATATGAATGATGATTTGAAGCAGTCATTGTTTTCAGCATTGAAGGTTTGTTTAGCGGAAGGGATCTAATCTCAGGCAATAACAGCATTTGTTTCCACTAATTTCAAAAGGTATTCATGATGGCATTGTCACACGAATCTGAAAAAATAAGGTAGCGCTTAATTAAGTTACATGTGTATGTTCCATTAATTAAATCTATTTTAGCTGAAAAATAAGATTTTACTAAAATGTTGATATTTGTCATTCATCTGAAAAATATCAAAAGATGAATTTATTGTTTGATCTTATGCACAATTCGCAGTTCTCTATTAACTCATGTTAACTGTCAGTGTCAAGAAGTGATTCATTTCATCAACAAAAACAACCTGTGTAATTGAACACATGGAATCTTCTAAAACGTCATACAATTTTCTCTACATTGTAGGGACGATGTTTTTGCTGTTGAATCTATGACTTGAAAAAAACTTGACAGGGAAACTTTATTAGATTATTGTCTGCTAACACGCACAACATAAATGGTTTTATAAATGATTGTGTTAATATTAATAAAGTTTTCCGGTGCAATAATGTAAACACAATTTTTATATATTAAATTACATAGGTACATGACCTTTATATTTACACTTTGATGTTCACAGACCAACGAATATGTATCAATTCATTAAATAATGATAATTGACAGTGTCATCGCATGTGTCCCTGCAATACACCGTGTAGTTTCGATATCATTTCTATAACTAGCCCAATACTTTCAGTGCATATACACAAGGTCAGCATGTAAAGCGATCAAACAACCCCTTTATTCCTTGCGTCTGTCTCTCTGACATTGGTATGATTTAATATATAAAGGGATCAAGTTGTAAATATTTAAATTCATTTTAGTTTTGAGTGAAATCTTACAATGTAGAGTAACTAAAGTTGATAATTTTACCAGAACAAAAATGATTATCAGAGATAACACTAAGTGTATCGCACATGGTAGACAGTTTACATTTTCGAAAATAAACTTCTCAAATACACAATCATTAACGATCTGTCCTCTGTGTCACAGTAACATAAAAGGTTCAATAAGGCATCCAATTAATGCCCCTATTTCACTACGACCCGAATTGCCACGAATCGCCACGAATTGGAAAATTTGCACTTTCGTGAACATTCGTAGATAATTCTTAATTGATTCGTGATATTCGTAAATGATTCCTAGTTGATTCGGCAACATTCTTGTAATTCGTGGCATTCGTGGAAAATTTTTTGTTTGTCAAAAGATTTTCACGAATCATCTACGAATTTCAGATTCGTAGTTGCTTCGTAAACTGTTCGTATTTAATTCGGGACGTTCGTAACAACTTCTTAAACAATTCTTGGAAATTCGTGGTTGATAATTTTGATGTTGTCCACCATCTTTTGGCTCGTCTCTTATTTACCAACAGCTGTCTCCTCATGTTCAGAGCTAATTCAATTTGATGTTGATATTGAAGTTCAAATTCGAGTGCCAGAGCAACACGTGCTCTCCATTGCGCCTCCATAATGATTTGATGACTTGCAATCGCCGAACTATCGTAAACTATTCGTACTTGATTCGTGATATCGTATCTTATTCGTGGAAATTCGTAGTACATTCGTGACTGTGTCTTAATCATTTCTTACAATTCGTAGACAATTCGTAAAGAATTCGTACATGTTTCGTAGGTTTTTAGCATGAAAAGCTACGAATGTTCGTAAACATTTCGTACAAGTGTAAATGCTGTTCACGAATTTTGACGAATGCTCACGAATATTCACGAATTTATGCAGCCGCCTATTCGTGGTGATTCGTGGCAATTCGGGTCGTAGTGAAATAGGGGCATAAGTTAAGTCACGGCACATTCTCTTCGAAAGTGAAATGATGAATGATATTTGTTCAATGGCTACTAATAAAAGTAAATATCAACAGGAAGTTTTTATAATAATAACACTTTTAAATATGGAATTTCAACCTGGATAAGTGTTAAATTCGTTGTTTGCATTATTTAAAAAAATATAATTTCTTCTTAAAGTATCATCGGTGATAATTGACATAATCATTTAAATCTTACTTACATCATTAATCGAAAGTGAAAAGAAATATATTCCTTTTCCTATTCCTTAATACCTAGTCGGACGACTTCTGTTTCAAACGAACCTCTAACAATGAAGCCGTGTCAGATTGGAAAAGGGCATCTATTTCTTCAAAACGATAATTGATTTTACTTTTACTTAGTATAATTGGGGACGTGCCATTCATTTAATGAGGTCTCGTGAAGTGACTTTTTAGCTTATTTTGCAACATTCAGTTCTAGGGAAACAAACAGTGAATCTTGTTTTTGGGACGTATTCATGATATGTGTTTACCCCTCACAAACAAGAACAAACTGAATTGATTAAAAATAGAACTGTTGGCTCTGTAGTTCATCGGGACTTGCATGATTTATTATCTAAAGTTGAAAAATATAAAACAATTTTCTTTTAAAAATAATAAAATAAAATAATCTAAATGCTCACGAATGCTCCAATCCCAGACCTTCTCATTATGGGAAGCTATTTGGGGCTTCATGATTACACACAATTTTATCACAGTCGTTAAACGGGTACATCATTATTTACTGCGCCGCTGATATGGTATGCTCAAGTCTTGAGCTTCCTAGTGTTACTAAACCAAAAAGGTTTGAGTCTAGACGCTGTGTCACGCCAACACTTGAGAAGTACCAAAACCAAATGAACAAACCTAATCTCCATGCAACATAAATGTAGTACTGATCATGAACATTTGGGCTGTGTGTGCCAACTGGTTTACGAGAATTTATTTTAAAGGTGAGGGTGTATTCCCACAAGAAATGTCAGCTTTGGGGATGCAGTGGTTCTAGAGGATAAGGAAAACATTTGTACAAGAATCCTGCGATAAGCCCACCTTATAGGCCTCCTACTTTTCACGCAAGTTATTACTTGTTATCAACACAGGCTAAAATAAGTTTTGTCGCATATCCTCAATATGTTTTCTGTACTAGCGAATCGGCGCTAACTATACATTTCAAGTGCTTTGCTCTCCTATCTAAACACGAAAAGTGAAGGAAATGCTGCAAGGCTTAAATAAACAAGAGTTAGAGATTAACACGGCTTCTGATTTGTGTGGGAAATCTTATGAGCTGAACTTTGTATGTGTATGTTCTGATACTGTCAGATATTGGACTGTTTAAACATTCATGTTGATGCATTTAATTTAGTTTTCATTACGACGTTTTTTTTATATTGAATTTGTATTATCACAATATTCACATAACATAAACCAATGGTGTATAAATTCGTCCAAATGGATTGGGGCTCCTGGTCATATCATTTACAATTTACAATTTACAACATCTCATGTTAACGTCTCTTTGCTTAAGTTAACAAAACATATTGGCACAAGTAAGCTAAACTGATCCTAGGTATACAGACGTATCCTGACACGTTTTCAGAGTAAATACTGTGCACATTGCCGCACCAGAGTGAATCAATTAATCAACATTTGAAGCGAGCTTTCTCCCCAAAGTGCGGCAGATATCTGCCTTTAGAATCGATTTTATTCCTGAATTGCAAGACAAATATTAGCGTAAGAGTAATACCCACTACAAGTGTTAGTATCAGAGATTTCTTATGACGAATCTAAACATAGCTTTTTTAAAAAAAGATTATGTCCTATCTGCTAATTTTATTTGCTCTTTCAACATGTATTATTTGCTCATTGTTCTATAACGGAATGCCTGCATTGCCACCTGAAGCATCAGTTAAATCAATGAGTTAGTTGTTGGGGAACCTATTACTTCCTTGGAATGTGGACTATGATCAGTTGAATTATAAACATGTTTTTAATTTCTAAGCTTATTTACACATCTGCACACAATGTTAATAATCGCTCTTGCATCTATTATAAAAACGTCATGGTGCTTCCTGTAATTAAAAGAGATATAAATACAAGTCACATTTGTTCTCATGGAATCTTTTACCAATTATAATTCAATTTTAATCAGTATTCGAGAACAGCTTAGTTCTGATGTAGTCACTTGATGATATTGAAGTTCTCCTTTTGATTCTGTTCATCTGTCCTCACATGGGGGTGTAATTTGCAACGTGATCGGCCAGTTATGTTATATCACGTGTTTCATCATGAAGGATTAGAACGAAATCTCACCAACGAAGACTTTTGCTGCAAAATGTCAAGAAGGCAATATCATAATAAAGGAAACAGGATTAGATTGTATCCGGAATTCCAAATAATAAAGAAGTAAACATTACGTAAGTGGACAATGTTGGCTGATACAGACACCCATAATGTTAGATACAAACATCCAAAACGGTGCCTGCAGCTTACATGCTGACTTGCGGTACTTACTAAGTATCAGGCCATTCCAAGAGCAAGATCTGTAATCTTACATCGCACGTTTCACTTATATCAAGGGATAATGTTGTGATCTTACTCCACAGGGTTTCTAAATCTGTTGAACGTCCTCAGCATATGCATCAGCAACATTACATATCAATTTAGGACACCTCGAATTACTGAATCCAAACTGTTTGTATTTAAGATCTTAGACTCTGGATAAGGCAAAGCAAACTTGTAGCTAAACCCGGCTCAGATCATTTAAAATAAACCTTACGTATTGATACCAAAGAATAGGTGATACCTACGATGGAGTGAATAAACTGCTTACATGCAGGTAACAATTTGCAAGTGTGTGTATCTGCAATATTACCATCTTAAAACAAAGATGTGTAAACATTAGTTTTATCACGTCATGGTATGATTTTATGGATCCCTCAAATTAGTCAAATATTGTCTCCTCATCCTCCATTAGTTTCTAACTAATGTCCAACCTCCAATAGTGGTGTGCGTAATTGTTCTAGGCATGTCACGCAAACACAACCCATTTTGCAACTTTCCATTTCAATGGAGCAAAATATCATATCAACACCATTTAATCTATTTCCAAAAAAGAAAACAAAGAACAAGTTCAATTTTTTATTTAGAAGGGCAAGAACAACTATAGTGTCATCCGCAAAATCAAGTTTGATGTCTCTCTCTGAACTGTTATTAGATGTTGCAACGATAGTAGGTGGATAAAAGGTTGTGTCGGCAGCTGTTCCGGTGCCAGTGGCTGGTCCAGTCACTGTAGCAGATACGCGGGACGTCTTTACCCGAATCACGTCACTCACACGATCCTCCATTTCCGATGCTTTCTATAGTTTGAAATATTCTAAAATGAATATACATACATGTACTATATACAACCATTTTGTTACATTGTTTAAGTATTTTAAAGCTAAGAACAGGAAGATTTTCTGGATAACAACTTCTTTAATGTGAAAACACACGACGTTTCGGAGTACATACTCACTCCTTCACCAGGTGGAATGTAAAGAAATAATAAATATGGTACATGTATATAGCAAACAAAACAATGGTGAGGAAACTCAATCAGGGAGATTACATGCATGAGAATGGTATACAATTGGGATTTGTAATGATGTGTGTTTATTTACATCTTCAATAAAGCATACAGGCCATTGTTTATCTGCCTAAAATTGCTTGTATATACATGTATGTACTATAGGCCTGTGGCCTCCTTAAGTGCAAATAAAGATTGAATATCTACTTACTCCCCCTCATGTTTGTCTTGCAAATCCTCATTTGTATACCATTCTCATGCTTCACCCCCATCATGTTTGTATTACAAATCCCCATTGTATACCATTCTCAAATCTTCCTATTCTTATGTATACCACTTCTAAATGCCCTTAAAAACCTATTTAAAAGCTTCAATTTATATTTGAATTTGTTTGAAGGAAAACATGTTTCACATTCCACATGATAAATGTATATAACTCCTTACACTGTTGTTACATAACATATAAGGATAAAAATACCTTGTAAATCCTAATGGCGAGGAATCTGTGACAAGTACGTTCTGCGATGAGTTGTTCATCAAAACCGGAATCATACAACCGTGTTGCCGCATCGACATACCAGACGTCTTCTTTGGAGTACTGAAGTGGCCAGCATTTTTCTAGATCTTGGCCTGTAAAATAATGTTCATATATTTTACTTAACAAAGAAAGACAGACGTTTGTTATATTTGTCATAAATTAGTACCATCTTCATGTTGCAATTGCTTCATTGAATGAATGTTTTTAACAAAATATGCGTTGATGTTTTCCACGCTATTTAGTAATGTCAGTACTGCTATTTCACCACAATGAGCTTTGATAGAATGCGATATAAAAGAACTAAGTTTACTTTACCTAAGTGTAATAAACAAGTCGTTATCGTCCTAACTCTACATGATTGGCTTTCTCTGTCAGGTGTGAAACTGGTAAGTGTTGATGCACGTGAAGTCAAGGCTTATAAGGTAGAGCAACCCTCCAATAGTTTAGACAAACAAAGTTGCGTTTGGGCGTAACAGCACGAGCGTTTTAGTTCAAATGTATAGACCTCCAATAGTCACAAGTGACTTTGTTTTAAGTTAGATATGGTCCGAAAAGCCTCCTCGTGCCAAACTAATGGAGGCTTTTCGGACCATATCCTACACATATTAAGACGAGTTACTTTTATCACACTTTTAACAATGCGTTGTATTACTCACACGAGTGAAAAAAAGAAAATGATAATTATTGGAGTCGTTTTGCCAAATACCAAATAATTTACTTATTTAACCAATTACGTATCATATTTGTAAACAAAGTAAATAGCAGTGTGTGAGCTATTTTGTGTCACATTTAATGTTGTATGCCACATAAATACGATAAACCTTGCCTGAAGGAGTGCCTTCTGTTTAATGCATGTTGATAATATATTACCAGTGAATCTGCTTCAATATCAAGGACATCCAAATGCTCGAGGTGACGTGATGGGCAGAATAAATGGTGTTTAACAAGTCTCTATTTGTTGTAGCCACAGAGACTACAAGTGAATGTCAAATGCACTTAAATGACCAAACTGTATCTGTCATATATATGATTCAATATGTTTTCTGAAATTAATAATCAATGGTTCAGGTATCACTGTGCAGCTAGCAAAATAATATTTCAAGTGAAATTGTGAGCAAAACATATTGCTATCACTTTGACGCCAGTGTTATTAAATGTGTAAGTGGTCAATAGTTTAATACTGTTAAAAATAGGCATTAGCATATACAAACTATTTAATTTAAAACAATATCAGTCTGATGTGTTGACTGTAAATACAAACACATTCCTTTGTTAGTATTTTGAAAGACACTTTAGCAAAAGTGTACGGATATGTAAAACCATTATAAATGTCATACTTTTGTTGCGTTTCTTTGAAGGAAGATAGAAACCTTAGCATTCTGGAATGTTGCATTGAAGCGTAAGACAT
Organism: Gibbula magus; assembly: GCA_936450465.1. Lineage (NCBI taxonomy): Eukaryota > Metazoa > Mollusca > Gastropoda > Trochida > Trochidae > Gibbula > Gibbula magus. The sequence goes on from OW388291.1 coordinate 3,016,801, forward strand.
GCTTCTAATGTTGAAGCTTGTCATTTTGGAAATTCGCTCAGTAGATTAGTGCAAATATTGTCTGTCCAAGGGAAGTAGGGAAACATACCCATTTATTTTGCAGATATGTTTTGCATTTTGTTTTCCGTTGGCATGGCAACTTAAAAGAATATATACGATTGCAACAATTTCAACAATCTGACCGTTTGTAATAATAATATGATAAATGAACAAAGTTAAAAAAGAAATTAAACAGAAGCACCTTTTTTATCGATATTCTGGGAGATGGGGAAGTTGCCATCTTCTGATAATGATTCTTTTAGATATATATATAACTAAGAAACTTTCTATCTCTATAAGGGAGTAACTTCAACGTTAAACTCAATTGTATTCAGGTTTTTGAGAACTATTGTACAATGATGTAGTCTCAAGACAACAATCACTAGACAGTTCCTGAACTGAATCTCCAGGGGACACAGACCACGTACTTTATATGTAAACTCTTTTCAAGTAATTTCATTATCTAAATCACTTAATGAAAAAAAAAAGTGCCTGTTCAGTTTCACGGGATGAGTGCTACAATGTAACTTACCGAAGTACATTGTTCAAATACAGTGTAAGGCAATATATTAAGGATAAGCATCAGTATAATAGTCATAAGATACATGTATATACTGTTTCCGGACATCTGAATGTTCTCTTTCTATGTCAACAGACATATTACTAGCCTAAATTGAACTCAACAAGGTATTTTTCTTGATATAAATGCAATAAATGTCCATCTGTAAATAGTAAGTGCTATGATTCAGACAACGATGAACGTAATGGAAGACTTAGGCATAGCTACTGGTATTGTCAAGACAATGTGACACAATGTACCAATGTTTCATTTTCCCCAAATTACAATGATCAATTTATTTTGGGAGGAACATATTTAGAAAATAACCAACGAGGTACGAGTGATAACGGAAATATAAACGAGTTAAAATGATGTTCACATAATTTCGACGAGTGCATATTTCCCGTAATCACTCGTACCGAGTTGGTTATTCTATATTTTACCCAATACATTCAATTAAATACACAGTTCCGAACGACAAACGTTTCTTTTTATTTTTTAGACTGTAGAGTAAGTGACTTAGATCAGCTGATTTGTATTCATGCGCGTGTTACACCGAACATCTCCAGTGGTCAAACACTAAACAAAATAGGTCTTTAATAAAACGATGAGAAACTAATATATTATTAGTCTGTTTGTATAACCCATAACATAGTTGTCATATATGACGCACATTTACATTATAATTACATGTACGATACAACCTGAATTTATATAATAAGTACACAATTACGCCTCAGTGCAGTACCAACAGTATGAATGACTGACGCGGTGAGTGACTGAACAGCATAGCGTTGAATTGAAAATTGGAAAAACCTGTCACTAAAGAGCACATGTGCGAATATCAGAAAAATAACCACCTGTGTATCCTAACCCGTACGGGTAATATACATATTTAATTGACAATGAGAAATCCTGATGCTTTGATTAAATATAATTAAAGATTTATTTCTTGTTTGATCGCAAATGGACATATAATTCTATAATTTTGGTTAAGCCATTGATGATTCTGATGTTTTGTTGTGGCATTTATCAAAATTAGAAACCTTAAATAAATGGTAATCCCTCCAATACTTTAATCTCATTACGGAAGAATATTTCTACTTTCTATCCTATCCAATTACATAAAATTACAATTTTCAGTTCGGTATACACCATCAGTTAATAGGAGATAAACCTGCTGTGTAATTAACTTTTTGTGAGTCTAACGTAGATTTGAATAGTTGTCTTTGTATCATTCGGAGTGCAACGCACATTCGAAAGTAAACCGGTTCGCTCTCGGCTTATCACAGTGTTGCATTTCGAATGTGGCACTTGAAATAAACGTAATAACACACATAGTCTCAGAGACCACGTTTCCTGTCGTGATTGCTTCTGTAGTTTCACTGTTTAAAATATCATAATATAATCATATATATATATATATATATATATATATATATATATATATATGTGTAATATAAATGTCAGACGAGGTAATGAGACGTCGGCCTGAACCTATCATACTGTTGAAGTACGCTTTGTAGGAAGGTGATGTCATTGACCAGGTGATTTCAGGTCAATGCCCTGTGTAAAGAGGATCAACAAGTATGGTTTTGCTACTGAACTTAAGTCAAATGTACATAAAATTGTATTTATCATCTACAGTATATACATGTACACATGTATATGAAATGGGTGGTAGATTTAATAAAGCACCATTGCTGTCTATTCTATGGCAATATCTAAGTTACCCCGACCTCTACGTGATCTGCGTTGTGATGAGGTCAGACAGGAAATACCATATCGGTCTTAAACATTGTACTAAGCTGAAGGAGCAATCAGAAGAAGAAGTATGACTTCAAATAGGTTCAAATAGGTTCAGTTGATTGTTGACAATGATGACATTTTACAGAGAGAACCATAGGCAACTGTGTTATGCTTGTGACTTGACTGTCACTTTACAGAGTTGGATATGTTGTTTATATACTCTGCTAAGATATTGATACTTATTGAGAGAAGGGTTCTGATCAATAAAGTGAGGTAAATTAGCAATGTAACAAATAATAAAGACAAAGAGATTATGGTAAAGCATATGATGTCAACAAAGAAAAGCTTTCTATCACTGGGATAAAAATGAACGTCGTTTCATATCAATCATTTCAGCATAATTACAACATAACATAGACCGACGTGATAAACATGTGTACATTAAAAACCGTTAGATCTTTCTTACATACATAAATGATCCAAGATCCAAGTTTCCTGTTGGCTATAGGGGTTTATTCTTGCTACTATATATATTCTGTGCTGATGAAGTGGATTTGTCTTCAATTTGACAGCGGATCATTACGATGGAAATGAAATGACATCATGCCTACCATAAAAAAAAATGTAATCTTTAGACACTCCCGTCACATCAATCGTATCTCGGTGAAGAATGAAAAGTAATCACGTTTAATTTTTCGTTTTTTATATGAATGATGATTTGAAGCAGTCATTGTTTTCAGCATTGAAGGTTTGTTTAGCGGAAGGGATCTAATCTCAGGCAATAACAGCATTTTTTCCCACTAATTTCAAAAGGTATTCATGATGGCATTGTCACACGAATCTGAAAAAATAATTAAGCGCTTAATTAATTTACATGTGTATGTTCCATTATTTAAATCTATTTTAGCTGGAAAATAAGATTTTACTAAAATGTTGATATTTGTCATTCATCTGAAAAAGATCAGAAGATGAATTTATTGTTTGATCTTATGCACAATTCGCAGTTCTCTATTAACTCATGTAATGATCTTCTGTCAGTGTCAAGAAGTGATTCATTTCATCAACAAAAACAACCTGTGTAATTGAACACATGGAATCTTCTAAAACGTCATACAATTTTCTCGAGATTATAGGGACGATGTTTTTGCTGTTGAATTTATGACTTGAAAAAACTTGACAGGGAAACTTAGATAAGATTATTGTCTGCTAACACGCATAACATAAATTGTTGTATAAATGATTGTGTTAATATTAATAAAGTTTTGCGGTGCAATAACACACTTTTTTATATTAAATTACATAGGAACATGACCTTTATATTTACACTTTGATGTTTACAGACCAACGAATATGTATCAATTCATTAAAAAATGATAATTGACAGTGTCATCGCATGTGTACCGTGTAGTTTTGATATCATTTCCATAACTAGCCCAATACTTTCAGTGCTTATACACAAGGTCAGCATGCATAGGGATCAAACAACCCCTTATTCCTTACGTCTGTCTCCCTGACATTGGTATGATTTAATATATAAAGGGATCAAGTTATAAACATTTCAATTTATTTTAGTTTTGAATGAAAGTTTTGATAATTTTACCAGAACAAAAATGATTATCAGAGATAACACTAAGTGTACGCACATGGTAGACAGTTTACATTTTCGAAAATAAACTTCTCAAATAAACAATCATTAACGATCTGTCCTCAGTGTCACAGTAACATAAAAGGTTCAATAAGGCGTCCAATTAAGTCACAGCACATTCTCTTCGAAAGTGAAAACGTAAAACACCATTTCTGATGAATGATATTTGTTCAATGTCTACTAATAAATGTAAACATCCACAGGACGTTTTTATAATGATAACACTTTTAAATATGGAATTTCAACCTGGATAAGTGTTAAATTCGTTGTTTGCATTATTTAAAAATACATAATTTCTTCTTAAAGTATCATCGGTGATAATTGACATAATCATTTAAATCTAACTTACATAATTAATCGAAAGTGAAAAGAAATATATCCCTTTTCCTTTTCCTTAATACCTAGTCGGACGACTTCGGTTTCACACGAACCTCTAACAATGAAGTCGTGTCAGATTGGAAAAGGGAATTTCTTTCTTCAAAACGATAGTTGATTTTACTCTGTAGTATAATTGGGGACGTGCCATTCATTTAATGAGGTCTCGTGAAATGACTTGTTTTTTTAAGCTTATTTTGCAACGTTTAGTTCTAGGGAAACAGACAGTGAATCTTGTTTTGGGGACGTATTCATGATATTTGTTTACCCCTCACAAACAAGAACAACCTGAATTGATTTAAAATATAACTGTTGGCTCTGTAGCTCATCGGAATTTGCATGATTAATTATCTAAAGTTGAAAATATAAAACAAAATTTTGTTTAAAATAATAAAATAAAACAATCTAAATGCTCACTAATGCTCCAACCCAAGACCTTCTCATTATTGGAAGCTATTTGGGGCTACATGATTACACACAATTTTATCACAGTCATTAAACGGGTACATCATTTTTGACTGCGCCTAGTTTTATTTTGTTTAAAATAATAAAATAAATTACTAACCAAAAAGGTTTGAGTCTAGACACTGTGTCACGCCAAAACTTGAGAAGTACCAAAACCAAATGAACAAACCTAAACTCCATGCAACATAAATGCAGTACTGATCATGAACATTTGGGCTTCGTGTGCCAACTGGTTTACGAGAAATGTTTTAAAAAGTTTTGGGGATAACGCCTTCTGATCACATATTTGAGAAGGGTGTATTTCCACAAGAAATGTCAGCTTTGGGGACGCAGTGGTTCTAGAGGATAAGTAAAACATTTGTACAAGAATCCTGCGATAAGCCCATCTTATAGGCCTCCTACTTCTCACGCAAGTTATTACTTTTTATCAACACAGGTTAGAATAAGTATTGTCGCATATCCTCTATATGTTTTCTGTGCTAGCGAATCCGCGCTCACTCTACATTTCAGGCGCTGTGCTCTGCTATGTTAACACGAAAAGTGAAGGAAATGCTACAAGGCCTAAATAGAGATTGACACGACTTAGGATTTGTGTGGGATATCTTATGAGCTGAACTTTATTTGTATGTTCTGATACTGTCGGATACTGGACTGCTTAAACATTCATATTGATGCATTTAATTTAGTTTTCCTTACTACTTCTGGATAATTGATAATTAAATAAGAAATATAAGAACTAATTGAAAAGTACACTTTGCATAATTATAAGACAACTTTAGCGTTTCTTTTGATTTTGAATTTATATTATCACAATATTCACATAAAATAAAACAATGGTGTACAGATTCGTCCAAATGAATTGGGTCTCCAATGTGAACAATAGCTCTTGCTAACGTCTCTTTGCTTAAGTTAACGAAACATATTGGAACAAGTAAGCTAAACTGATCCTAGGTTTACCAACGTATCTTGACACGTTTTCAGAGTAAATAATGTGGCAATTGCCGCACCAAAGTGAATCAATTTATCAACATTTGAAGCGAGCTTTCTCCCCAAAGTGCGGCAGATATCTGCTTTCCGAATAGATTTTATTCTTGAATTACAAGACAAATATTAGCGGAAGAGTAATACCCAATACAAGTGTTAGTATCAGAGATTTCTTATACCGAATCTAAACATAGATTTAGAAAAAAAATATTATGTCCTATCTGCTAATTTTATTTGCTCTATCAACATGTATTATTTGCTCATTGTTCTATGACGAAACGCCTGCATTGCCACGTGAATAATCAGTTAAATCAATGAGTTAGTTGTTTGGGAACCTATTACTTCCATGGAATGTGGACTATGATCAGTTGAATTATAAACATGTTTTTAATTTCTAAGCTTATTTACACATCTGCTAATGTTAACAATAGCTCTTGCATCTAATGCAAAAACGTCATGGTGCTTCCTTTGCAATTAAAAGAGATAGAAATACAAGTCACATTTGTTCTCATGGAATCTTTTACCAATTATAATTCAATTTTTATCAGTATTCGAGAACAGCTTAGTACTGATGTAGTCACTTGATGATATTGAAGTTCTCCTTTTGGTTTTGTTCATCTATCCTCACATGGGGGTGTAATTTGCAACGTGATCAGCCTGTTATATCACTTGTCTCACCAACGAAGACTTTTATTGCAAAATGTCAACAAGGCAGTATCATAATAAAGGAAACAGGATTAGAGTGTATCCCGAATTCCACCTAATGAAGAAGTAACATTACCTAACTGGACAATGCAGTTCCTAGCTGATACAGACGCCCATACCGTTTCGATACATCCAGTACTGTTCCTGCAGCTTCGAGCTGACTTGCGGTACTTAGTATCAGGCCATTCAAGAGCAAGATCTGTAATCTTACGTCGCACGTTTCACTAAAATCAAGGGATTAGGTTGTTATCGTACTGCACAGGGCTCCTAAATTTGTTGAGCTTCCTCAGCATATTTATCAGCAACATTGCATATCAATTTGATTATCTAGGACGCGTCGAGTTACTGAATCCAAACTGTTTGTATTTAAGATCTTAGACTCTGGATAAGGGAAAGCAAACTTGTAGCTCAACCTGGCTCCGGTCATAAAATAAACTTTACGTATTGATATCAAAGAATAGGTGATACTTACGATGAAGTGGATAAGCTGCTCACATGCAAGTAACAATTTGCAAGTGCGTGTATCTGCAATATTACCATCATATTAACACGATTTAGGTTTATCACACTTTTAACAATGTGTTGTATTACTCACACGAGTGAAAAAAGAAAACTTACACATATTAAGAAGGAGACTTTCCCCAATGACATGTACATGAACTTCTATCACAATCACCTCACATCCATCACCTTGGTCAGTACATATTGCTTGCTTAGGGCGTTATCTACACTGAAACATGTCGCATCTCACTGCATTAAAGAAGTCTTTCCGTCCTTCAGTCCGTCCATCTGTCCTTCCGTCAGTCCGAATACAATTTTTGTCTGATCAATAACAGCAAAACTATTAATCTCATCCTTTGTAAATTTGGCAGATGTCTTCTTTACCACTAGGAGAGGTGCAGTGCGAAATGTAAACCGAATTGGGGATATTTTTTTTTAATTTTTGGCAATTTTTTTATATTTTTTAACTAAGTCATGTTCTGAGATTTGTTTGTCCGATCGATTACAGAAAAACTATTCATCTCATCCTTTTCAAATGTGGCACTTGCTTCTTCACCACTAGGAGAGGTGCAGTGCGAAATTTAAATCGAATAGGTAATTTTTTATTTTTTTGCAATTTTTGGTATGTTTTAACTTACATGTAGTTATATTCTGAGAATTTTTTGTCCGATTGATTACAGAAAAACTATTCATTTCTTCCTTTTCAAATTTGGCACATGTCTTCTTCACCACTAGGAGAGGTGCATTGCGAAATGTACATGTAACACGATTTGGTGATTTTTTTTAATTTTTTACTTCGTCATATTCGGAGCTAGAATGAATGAAGCTACTTCTGTGTTGTAATTTGTTGACTTTATCATTTTCTTTTTCATATAACTGTCATCAAAAGCTACTTTTGTGCTCTTGTTGATTTTACTATTATATTTCCACTGGTTATATTTTGGAAAAAGTTTTCTTTCTTTTCAGCCATAAACTGCTGTAAATCCCTCACTGTGCTAGGGTTGTGCTTCCATGTACCTGTTGTTTCATGTCACTCGAATGAATCATTATGATGAATTAATGCCCAAAATAAAGTTGAAATCAGTGGTAATGGCAGTAGTCTATTATGTTACCCCTACCTTTTGAAGTTACTATTATTCCTACTTTTACTGAAACCACCTTTTTTACATGAAGAGACTCTTAGCAATTACATTTCATAGCTTATCAATCCTTAGCTGTGCAGACACCTCTCTCCATAAGTAAAATAAAAATGTCAAACTTGTTAGTGTCGTTTTGCCAAGTACAAAATAATTTACCTATTCAACCAATTACGTAATGATTATTTGGTAACAAAGTAAATAGCAGTTTGTGAGCTATTTTGTATCACCTTTAATGTTGTATGCCACATAAATAAGATAAATCTTGCCTGAAGGAGTTCCTTCAATGATACTGTTGATAATATATACTAGTAACCAGTGAATCTACTTCAATATCGAGGACATCCATGCCCAAATGCTAGAGGTCACTTGATGGTGTTGTATATGGTGTTTAACAAGTCTTTATTTTGTTGTAGCCACACAGACTACAAGTGAATGTCAAATGCACTCGTAAATAAAGTAAAGTGATTCCACACCTGCCGTCGTTAAGATGATTGATGAGTTTTTGTAAGGGGACACTATTGAACAGAGATGAATAAATGCTTAATTTAATTGATACGTTGAGAATGACCAAATTGTATGTCACACCGGTTAGACAATATATGCTTCAATATGTTTGCTATCACTTTGACGCCAGTGTTATTAAATGTGTAAGTGTTCAATAGTTTAAAACTGTTAATAAAATAGGTATTAGCATAAACAAACTATATCAGTATGATTTGTAGACTGTTAAATACAATTACATTCCTTTCTTAGAATTTGAAAGACACTTAGCAAATGTGTACGGATATGTAAAACCATTATAAATTTCGTATTTCTGTTGCGTTTCTTTGAAGAAAGATAGAAACCTCAGCTTACTGGAATGTTATATTGAAACATAATACATGCATGCTCCTAATCTTGAAGCTTGTCATGTTGGAAATTCGCTAAGTAGATTAGTGCCAATATTATCTGTCCAAGGGAAGTGGGGAAACATACCCAATTAATTTGCAGATATATTTTGCTTTTTGTTTTCCTTAGTCATGGCAACTTAAAAGAATATAAATGATTGCAACAATTTCCACAATCTGACCGTTTGTAATAATCATATGATATATGAACAAAGTTAAAAAGATAATGATTCTTTGAGATATATATATAACTTATAAACTTTCTATCTCTATAAGGGAGTAACTTCAACGTAAAACTCAATTGTATTCAGGTTTTTGGGAACTAATTGTGCAATGATGTAGTCTCGAGACAGCAATCAGGAGACGGTTCCTGAACCGAATCTCCAGAGGATACAGACCACATTCTTTATATGTAAAATCTTTTCAAGTAATGTGATTATCTAAATCACTTAATGGAAAGAACAACTTGCCTGTTCAGTATCAGTGCAACAATGCAACTGACTCATGATCAAGTACAGTGTAAGACAATATATCAAGGATAAGCATCAGTATAATAGTCATAAGATATATACCGTTTTCGTACATCTGAATGTTCTCTTTCTATGTCAACAGACATATCTTACCATAAATTGAACACAAAAACATGAACAACATGCATAATATGACCTATGACATGCTATGCTTCAGCCATCGGTGAAAGAAACTTTGTTATTTATGGAAGACTTGAGGCATAGCTACTTGCATTTCTAAGAAAGGTTTACACAATGTACCAATATTTTTATTTTCCCTATACTGCAATGATCAGTTTATTTTGGGAGGAACATATAATGATTTAACTGTCAATGAGAAATCCTGACAGTTTAAATTATGGGTTTATTTCTTGTTAGATCGCAAATGGAAAATATAATTCTGTAATTTTTGTTAAACCAATGGTGATTCTGATGTTATGTTGTGACAATTATCAAAATTAGAAATCTAAATAAATAAAACCTACATCAATGGTAATCCCTAAGATCTGTTAATCTCATTTCAGCAGAATATTTGTACTTCCTATTCAATCGCATTACATAAAATTACAGCTTTCAGTTAGGAATACACTATCAATTTACCTATTGTGTTTTTAACTTTTGTGAGTTGATGTAGATTTGATACGATTTGATATCATTCGGAACCGAACGCGCATCCAATGTAAACCGGTTTGCACTTGGCTTATCGCACTCATGCATTTAGAGTGTGACTCTTGAAATGAGTATGTTTACCTGGACAGAAACAAGTATAATAACGGCACACTTAGTCTCAGAGACCATGTTGACTCCCGTCGTGATTGCTTCTGTAGTTTCACTGTTTAAAATATCGGTCCAAATTAGAACTATTTCCCAAACAGATACACCAATTAAATTACGGAAAAGGCAAATATGATGATAACTGCACAGTAGAAGTGATTTATGCATGATTATTTCCATGAGATAGTTTAGTCGAGAATGTTAAGTCATAGTGTATTAAAAAGCAGTAAATCGCCTATCACAAAAATCGTGTTCGAACGTCCGTTCCACAATAAAGTAACCCAATCAAAAACAAGGATGCCTATGCGATATCTGATCAAAACAGGTGGAAACTGTTTGCACCAGTATGTCCCTTTCATTGGATCGATAATTCCCTTGATGGATAAGATCCTGTTGTGAATAGCTTTGTGATGTTGTGAGATGAGGAAATGAGACGTAGATCTTATCCAGTCATGCTGTTGAAGTAATCTCTGTAAGACTTCTGCAGGTTATGTCAGGTCAATGTGCTGTACAAAGATGTTCAACATGTATGGTTTCTAACGTCTATCAACTGAACATGTAATTGCATCTATCCTCTACAATATCGCACATTTATATGAAATGGATGGTACATTTGTTAAAGTACAATTGCCGTCTATGCTATTGTAATATCTAAATCATCCCGACCGTGACGTGATCTACGTGGTGATGAGTTGAGACATAGAACGTCAGTATAATACCTCGTACCACACTGGAGGAGCAATCAGAGGAATCTATAAGACTTCAGTTGAGGGCAGGTCAAACAGGTTCTGTTGATTGTTGACACTGATGACATTTTACAGAAGAAACCATAGGCAATTAAATTGCCGTCATTGTTGCCTTCTCTCTCGCTACATTGAATTCATTCAATCCTTTCTTAAATGTGGTATTACGCTTGACAAAGTTGAGTATTATTTGTATGTAATCTGCTGAGCTGTGAATAAGTTTTTTCATCAATAAAGTGATGTATATAGTCAATATAACAAATAAAACTGCCTAAGAGATTATGGCAAATCATATGATGTCATGGTTCGAATCAATGATATTTGACAATTCAAACTAATGTAAAACCAAGCTAATGTAAATTAGTGTAGTCAGTGTATCACTTCCTTCTTATCCCATGTTTGAGTTATTCCGGCTAACCCAGTCATGCAGAGGTGACTTTGAGATAAACATTATAAACATATGCATAGGTAATGTTCCTATTCTCTACACTTATCCAGTCCAGCTAAGTTACTCGATACCATGAATTTGAGTACTATCTACGAAATGTACTAAGGTATCAGTTTCAAACTTTGGGGAAACACTACAAGGCTTTACAGAACAAAAGAAGTGATAAACAAGCGAAGAGTAGATGATAAATCAAATTAAAACTTTTCAAAATGACACACCTCAGCAAGGACATTTTCAGAGATGTTAGGTCACACTGCATATGGAAACTATTAAGTATTCATGTTGGACACATTTAGGTTCCTCGTTGTGAGGTGCAGTGAAAGCTCTCTTCAGAAACTTCTGACACTTCCGAATTCAACCTTTACAGCTTCAAAGATGATGTTAATTGAGGCACCCGCAGTGAGGTCGTAGGTTATTGCTTAGTAATGCCGAACTTACATAGCATACATGATTGGGGCGAGTATTAATACTTATTTGTTTGAAGACACATTTTAAAACACAAAAATGAGGGCACCTACTTATTTTCATTAATATAATAATTATGATTTGACAACACCACACATGATTTGTAAATTTCAAACACAACAAAGATGAATATTAGTTTCAGTTACTGTGAGTAGGTCTTCAATGTTAGATATATATTGTCATAGTATATTCTACACAAATATGTGTTGATGAATTGATTTTCATTGCTTTACTGATTGGTTGTATAAGATTGCGCAGCTTTCCATCAATGTTATACTCATTATATACTGACTGCATCAATTTCCACGATGAACAGCTGACATTCTGTTCGGTTCGAATCAGCTGTGAGGCAACAGCAATCTTGACATCTTAATTGTTTACGACGGTAACGCAATGCGAGCTGTGTCGTTTTGTTCATGTACAGCTGTAATTAAAAGTTGAATGGTAATTTTGAAACTCAAAAATTTTTTAGTTGAAATAGGGATATGGCTGTCTTACAGGACATTATGATTTGTAGAAGCCCTCGGTGCATTTCTTTTTGAGAAGGTTAAGTGTTCCTTTCTTTATCAAATATTGATGTCAATATAAGACTAAATGTTCACATATATGTAGTTTGAAGGACTGAAGGACCTCTTCAGGTAAATATTTCCCAGTTTTAAATTTATTTGGTTTTATGTTACAATAAAACCAAGGTCTAAGATTCCTGTTGGCTAAAGGTTGTTGTTCTTGTTACAAGGAAACTGACAGATTACAAGTTTAAAAGCACTTGACAGACTTCAAAACACCACCTTGTACCAGGGAGTATTGTGTTTTCAAGCTAATCCTCCATACCAACTCTGGGAAAAAGACACAAACGATAAGTTCTCTCAATTTAAGCAAATCAGTTATGTGTCATAACATCTTAGGTGATTTATTGAAAACTGATGATTTGTGGAAAATAATTGGACCACTTTATTCATTCAGAAAATGTTTGGTCATGAATTTCCTCCCATTTTTTAATGAAACTTAACTTGCCACAATGCTTGATTTTCCTGAAAATGATGACAATAATCATCATTTGAACATGTCTAATATAGCAACAAAAGTTGTGAATGTAGCATGAGTGTTTGCCTGCTATGATAACGAAAGGCCACCCACAATCACTTGAAGTAAATATATCGTAAAACTAGGATTGACGCGTCAATACTTAGGTCTTCAAGACTTCTGCTTGACCTTGAACTCCATGTCGGACTCTCAGTTATTCATCAGTTCTCTGCTTTAAAACGAGATATCGAACATATCTCTATCTTCAGTAGTTATTTTACAAAAATTCTCCAAAGACAATGACCCTCTGAAAATGGAACAATCGCTTATTACTGGACCCCTACATGATCTTTATGACGATTAAGACTAAATTGTGCTTTAATTTCCACTTAAGTAGATGTAATCATCGTTTAGATTGCAGACATAATTAATGTGTTATGTTTTTCTGAATATTAAAGAAATCTTCAAAAATGCTTAAATTTTGACTCCTAGACAACGTTTGCGATGTTCGGAGCTTAACTATCAAATTTTTTATGAAACGATTCAACAGAAAAGTTTTTGTTCTTGAATTTGTGCATCCGGAGGTGTAAATACAATGAAATTATCTCAATTGGTTAAGCAGTTATGATCCTTTGAACTCTGCTGAAAATGGCGATTTTCGAAAAATTTACCATCATGGAAAAATGACAAAGTTCTATGACTTGTCACACGTAAGGTATGACAAATAAATGCTTGAAAATTGTTGTCCTTAATAAAATGATATCTCTCCTTTAACATCAGCTATTTAACATGTTGGTATCTTTAGTGGTTTAAGATCGAAAATTTTTCGAAAAATATGCCCCTCAAAAGTCATCAAAATCACGAAATTTCATACATTTTGACAAATGCGATAACTGTGGCCTAACTATCGACTTTTACATGATATAGATCTGTTATAGAAATGTTAGGTAACGTATTTGGGTCAGATGGCAATAAATATCTTTGACATATCTTCATTTCTTACAGACTTATACTCCTTTAAACATGAGGCCGAAATTCGGTCTTTTTAAAATTGACCATGTTCAATGACGGATAAACAAAATTCTAGGATGAAATAAAAAAAATCGACTTCTACAACCCTCTGGAGAATTCATTTATCTCTAGTAAGCTATCATATGTATCTGTACTCCTAAAATTTAAGGACGAGAAGGTTTTCTTAGACGCATATCCTAAAAACCGCAAAATTTCAATAAGAAATCAGTTTTTTTCGAAATAGCAAAAAATCTATATATACGGCCGAAAAAATACCATTAACCTTTTTGATAGGGAATAGTGTTGCGCACATTTTGGTGAAAGTTTTGAGAACATATATTGATTAGTATTCGAGCTATGAAGGTTCAAAGTTTTGACTTCAAGGGGAGATAACTCAAGAAAGAATTGGAAAATCCAAAATCTGTCTCGTCTATTTCCAGACATGGTCACATGCTATCATCTCTGGAAATTTCATGTAAATCGGCCCGGCCGTTAATTCAGAAAGTTTTGGACAAAAAAAGTACAAATAATAATAAAGAACTAGGATTGCCACAGGCAATACTTAGGTCTTCAAGACTTCTGCTTGACCTTGAACTCCATGTTGGACTCTCGGTTATTCGTCACTTTCTCTGCTTTAAAACGAGCTATCGAACATGTCTCTATCTTCAGTAGTTTTTTTACAAAAATTCTCCAAAGAAGGTACCCCTTTGAACATTGAAAAATCACGTATAAATGAACCCCTACATGATCTTTCTCACGATTAAGACAAAACGGTCAACATTTTCATAATAAGGTGTAACATAGGAGATGTTATACTTTGATTTCCACATAAGTAGATGATATCATCATTAAGATTGAATACATATTGAATAGGTTATGTTCTTCTGAATATTAAGAAAAATATTCAAAAATGCTCATTTTCGGACCCCTAGACATCGCTCTCGATGTTCGAGGCTTAACTATCAACTTTTTAAAGAAAGCGGTCCACATAAAAGTTTTTCTTCTTAAAATTGTGAATACGTAGGTGTATGTAAAATGTCAATAGCATAAGAAGTTAAGCAGTTATGAACCTTTCAAGTTTGTTGAAAATGGCGATTTTCGAAAAATGACAATCTTCTATGACTTGTCAGACGTAAACTATGACAGACACATGCTTGAAAGTTATTGTCCTTAATAAAATGATATATCTCCTTCAAAATGAGCTATTAAACATGTTTGTATCTTCAGTAGTTTGCGATCGAAAATTCTTCTAAAAATATGCCCCTACAAAGTTCTCAAAATCACGAAATTTCATATCTTTGGGGACATGATGAATTTGTGATTAAACAATCAACTTTTACATGATAAAGATCTGAAACAGAAATGTTAGGTAATGTATCTGTATCCGATTGCAATAAGTAACTTTGACGTAACTTTATTTGTAACAGAGTTACGTCCCTTTGAACATGATGCCGAAATTCTAAAAAAGGACCATTTTGAAGGGCAGATAACCGGAATTATAGGACGAAATTCAAAATTCGGCCTCAAGAACGTTCTAAACATTTATCTTCAAAATAAGTTATAATACATAGCTGTACTGTTAAAATTGAAGGAGAAGAAGATTTTCAAAGACGCGTTCCCTAAAAACCGCGAAATTCCACAAAATTTTCAGTTTTATGAAAATAGCAAAAAATCTATTCAGCCGGCCGAAAACCGCTATAGGCCTAGTCGATGGGGAATGTTGTTGCCCACATTTTGGCGAAAGTTTTGAGAAAATATATTGATTAGTATTCGAGCTATGAAGGTTCAAAGTTTTGACTTCAAGGGGAGATAACTCAAGAAAGAAGTCGAAAATCAAAATTCGGCCGACGTACAAGACTAGTTTTTGTTACAGGCTATTTTCCCTGAAAATATTTTGCAAATGGGTTCAGCCGTTACTTCAGAATCGGGGGGACAAAAAACGTACAAATTATAATAAAAAGAAGAAACCGGATAATAACGATAGGTCTTCCAGACATACGTCTTGAAGACCTAACTAGGATTGCCACAGGCAATCATGAACATGATGCCAAAATTCGAACTTATAAAAAAGGACCATGTTGAAGGGCAGATAACCGCAATTCGAGGATGAAATTCAAAATTCGGCCACAAGAGCTCTCTTAACAATTCATTTATCTCCAAAATAAGTTATCATACATAGCTGTACTGATAAAATTGAAGGAGGAGTACATTTTCAAAGACGCATACCCTAAAAACCGCGAAATTGCACAACATTTTCAGTTTTTTGAAAATAGCAAAAAATCTATTATTACGGCCGAACACCGCTATGGGCATAATCGATGGGGAATGTTGTTGCCCACATTTTGGTGAAAGTTTTATGAAAATATCTTGATTAGATTACGAGCTATGAAGGTTTAAAGTTTCAACTTCAAGGGGAGATAACTCAAGAAAAAAGTCGAAAATTCAAAATTGGACTGAAGTCTGCACCAATTTAGGTCACAGGCTATCATCCTTGAAATTTTCAAAAAGATCGGTCCAAGCGTTAAGTCAGCATTTTCCGTACAAAAAAAGGTACAAATAATAATAAGAAAAACCAGGATAATAACAATACGTCTTCATGACTTACGTCTTGAAGACCTAAAAATCAGGATAATAACAATACGTCTTCGAGACATACGTCTTGAAGACCTAATAATCCTGTCCTCAAATACTGGACTTAGTTATGCATAAGCATCATTCATCATGACTAGCTTCATCATAGCGCACATCATCTAATATACGATGGATTTGAATTGTAATATTTGAATACTTAACAACGAAATATTGTTAATCAAGAGATAGGGTTGATGTTATCTCTGCTGTTCCTGTCTGTAATAGGACAAATAAAATCATGTTTTAAACTACATCCATTGTGTATTTTGTGCTGATGAAGTGGATTTGTCTTCAATTTAACAGCGGATTATTACAATGGATCCTTGCTGAAATGACAGCATGCCTACCATACACATATAATGTTATCTTTAGACCCTCCCGTCACATCAATCGTATCTCGGTGAAGAATGAAAAGTAATCGCTTTTAATTTGTCGTTTTTTTCATATTAATGATGATTTGCAGCAGTCATTGTTTTCAACATTGAAGGTTTGTTTAGCGGAATGGATCTAATCTCAGACAATAACAGCATTTTGTTCCACTAATTTCATAAGGTCTTCATGATGACATTGTCACACGAATCTGTAACAATAAGGTGGCGCTAAATTAAGTTACATGTGTATGTCTCTACAAAGGCAAATTCCATTATTTAAATCTATTTTAGCTGGAAAATAAGATTTAACTAAAATGTTGATATTTGTCATTCACCTGAAAAATATCATAAGATGAATTTATTGTTTGATCTTATGCACAATTCGCTGTTCTCTATTAACTCATGTAATGATCTTCTGTCAGTGTCAAGAAGTGATTCATTTAATCAACAAAAACAACCTGTGTGATTGAACACATGGACTCTTCTAAAACGTCATACAATTTTCTCTAGATTATAGGGACGATGTTTTTGCTGTTGAATCTATGACTTGAAAAACTTGACAGGGAACTTTAATTAGATTATTGTCTGCTAACACGCACAGCATAAATTGTTTTTATAAATGATTGTGTTAGTATTAATAAAGTTTTCCGGTGCAATAATGTAAACACAATTGTTATATATTAAATTACATAGGAACATGACCTTTATATTTACACTTTGATGTTCACAGACGAACGAATATGTATCAATTCATTAAATAATGATAATTGACAGTGTCATCGCATTTGTCCCTGCAATACACCGTGTAGTTTTGATATCATTTCTATAACTAGCCCAATACTTTCAGTGCATATACACAAGGTCAGCATGCATAGGGATCAAACAACCCCTTTACTCCTTGCGTCTGTCTCCCTGACATTGGTATGATTTAATATATAAAGGGATCAAGTTGTAAATATTTAAATTCATTTAAGTTTTGAATGAAATCTTACAATGTTTAGTAACCAAAATTGATAATTTTACCAGAATTATTAGAGATAATGCTAAGTGTAGCGCACATGGTAGACAGTTTACATTTTCGAAAATAAACTTCTCAAATAAACAATCATTACCGATCTGTCCTCAGTGTCACAGTAACATAAAATGTTCAATAAGGCGTCCAATTAAGTTATGTCACAGCACATTCTCGTCGAAAGTGAAAACGTAAGACACCATTTCTGATGAATGATATTTGTTCAATGTCTACTAATAAAAGTAAACATTCACAGGAAGTTTTTATAATGATAACACTTTTAAATATGGAATTTTAACCTGGATAAGTGTTAAATTCGTTGTTTGCAATATTTAAAAATATATAATTTCCTCTTACAGTATCATCGGTGATAATTGACATAATCATTTAAATCTAACTTACATCATTAATCGAAAGTGAAAAGAAATATATTCCTGTTCCTATTCCTTAATATCTAGTGAGATGACTTCGCTTTCAAGCGAACCTCTAACAATGAAGTCGTGTCAGATTGGAAAAGGGAATTATTTTCTTCAAAACGATAATTGATTTTACTCTGTAGTATAATTGGGGACGTGCCATTCATTAAATGCGGTCTCGTGAAATGACTTGTTTTTTAGCTTATTTTGCAACATTCAGTTCTAGGGAAACAGACAGTGAATCTTGTTTTTGGGACGTATTCATGATATTTGTTTACCCCTCACAAACAAGAACAACCTGAATTGATTAAAAATAGAACTGTTGGCTCTGTAGCTCATCGGTATTTGCAAGATTTATTCTCTAAAGTTGAAAATATAAAACAAAATTTTGTTTAAAATAATAAAATAAATTACTAAACCAAGAAGGAGTCTAGACGCTATGTCACACCAACACGTGAAAGTACCAAAACCAAAAGAATAAACCTAATCTCCATGCAACATAAATGCAGTACTGATCAAGAACATTTGGGCTTCGTGTGCCAACTGGTTTACGAGAATTTTTGTAAAAGGTTTTGGTGATAACGCCTTCTTATCACATATTTGAGAGGGGTGTATTTCCATAAGAAATGTCAGCTTTGGGGACGCTGTGGTTCTAGAGGATAGGTAAAACATTTGGCCATTTACAGGCCTCCAACTACCCACACAAGTTATTACTTGGCTAAACACTGGCTAAAATAAGTCTTGTCGCATATCCTCTATATGTTTTCTGTGCTAGCGAATCTGCGCGCACTATACATTTCAAGTGCTGTGCTCTGCTATGTTAACACGAAAAATGAAGGAAATGGTGCAAGGCTTAAATAAACCAGAGTTATAGATTGACACGACTTATGATTTGTGTGGGTAATCTTATGAGCTGAAATTTATTTGTATGTCCTGATACTGTCGGATACTGGACTGTTTAAACATTCATGTTGATGCATTTAATTTAGTTTTCATTACTACTTCTGGATAATTGATAATTAAATAAGAAATATAAGAACTAATTGAAAAGTAGACGGGCTTACACTTTGCATAATTATGAGACAACTTTAGCATTTCTTTTGATATTGAATTTGTATTATCACAATATTCACATATAATAATACAGATAGATAAATAGATGGATATAGTATAGATTCGTCTCCAATGTGAACAACAGCTCATGTTAATGTCTCTTTGCTTAAGTTAACGAAACATATTGGCACAAGTAAGCTAAACTGGTCCTAGGTTTACCGACGTATCTTGACACGTTTTCAGAGTAAATAATGTGGCAATTGCCGCACCAGAGTGAATCAATTTATCAACATTTGAAACGAGCTTTCACCCCAAAGTGCGGCAGATATCTGCCTTCCGAATCGATTTTATTCTTTAATTACAAGACAAATATTAGCGTAAGAGTAATACCCACTACAAGTGTTAGTATCAGAGATTTCTTATGACGAATCTAAACATAGCTTTTTAAAAAAAAAGATTATGTCCTATCTGCTAATTTTATTTGCTCTTTCAACATGTATTATTTGCTCATTGTTCTATAACGAAACGCCTGCATTGCCACCTGAAGCATCAGTTAAATCAGTGAGTTTGTTTTGGGGAACCTATTACTTCCTTGGAATGTGGACTATGATCAGTTGAATTATAAACATGTTTTTAATTTCTAAGCTTATTTACACATCTGCACACAATGTTAATAATAGCTCTTGCATCTATTGCAAAAACGTCATGGTGCTTCCTTTGTAATTAAAAGAGATATAACTACAAGTCACATTTGTTCTCATGGAATCTTTTACCAATTATAATTCATTTTTAATCAGTATTTGAGAACAGCTTATTACTGATGTAGTCACTTGATGATATTAAAGTTCTCCTTTTGGTTTTGTTCATCTGTCCTCACATGGGGGTGTAATTTGCAGCCTGTTATATCACGTGTCTCACCAACGAAGACTTTTATTGCAAAATGTCAACAAGGCAGTATCATAATAAAGGAAACAGGATTAGAGTGTATCCCGAATTCCACCTAATGAAGAAGTAACATTACCTAACTGGACAATGCAGCTTCCTAGCTGTTACAGACGCCCATACCGTTTCGATACATCAAGTACTGTTCTTGCAGCTTCGAGCTGACTTGCGGTACTTAGTATCAGGCCATTCAAGAGCAAGACCTGTAATCTTACGTCGCACGTTTCACTAATATCAAGGGATTAGGTTGTTATCGTACTACACAGGGCTCCTAAATTTGTTGAGCTTCCTCAGCATATTTATCAGCAACATTGCATATCAATTTGATTATCTAGGACGCGTCGAGTTACTGAATCCAAACTGTTTGTATTTAAGATCTTAGACTCTGGATAAGGGAAAGCAAACTTGTAGCTCAACCTGGCTCCGGTCATATAAAATAAACCTTACGTATTGATATCAAAGAATAGGTGATACTTACGATGAAGTGGATAAGCTGCTCACATGCAAGTAACAATTTGTAAGTGCGTGTATCTGCAATATTACCATCATATTAACACGATTTACGTTTATCACACTTTTAACAATGTGTTGTATTACTCACACGAGTGAAAAAAGAAAACTTACACATATTAAGAAGGAGAATTTCCCCAATGACATGTACATGAACTTCAATCACAATCACCTCACATCCATCACCTTGGTCAGTACACATTGCTTGCTTAGGGCGTTATCTACACTGAAACATGTCGCATCTCACTGCATTAAAGAAGTCTGTCCGTCCTTCAGTCCGTCCATCTGTCCTTCCGTCAGTCCGAATACAATTTTTGTCTGATCAATAACAGCAAAACTATTAATCCCATCCTTTGTAAATTTGACAGATGTCTTCTTTACCACTAGGAGAGGTGCAGTGCGAAATGTAAACCGAATTGGGGATTTTGTTTTTTAATTTTTGGCAATTTTTTATTATTTTTTAACTAAGTCATGTTCTGAGATTTGTTTGTCCGATCAATTATAGAAAAACTATTCATCTCATCCTTTTCAAATGTGGCACTTGCTTCTTCACCACTAGGAGAGGTGCAGTGCGAAATTTAAATCGAATTGGTAATTTTTGAAATTTTTGAAATTTTTGGTATGTTTTAACTTACATGTAGTTATATTCTGAGAATTTTTTGTCCGATTGATTACAGAAAAACTATTCATTTCTTCCTTTTCAAATTTGGCACATGTATTCTTCACCACTAGGAGAGGTGCATTGCGAAATGTACATGTAACACGATTTGGTGAATTTTTTTAAATTTTTTACTTCGTCATATTCGGAGCTAGAATGAATGAAGCTACTTCTGTGTTGTAATTTGTTGACTTTATCATTTTCTTTTTCATATAACTGTCATCAAAAGCTACTTTTGTGC
Source organism: Gibbula magus (assembly GCA_936450465.1). Classification (NCBI taxonomy): domain Eukaryota; kingdom Metazoa; phylum Mollusca; class Gastropoda; order Trochida; family Trochidae; genus Gibbula; species Gibbula magus. The sequence continues at coordinate 3,038,656 of OW388291.1, forward strand.
TCTTGTTGATTTTACTATTATATTTCCACTGGTTATATTTTGGAAAAAGTTTTCTTTCTTTTCAGCCATAAACTGCTGTAAATCCCTCACTGTGCTAGGGTTGTGCTTCCATGTACCTGTTGTTTCATGTCACTCGAATGAATCATTATGATGAATTAATGCCCAAAATAAAGTTGAAATCAGTGGTAATGGCAGTAGTCTATTATGTTACCCCTACCTTTTGAAGTTACTATTATTCCTACTTTTACTGAAACCACCTTTTTTACATGAAGAGACTTGTCCTACCCTTTTCACAAACACTTTAATCTTAGCAATTACATTTCATAGCTTATCAATCCTTAGCTGTGCAGACACCTCTCTCCATAAGTAAAATAAAAATGTCAAACTTGTTAGTGTCGTTTTGCCAAGTACAAAATAATTTACCTATTCAACCAATTACGTAATGATTATTTGGTAACAAAGTAAATAGCAGTTTGTGAGCTATTTTGTATCACCTTTAATGTTGTATGCCACATAAATAAGATAAATCTTGCCTGAAGGAGTTCCTTCAATAATACTGTTGATAATATATACTAGTAACCAGTGAATCTACTTCAATATCGAGGACATCCATGCCCAAATGCTAGAGGTCACTTGATGGTGTTGTATATGGTGTTTAACAAGTCTTTATTTTGTTGTAGCCACACAGACTACAAGTGAATGTCAAATGCACTCGTAAATAAAGTAAAGTGATTCCACACCTGCCGTCGTTAAGATGATTGATGAGTTTTTGTAAGGGGACACTATTGAACAGAGATGAATAAATGCTTAATTTAATTGATACGTTGAGAATGACCAAATTGTATGTCACACCGGTTAGACAATATATGCTTCAATATGTTTGCTATCACTTTGACGCCAGTGTTATTAAATGTGTAAGTGTTCAATAGTTTAAAACTGTTAATAAAATAGGTATTAGCATAAACAAACTATATCAGTATGATTTGTAGACTGTTAAATACAATTACATTCCTTTCTTAGAATTTGAAAGACACTTAGCAAATGTGTACGGATATGTAAAACCATTATAAATTTCGTATTTCTGTTGCGTTTCTTTGAAGAAAGATAGAAACCTCAGCTTACTGGAATGTTATATTGAAACATAATACATGCATGCTCCTAATCTTGAAGCTTGTCATGTTGGAAATTCGATAAGTAGATTAGTGCCAATATTATCTGTCCAAGGGAAGTGGGGAAACATACCCAATTAATTTGCAGATATATTTTGCTTTTTGTTTTCCTTAGTCATGGTAACTTAAAAGAATATAAATGATTGCAACAATTTCCACAATCTGACCGTTTGTAATAATCATATGATATATGAACAAAGTTAAAAAGATAATGATTCTTTGAGATATATATATAACTTATAAACTTTCTATCTCTATAAGGGAGTAACTTCAACGTGAAACTCAATTGTATTCAGGTTTTTGGGAACTAATTGTGCAATGATGTAGTCTCGAGACAGCAATCAGGAGACGGTTCCTGAACCGAATCTCCAGAGGATACAGACCACGTACTTTATATGTAAAATCTTTTCAAGTAATTTGATTATCTAAATCACTTAATGGAAAGAACAACTTGCCTGTTCAGTATCAGTGCAACAATGCAACTGACTCATGATCAAGTACAGTGTAAGACAATATATCAAGGATAAGCATCAGTATAATAGTCATAAGATATATACCGTTTTCGTACATCTGAATGTTCTCTTTCTGTGTCAACAGACATATCTTACCATAAATTGAACACAAAAACATGAACAACATGCATAATATGACCTATGACATGCTAAAATTCAGCCATCGGTGAAAGAAACATTGTTATTTATGGAAGACTTGAGGCATAGCTACTTGCATATCTAAGAAAGGTTTATACAATGTACCAATATTTTTATTTTCCCTATACTGCAATGATCTGTTTATTTTGGGAGGAACATATAATTATTTTACTGTCAATGAGAAATCCTGACAGTTTAAATTATGGGTTTATTTCTTGTTAGATCGCAAATGGAAAATATAATTCTGTAATTTTTGTTAAACCATTGGTGATTCTGATGTTATGTTGTGACAATTATCAAAATTAGAAATCTAAATAAATAAAACCTACATAAATGGTAATCCCTAAGATCCGTTAATTTCATTTCAGAAGAATATTTGTACTTCCTATTCAATCGCATTACATAAAATTACAGCTTTCAGTTAGGAATACACTATCAATTTACCTATTGTGTTTTTAACTTTTGTGAGTTCATGTAGATTTGATACGATTTGATATCATTCGGAACCGAACGCGCATTCAATGTAAACCGGTTTGCACTTGGCTTATCGCACTCATGCATTTAGAGTGTGACTCTTGAAATGTGTATGTTTACCTGGACAGAAACAAGTATAATAACGGCACACTTAGTCTCAGAGACCATGTTGACTCCCGTCGTGATTGCTTCTGTAGTTTTACTGTTTAAAATATCGGTCCAAATTAGAACTATTTCCCAAACAGATACACCAATTAAATTACGGAAAAGGCAAATATGATGATAACCGCACAGTAGAAGTGATTTATGCATGATTATTTCCATGAGATAGTTTAGTCGAGAATGTTAAGTCATAATGTATTAAAAAGCAGTAAATCGCCTATCACAAAAATCGTGTTCGAACGTCCGTTCCACAATAAAGTAACCCAATCAAAAACAAGGATGCCTATGCGATATCTGATCAAAACAGGTGGAAACTGTTTGCACCAGTATGTCCCTTTCATTGGATCGATAATTCCCTTGATGGATGAGATCCTGTTGTGAATAGCTTTGTGATGTTGTGAGATGAGGAAATGAGTCGTCGATCTTATCCAGTCATGCTGTTGAAGTAATCTCTGTAAGACTTCTGCAGGTGATGTCAGGTCAATGTGCTGTACAAAGATGTTCATCATGTATGGTTTCTAACGTCTATCAACTGAACATGTAATTGCATCTATCCTCTACAATATCGCACATGTATATGAAATGGATGGTACATTTGATAAAGTACCATTGCTGTCTATGCTATTGCAATATCTAAATCACCCCGACCTTGACGTGATCTACGTGGTGATGAGTTGAGACAGGAAATAGAACGTCGGTATAATACCTTGTACCACACTGGAGAAGCAGTCATAGGAATCTATAAGACTTCAGTTGAGGGCAGGTCAAACAGGTTCCGTTGATTGTTGACACTGATGACATTTTACAGAGGAAACCATAGGCAATTCAATTACGCGGGTGCCGTCATTGTTGCCTTCCTCTCTCGCTACATTAAATTCATTCAATCCTTTCTTAAATGTGGTATTACGCTTGACAAAGTTGCGTATTATTTGTATGTAATCTGCTGAGCTGTGAATAAGGTTTTTTGTATCAGTAAAGTGATGTATATAGTCAATATAACAAATAAAACAGCCTAAGAGATTATGGCAAATCATATGATGTCATGGTTCGAATCAATGATATTTGACAATTTCAACTAATGTAAAAGCAAGCGAATGTAAATTAGTGTAGTCAGTGTATCACTTCCTTCTTATCTCATGTTTGAGTTATTCCGGCTAACCCAGTCATGCAGAGGTGACTTTGAGATAAACATGTATAAACATATGCATAGGTAATGTTCCTATTCTCTACACTTATCCAGCCCAGCTCAGTTACTCGATACCATGAATTTGAGTACTATCTACGAAATGTACTAAGGTATCAGTTTCAAACTTTGGTGAAACACTACAAGGCTTTACAGAACAAAAGAAGTGATAAACAAGCGAAGAGTAGATGGTAAATCAAATTAAAACTTTTCAAAATGACACACCTCAGCAAGGACATTTTCAGAGATGTTAGGTCACACTGCATATGGAAACTATTAAGTATTCATGTTGGACACATTTAGGTTCCTCGTTGTGAGGTGCAGTGAAAGCTCACTTCAGACACTTCTGACACTTCCGAATTCAACCTTTACAGCTTCAAAGATGATGTTGATTGAAGCACACTAAGTGAGGTCGTAGATTATTGCTTAGTAAAGCATACATAGCATACATGATTGGGGAGAGTATTAATACTAATATGTTTAAAGACACTCAAACATTTTAAAACAGAAAAAGGAGGGCACATACTTATTTCCATTAATATAATAATTACCATTTGACAACACGACACATGATTTGTAAATTTCAAACACAACAAAGATGAATATTAGTTTCAGTTACTGTGAGTAGGTCTTCAATGTTAGATACATATTGTCATAGTATATTCTACACAAATATGTGTTGATGAATTGATTTTCATTGTTTTACTGATTGGTTGTATAAGATTACACAGCTTTCCATCAATGTTATACTCATTATATACAGACTTCATCAATTTCCACAATGAACAGCTGACATTCTCTTCGGTTCGAATCAGCAGTGATCAGCAATATTGGCATCTTAATTGTTTACGGCGGTAACGCTATGCAAGCTATATCAAGTTGTTCATGTACAGCTGTAATTAAAAGTTGAATGGTAATTTTGAGACTCAGAAAAAATTCTTTTTTTTAGTTGAAATAGGGATATGGCGGTTTTACAGGACATTATCTTTTGCAGAAGCCCTCTGTGCATTTCTTTTTGAGGAGGTTAAGTGTTCCTTTCTTTATCAAACATTGATGTCAATATACGACTAAATGTTCACATATATGTACATGTAGTTTGAAGGACATTAATGTAACATTTACATGTTTTTATATAACAATAAAACCAAGGTCTAAGATTCCTGTTGGCTAAAGGTTTGGTGTTCTTGCTACAAGGAAACTGAAAGATTAAAAGCATTTGACAGGCTTCAACACACCACTTTGTACCATGAAGTATTGTGTTTTCAAGCTAATCTTCCATACCAATTCTGAGAAAAAGACAAAAACAATAAGTTCTCTCAATTCAATCATTTGATTTGTTTGCGTCTCCTATTATACATATCACTTACGTGACACCCTTTGGCATCTTTGATATGAATGTCAATTGCATAACATATAAACTAAAACCTAAAGTCAGTTCATTAGCAAAACAAACATTGTTCACATTGTTATATTGTTTGAAACCAGTAAGACACGTATTCGTCTATGCTGGATTCAAATGGTATCCCTTACATCCAATGTTCTTTAGTTCTTCTATCAATGGAGGAAACTAGGACGTAGACATTTAAACAATATGCTTTGATAACACGAGTGGTTTCAAATAAAGAAAAGCTTTCTATCAATGTGATAGAACGGACGTCGTATCATATCAATCATTTCAGCATAATTGCAACATAACATACACTGACATGATAAAAATGTGTATATTAAAAAGGTTAGATCTTTCTTACATTGATAAATAATATCAGCTGAAATTTTGGTTTATAACACCAACTTTATACATTATTCAGCTGGATAGAATTTCGTTTTCAGCCTCCAAACCAGTTTGTCAATAATATTGTACTTCGAAAATGGGAATCATGTTATTATGACAAATATGTTTCATATCATCTGAGGTGATTTATTGGAACCTGATGATTAGTGAAAAATACGTGGATCACTTTATTCATTCAGAAAATGTTCGGTCAGGAATTTCCACCTCGTGTCTTTATGAAACCTAACTCACCACAATGGTTGGTTTTACTGAAAATGATGACACTAATCATCATTTGAGCATGTCTAATACAGCACAAAAAGTTGTGAGTGTAGCATGAGAGTTTGACTGATATGATAACGAAATACCATCCACAAACGCTTGATGAACATATACCGTAATCTGTAAATTTAGGACAGAAAATGATCCTGTCCTCTTACATTGGACTTTGTTTTGCATAGGCGTCATTCAACATGGCTAGCTTCATCATAGAGCACATCATGAATAAATGATGGATTTGAATTTAAATATTTGAATAGTTAACATTTCAATATTGTTAACTCAGATACTTTTGATAGGGTTGATGTAAACGCTACTATTCATGTCTGGTATAGGGGGCAAACAATTTTTAAAGTAAATGAAATCGAAATTAGTAATGAATAGGATAGAATAATTCTTTCCTCTTCCAAACAAGTTTATATCCATCGTGGAATAGTTTTGCTAAGGCTTGGGACAAAGCGAAATGATTTCAATCGAATACAAGGGGAATATCATCATATTTCTTATAACGATCTCACACTTCCCTGTAGCAATTTTAAATTATCATCGTGGAACATGTCTTCAAATTGATTAGAAATAACTGTCATTCAGAATTACCAATTCCAATGATGCAACTCGTCTGTTGCCAGAGGCCATTCCGTGACACTCAAAAATTCACAATACTTCAATAAGGCAATCTCTATCAGCTTCTGTTTTAATGTAAGAATAGTTTTTCACTACTTGCTCATTTATTGCACTGAATTCACATTCAAACGCTTTCCTATTACATTTAATTAAACAAAAATAAATTGAATATTAACGTTGTTAATTTCTGTTGAATGTCCATCAATATAAACTAGATCTACATTGTGCTAAACGTCCATGTTACATATCACTGACTCATCGGTTGGATTGTGGACAAGGACACGTGTTTTATCAGAAACACACAACCAATTGATCATTTATGATATTAAACCTGTTTCAAATAGATGTCTTTGGAATTCCTTCATCTGGACGGATAAGAAAATCTAGAGGCTTTGTCACGCCCACATTTGAGGAGTATTAACACCAAATGAACAAACTTAATCTCCATGCATCTCTATTCTGAAGATTTCAGCTTACCAACTGATTTCAGAAGAAGAAAAAACTTTAAAGGTTTTGGGGATAATGCCTACTGTTAAACAAATTGAGAAGGGTGTACTTCCCCAAGACATTTCAGCTTTGGGTGCGCAGCGGTTCTGGAGAAGAAGTAAACGATTTGTATGGCAGTCCATGCAAGGAGCCCACCTAACCTTATAAGCTTATAAGTTATAAATCGCACCAGCCTCCAACATTGGCTAATTTTAGACTGTTGTGTCACCAGCCGTTATTTAAAACAGGTAACATATGCCGCATGGCCCATGCACAGAAACAACACGAGACAATTTGGTTTCAATGCTCCCGCATTTACTTTCGCTCATACTCTGCTCTGACATGCGCAGATACATCACTTCCGCTGCTCGTTAACAGCCGGACAATCATAATGAACCGGACCATACCTGGTATAGTTGATAGTGAAAACACTACATCCCTCCTTTTTTTTTTTAAATAAATAATTCTATGAATTGACTGGAAATGAGCAAATTGATATTCTTTTTTTTCTTTTTTTTTTAAAACAAGAAAACCATCATGACATTAAGTCTTTTTGAAAATAAATAGTACTTGTACTTATACAATTCAATTTGGAATATTAACCAAAAATATACCCACTTTCAAACATATTCAAGTAATCTTTGACTGAAAATGTATAGAAAATAAATATTTTGACATTACTTTTACACTACTGTGCAAAATCAAACATGTTTTAAAACAAGTTAACTTAAATTAGCCTACACTTGTATCTAAAAGAAACATATCTCCCAGACATGCTATAGAGTATACTTGTCATTGCTTGACATATTTTAAAGCTCAGAGTCAATAGATAAACCCTAGCACATAGTCTTGAAATCTTTTCGGAGTGTCTCTGTTTCGTCTAGGTCTCTCAGATACTGCACTCGGCTCACTGACAGGGTCCGTCAACTCCGGTCTGTCAGACACACTTGTATCTGGCACATTCTGTGTATCAGATACATCAACACACTGATTAAACACTTTGCTATCAGTGTCTTCACCATTCACCCTTGATTTTGACACAAACTTTTTCACATGAGTGATGTGTCGCCTATATACAACTCCTGTATCAGCCTCAATATCGACTGATTCACCAAAACGGTTCACAACCCTACATGGCTTAGGATCAAAGTTGCTCGCCAACTTGTTATCACGAGATTGTCTCACAATAACTGTATCGCCTGACACAATTGGAGATTGTTGAGCACGACGTTTCTGGTCAGCATAATCTTTCCCCTTCATCTTTTGTTCAGTGTCATGATCTCTGACACCGTCATCCATTCCAAAATTGGTCAGTTCTGGAATTTTGGTTCTAATTTGTCTTCCAAAAAGCATCTCAGCTGGAGATTTTCCGGTAGATGTATGTGGAGTACTTCGGTACATGACGAGGAAATGCTGCAACTCCTTTCTCCAATCTTTTCCTTCTACTTGTGAGATTCTCAATATTTTCAACAGTGATCGGTTTTGTCGCTCGACTTCACCATTTGCCTGTGGCCAGTAAGGCGTTGACGTGTTGTGCACTATGCCCTGAAGTTTCATAAAGTTCCGAAAACCTTCACTGATAAATTGTGGCCCATTATCAGTCTTCAGTGTACAGGGTAGACCATGGGTCAGAAATGCTTTTGTCAAACAGTTAATGATAGCACTCGTTGACGTTGTCTTCAGGGTGTACACCTCAAAATAACTACTGTAGTAGTCCACCAGCACCAGTATGCTATCACCTGACGGCAACGGTCCAAGTAAATCAGTTGCCAATGCTGCCAGGGCAACGAAGGTAATGCTGTACGAAACATCGGAGGAGGAGGATTCGGATTTGAAACAACTTGACACCCATGACAAGATTTACAATGTGCTTCTACTTGAGCGTCAATTCCCGGCCACCATACCTTTGACCTCAATCTCTGCTTCATCTTGACTATTCCTGGATGACCCTCATGAGCCAAACACAACACTCTGTCTCTGAGACTTGCAGGAATTATTAGTCTAGTGCCTCTGATGACGATTTTGCATATCGCCGATATTTCCCGTCTAACTGGAAGGTACTTGACATTTTTCATCTCATGCCATCTTCCAGACATCAAGCATTCTCTGATTTCCTTCAGTTCGGGGTCCGATTCAGAGCTTCTTTCTACATCTTTGGTTGTCAACGCTGCTGGTGTAGATTCCGAAGCAACGAATCTAATGTATTCCTCAGCTTCCGATTGTCCCTGTTGAATTCTTACTCAATCTATTTGGATGCAACAGTCTCGAGAGGCAGTCAGCAATGTTATTTTCACCCTTAATGTACTTCACTGTATAGTCGTACGCTTGCATCCGCAACACCCAGCGTTCAATCCTGGCACATGGTCTCGACCGAATCGCATGTATGAACTGAAGAGGTTTATGATCAGTTATCAGTTCAAAATGAGCATCATAGAGGTATGGGTGAAATCGTTCACAGGCCCACACAAGGGCTAGAGCTTCTTTCTCTGTTTGTGAGTACCGCTTCTCAACATCAGTCAAAGTCTTGCTGGCATAGCATATGACACGGTGTATTCCATTCTGCTGCTGCATAAGCACTGCCTCTAACCCCACTGGACTAGCATCTGTAATAACTTGTGTTGGTGAGTTCTTGTCAAAGTACGCAAGCACTTCCGCACTTACCAAGCGTTCTTTCAGCAGATCAAATGCTTTTTGCTGTTCACTTTCCCACACAAAAGCAGTGTTCTTCCGAGTCAGTGAGCGTAGTGGTTCAGAGAGTGTAGCTAAGTTCTCGATGAATCGACCATTGAAGTTCACCAATCCAAGAAAACTTCTGACTTCCTGTGCCGTAGTCGGTGCTCTGGCTTCCTTGACAGCTGACACTTTGGATTCTGCAGGGCTCAAACCTTGTTCTGACAAGACATGACCCAGAAACTGTAGACTCTTCATTCTGAACTGACACTTGCTTGGATTTAAGGTAAGTCCCTTGTCTCTGAGAACCTGTAGAACATGAGCCATCCTCTTGTCGTGCTCTTCTACACTTGTAGCATGCACAATAATGTCATCCATGATGTTATGCACCCCATCACATCTCTGTAAAATCTGTTGCAATATCTTCTGATAAAGTTCTGGCGCACATGAAACTCCAAACATAAGTCTCTTGTAACGGTACAATCCCTGATGAGTACAAAAGGTTGTAATATGACGAGACTCTGGTGCTAGCTCAATCTGATGATATGCCCATTTGATATCAAGTTTACTGAAAATAGTGCTCTTGTTCAGATCCTGTAAGACATCGTCTATCGTCGGCATGGGATGTCTCACTCTCATCACAGCTTGATTTGCAACTCTCATATCTACACATATGCGAATGTCTTTTCCTGGTTTGGGGACAATAACAATGGGAGAAACCCAGTCACTAGGTTCGTTGACTTTCTCTATGATGTCTCTATTCTCAAGTTCTTCTAACTTCTCTGTCAATTTTTCTCTCAAATGATATGGTACACGTCTCAAATTTTGGATAACTGGCTGAACTGACTTGTCAATGGGAATGTTCAATTGATAATCCTTCAATTTGAAAAATCCATCAAAATATTCTGGGAACTCTTTCACAAAGTCACGATCAGTCTGTACTGCATTAATGTTGTACCCAAGTTTCAAAACTCCAAGTTTCTGAGATGTCTGTCTACCAAGTAGTGAAGGACCATTACTCTTCATGACAACAAATTCAACTTCATTCAATGTCTCTTCACCAGCTCTAACATCAGCACAAAAGATTCCCGCAACTGGCAGTGGCGTGCCTACACCATATGGATATACAGGTTTGATTTCATTTCTTGATTGACAAACAATGTTCTTTGTTTTCATTTCTTCCCATGTAGACAATCCAATAATATTACACGAAGAACCTGAGTCTATTAACATTGAGACACTCACTTTTCCTACTTCAATCTTGATTCTTCCATCATGCAAATTCTCTTCATTAATCACAAATGCATAGTCATTGTCATTATTTTCAATTTTATGTGACTCCTGGGAAACTTGTCTGACTGTATCTTTATTCTGCCTACCTCTTCTAGGTCTTCGCACAACTCTAGTTTTACAAACCTTCTCACAATGTCCAACAGTTTTACACCGACGACATGTCTTTCCTTTGGCCGGACACTGACTATCCCTTGCCATGTGACCAGTCCTTCCACAACGATAACATGTCACCTCCCTTTTCCATGAATTTTTCCCCTGAAAACTTCCTGAACGTTTAGTATCCATGGCATTCACTTCACTAGAGTAGTTCCCAGCATATGACTTTGCTTGAATATCTGAATCTTCAAACACTTGTGCCGTTTCTATCAATTGGTCCAAAGCCAATCCACTTTTCTCCGGTAATTTGCTCCTCAAGTTTTGGGATATGCACTTTTCAATAACTTGGTCCATTATTCTTTCATCCACTTGACCAATATCCCCTAATTCACAACTTTCAGATTGTTGTCTCAAACGTGTTATGAATTGTACAACTGTCTCATTACTTAACTGTGACATTGACCGGAACACGTGTCTTTCGAAGGGCACATTCATTCTTGGTAAGAAATATCCATTTAACGTGCTCACAGTTCTTTCGTAAATGTTGTTTTCGGCAGTCCCAGCTAACGTAAGAGTGAAGAAAATATCTTGAACTTGCATACCCGCCGTATGAAGTAGCAAAGCCTTTCGTTGTTCTGTGTTCTTGATTCCGCGTCCCTCCGCATACAACTCGAATGCGCGCAGCCATCTTCGCCAACGTGGTCCGAGACTCGAAGTGTCGCTGCAGTCAAAACTTTGAAGATGCCCAATATCTCCTATCTTCACCGTAGTCATTCTTTCCTACTATCCTCGTCGCCAATGTTGTGTTACCAGCCGTTATTTAAAACAGGTAACATATGCCGCATGGCCCATGCACAGAAACAACACGAGACAATTTGGTTTCAATGCTCCCGCATTTACTTTTGCTCATACTCTGCTCTGACATGCGCAGATACATCACTTCCGCTGCTCATTAACAGCCGGACAATCAGAATGAACCGGACCATACCTGGTATAGTTGATAGTGAAAACACTACATAGACTTGCCACATATCCATAATATTTCTGTGCTAGCGAGTCCATTATACAATTCAGTTGCAGCGCTCCGCTATGTAAGCACGGAAAAGTGGAGAATACGTGAAGCTTAAACTAGCCTGTATTGGAGAATGGCGCAAGTGTTGACTTGCATGGGAAGCTGCTAGGTCTTAAAGGCTAAACATATATTTCTATGTTTTGATACTGTCGGATAATAGACTGTTTTAAAATTCTTGTTGATGCATTAATAAATTGAATTTTCGTTACGAGTTCTGGTTAATTAATAAGTAATTAACGTCTGCTTGACAAGTAGACAGATTACTATCTGTATGATTATAAGACAACGTTAGCGTTTATTTTGGCATGGAATAGGTTTTATCACAATATGCAAATGAAATACATTTGGAATTATTTAACCAGGAAAACAACGTTGTACAGAACTCTTCAAATAAATTGATTGATTCTCGCGATCATATCATTTACAATTGGAATAACAGTTCGTGTTGATGTCTCTTCACTTAAGTAAACAATACATATCAGCACAAGTAAGCTGAACATATCCTGGGTTTAGCGACGTATCTTGACAGGTTTTCACAGTAAATAATGTCTCAATTGCCGCACCAAAGTGAATCAATTTCATCAACATTTGAAGCGAGGTTTTTCCCCACAGTGCGGCAGACATTTGCCTTCCGAATCAATGGAATTACAAGATAAATATTAGCGCAAATGGACTACCCAATAAAAGTGTTATTATCAGTGATTTTCTATTACGAATCAAAACAATTTTTTAAAGATTATGTTCTATCTGCTCATATTATATGTTGTTTCAACATGACATTGTGTTTTTTGCTCATGGTTGTATAACGAATCGCCTTCAGTTCCACGTGAATCATAATTCGATAAATGAGTTCGTCGTGGGCGAAACATTACTCCCATGGAATGTGGACCATCGGTTGAAGTATAACTCATATTATCTTTACTTTGTAAGAGGGGGCGGGATAGCGCTTCGGATCAAGAGGTCCGGGGTTCGAATCCCGCCAGGGGCACGGCAACTTTGTCTGCAGGAGAGAACTGTTCTACATTCAGTAATGTTTGGGTGCAATGCTACACTGAATTTCAGTGCAGTACCACCCATGGTTCGCTAGTTCCAGCCGATGCTCGCAGGTTTCACCGCAATGCATAGCCACGTGGCGTTGCGGGCTTTCTCCCTGCCATAATACTAGCAGCCGCGATGTAAGTGAAATACTCTTGAAAGCGGCGTTAAACCCCAACTCACCTCACCTTACTTTGTAACATCTGTAAGTATAATTAATAAGGAAATATATATTTAAGGTAAATATGTGTTAACCTTATTTTTCAGACTGAATAACTAAATACTTCGTTCACATCTTAAAATGATGGCGTGGGCTTAGATAATGTCACACCATGTGTATGTACATAAACAACTTTAATTCCAAAACAATTTTATCAAATCTGTGATTTATTGTTTTAAGGTCATGGCGCTTCCTGTTCTATTAAAATGGATATACATGTTAACGTCACGTTTGTTCTCAATGAATGTTTTACACTTTATAATTCCATTTCAATCAGTACAATCAAGACATATTTGGTACACTTAGTGATTTAGCACTATGACCTCAGTACAATATGCATCTCCGAAACGTGCTCTTACAAATACGAGTAAAAGACGAAAATCGGATGCAAAAGTTATCGATCTGTAACCTTACGTCGCATGTTTCACTAATATCGATCGGAAGGATTAGGACGTAATCTTACTCAACAGGGTTTCTAAATCTGTTGAACGGTCCTCGGTGCGTTCTTTAGCAACACGGCATGGCAATTTCATTATCTAGGACATGTTGAGCTCCTGAAACCATTTAAATATTTGTATCTAAGTTAATGAGCGCCGGATAAGGCAAACCTGTAGCTAATCCTGGCTAACGATAGTTAAACCTAACCTTACACGTAAAAATCAGGTGATAGTTGATGCTGAGAATAACATGAATAAGCTTTATATTAAATATTACTCATACTAATTTAGTACACACAGAAATTAAGTAAATAGTTAATAAGTAGCATTTTCTCTATGAGGTTTTATATGGGTATCATTTTCATGTCGAAGTACTGCTACAATACTGCAACCTATTGGATTTGAAGTCAGACCTCGACTGTCAACCAAGACATCTGAAAACAATTGAAAGACCATAGTTCTCCAGCTCCAAAAGGGTAATTTAGGTTTCAGGTAGGATCAAACAATTAATCGAGTGTCCATTGTATCACATCAACTAAGAGATCTAACCACATCGGACTCCAATAGTTCCCCATCGGTCTGACCCTGCCTCTACCGTCGTCGGTATTGAGATGTTCTTCCACGATGAAATTGCAATGCTTCAACATTAGTTGAATAAGTCAAGTGGGGTGACAACACATGATATAGGATGTATTGAAAAATCAGATATAGGATGAGACATAACTTCAAGTAGTTTGTTTATGCAGCTTGAAATGTTTTGAATGATCCTCTAAACTGTAAGTAACAATTCAGCTTTGGTTAATTAAGATAGAGCCTCGATGCATATACATGTTATATAAGTTGGGGATTTCCAAGGTGACATGTGAGCTGTGGGCGAAAACGGTACAACTAGATTTGTAAGTGAAAGTCATATATATATATATCTATATATGATTATATTCGTTAGCTATTTCAAATGATATTTCAATAGGAATTACTCAAATGCGACATGCTCAGTCTTTGTCTTTGTGGAGAAATAAGAGTAAAGTTAGTATCATGAGTATATCCAATGCTTAAGTTCTCCGGTTAGTCCATTTGGCGAGTGACTATTTTGCTCAGCTGCTAAACCGAAATAGGTTCTTGTTTTGACGCAGCCTCTACGTCCAACCCGTAAAGGGTTCCTGTGTTCTGAAATCAACATTCTTTTATCATTTCTGACCCATACTTTGGATATACAACTGCGATACGTGGGAAGTAGCAAATTGTTTATTGTTTTTTGATAATAGGATAATAGCTCTCGATGTTTGTATCTCAAACTGAAGGTTATACTTTAACCCAGCGTGCCTCTAACCTTGCATTGATCAGTTGTATGTCATTTAAACTTGATATGTGTTTCTCTTTGACGTAATACAATATACCCAAAGTGTTTGATACTCTAACATTGACCCTGGAGAAAATCGCAGGTTCTTAATTTTCAATCAATCAACAGGATACCATTTCATGTTAAAATGAAGATCTAAATTATACGATTTTTCACAGATTTACTTAACTTTTAAACTTTTTAAATAGAGGATATATGTACATCAACAGGACAGATGGCGAGGGTTGTTGCGCTCCCAGAGCACTCGTGAATTGAATGGCAGAAAGGCATAACTGATGCGTAGTTAAAGGGAATGATTCAAATTATAGTTTTTGAACTATTCATATTTCCCAGGCATGTGTTCCCCTATTCGGGGCTACATGGCATGTCAACACCATTGTTAGTTAACTATTTCCATTTATATATTATAATTCAAATATTTTACATGTAGCTAGGACAGAATAGGCCAGGCGTAACATCAGTGATGGTTCCAACAGAACAACGTGCTCCCAAAGTTGAGTTTGCAATTGTATGTTATATACAGTCAACATTCCAACATTTTAACTGGTGAAACAAGTTTGAAAAGTAATTGATCTTATTTGCTATGTGTGGTTTAGTTCGTGACACAATCTTTCTAACCTCACAATTGTTTCACGATAAAACAGATAACATGTTATTGGTAGATATTTAGATATAGAACATTATTGAACGACTTCCGCCATTGGATCAATAATCGCCTTTTGCTCGCATTTGTATCAGGACATTTTACGACCGACTCGTACATCTATGATAGTTACAGCGAGTGCAAAACAGTATTGATGTTCAGATTTTTCATTTTCTAAAATCGTCAATGAGAAGCCAAAAATATTTCATGCTTCAGCATGGAAGTTATTTCAAATATTTTGTATTCAGTTATTTTATATGAACTCCCCAAAACACATACACATTATTATTTCTTTGTAAAACATTCTAAGCTCTTACGTGTACGTATATGTACATGAAGATATGTAACGTCAACTAAAATACAAAATCAAAACTTGAAAATGGCAATTGTTTCGTTATCAATACATTCAACTATTGCTTTTGAAGTAAGTGTCCTTATAATTACCTTTGGTGAGTCATAGCATAACCTGTGACATAGCATGACACTACAATAATGACACGATTATCTCGCATGCTTGTCAGTGAACTTATTTACCATACTTACTTATACTTAACCTGATGTCCATAACTTGTGACCAGTTCAAACCTTTTCTACGGCACAAAGCATCATGGGTGAGTTTCATGAAGTATCATAAAATATCCTTAAAGATGCCAAATCATTTTCACTGTAGATCGTTTTAGACTTATGCTATGGCTTTCATTTAATACCATTTATTTCCCTATGATTCACTACAATATAGCCAGCGATCCCATTTTCTCAAGGTTAAATGTGTTAATAAAGTGTATCTTCTATAATATATCAATACTATACAAGCGCATTAGTGCCACGGTGGCACACTCTTCTATCAACATATCAACTAATCTCAGAACGTAATATTTCCTGGGTAGGAGATACATTTACGCATTCATTATTGTGACACGAATACCCTTCCGTACGATCTTAACATGACATACCGTATAATTCATGTGTAACTTTCGATATGTTTGTGAACATGTAAGGTTTATGTAAAGAACATGTACATTTCACTCAATTATTTAATTATATATTTTACCGCTACACGATGTTTATACTCTTTATTTCAAGACTACAGTTAGCAGTATATTGTCATTGATTTTCCAATCTGCGGCTTCGTCCACCTCCATACAATGTACAAGTTAAGGAATAGTTTTGTAAAGAAAACAGTATGAAGTTGGTAGTTTTTCCTTTTCGCAAGTATGTTGTGTTAACAAGCATGTCATTACCTTTTCCGAATCTAAAATACTTAAAAGGTATCGTTTTCTTCCAGATAAATAAACATGATTGTCTAATATGTAGCATATCTATCCACTGGCTGTTCATGTTAACTTTTTCAACGATTCTTTGAAGGCCATTTAGAAGTATAATATAGTTAGAACAGGACGATTTTCAGGATTTTTCGGATAACAACTTCTTAATGTGAAAATACACGACGTATCGGAGTATATACTTACCCCTACATCAGGTGGAATGTAAGAAATAACATGGGACGACAAAGAAACCAATAGTTATCTCACCATTGGTTTATTTGCTTTATATATATATGTTACATGCAACATCAATATAATTGTAATTGTGTAATAACAGTAATGTTTCCCTTCCCACAGGGAAACATATATATTGAAATGAGTTTACAAAGAATAACCAACTCAGATTTCCTCCTACATGTTTCGGTTAACATTACAGCACCTCCGTTTACCTCCAACATGTTTTGTTTTACTCTTTAGGGAGGTTTACATTACAGTAACAAACTGAAGAGTAAAACGAAACATGTAGGAGGAAATCGGAGTTAGTTATTCTTTTTAAATATATATATATATATATATATATATATATATATATATATATATATATATATATCTTTTATATATATATATATATATATAAATGATGGAGTCAGAAGTAGTAAACATCCATTTTATGGCTAGCGCTTTCAGCTGTACTCAGCTTCTTCAGGCCATTACATAACGGATAAAACGTTGTCAGGCAACGTCGTCGTGTACATTGTGACGTCATAGTATTATGACGTCATACTACATGGTAGCATAATGGAGTAGAGACATCAAGTTTAACTTGGGTGAAAACATTTTGATCAATCTGCTTTCTTTTGTTTCTAAAAGCTTATTATATATATATATATATATATATATATATATATATATATATATATATATATAATAAGCTATGTATATATTTATATTTGAGATGTTGTATTTTCTTTCGACACTAACGCATTGTATATATATATATATATATATATATATATATATATATATATATATATAATAATTACTACTGTTTAGTTAGTATGATTCATTCTATTTGAATAGACTTACTCGTGCTCTCCTAGTCGGGAGAGGTTGCACTCCCACATGTTGTATTGCAGATAGCCCATTCCTTCCTATTGATCGACCCTGCTAAGTCCCCTGTTATTAATTGATGAGGGGAGGTGTAACTTTAATCTGCTAGTCCACGATAAAGTAATTAGAGCTGAGATGAGCGCCAAACATACAGAGATTTGGGGTTAGACAAAAAAACGCGTTTTCGTTATCACCTTGAACCTTTCAACCATGGATATTTCTCCAGCAAGTACATGGTATGATGTTATAAGCCTGTTATTAATGCGTCTGCTTTTATACCGTAATATGACTAAAGACATTCATTGCAAAATTGATAATATTGATGCTGGAGCGTTTGTGCATGTATGACTGCACGTTGGACTAATCATATAACGAGCATATATCATCGATACGACATTTAACGCCATATAACCAACTTGGCCATACCGAATATCACTATTGGGGACAACTGAGCACGCATGCGTCATAATGTTGTTTACAACCTAGATTATAATTCATCATTAAACACTTTGTCGTAAATAGGAATATTTAAAGTATTTGTCTTTACTCTTGTTTCTGTTCAACCACACACAGAGATAACTGCGTGATGTGTAAGATTATAGATATAAATATACTGGTAGCAGTCGGCTGTCCATAGACAATCAAATTAGATATAGACAATAGCGAGCGTTAGTGTCGAAAGAAAATACAACATCTCAAATATTAAAGTTAAGAATACACCCCAAAGCTACAAATAAATTAATAATGTTTGATAATACCCATTCTGGCAATATCAAAATACTCCTTTTTCGTTCTCTGCTTTCACGTTGCCAGCGTCCACGGGCGAAAAAATCTGATCGATAAAGAGACGTCAGAGCAGAGTGGACGAGTGCGTTAGAATTCTTCTTTAAATCATTTATCAGACCTTAGTTTGTTGTAAGTTTCTGAATGGTTGTTCCATAATGTTTCAAAGTTACTTTCTGTTTCAAAGTAGCTTTCCTGCTAAGGAGACGTCACGATGTTTTATATATCTTAGTTGCTTCTTTGCACTTTTTACTATCATGCCATATATGTTGTTTCTTTAGTCCTTCATATCTTTCCCTGAAGAAAGATGTTTTATACTATGTATCTTGTGTGTTTATTATGATCTTATAATTAATTCATTTAGTATATCCCTTTCGACCCACAAATAGTAAATAACTGACAAATAATATTAATTATCCATATTTAATTAGTTTAAAAAACAATAAAGAATAGTATTTTCCTTCAAAATCATATTAATGTTAACCATAATTATGCAGTATTGATCCACAACAAGCACTGGTTTGTTGTCCTGTTTTTCACAGTTGTTCTGGCTACTGGCTCATATAGTCTAGGCAGTAAATATTATGTAAATGATATCATATTTATAATTTATATTAATATTCAATATTGCGTCATTGTGCTGTATAGAAGTGTGCGGTACAGTTCAATCTTGGTTCGTAGTTATAACAGGAAGTCGAATAGATCGCTTGGCATGACCCCCTCACAGGTACGACCACGAATCCTACCAATCGCCATAAATGGATAACTGTCAGGATTCGTGAGGATTCGTCATATTTTCCATGTTTAAAATTGTATTTCTTCACGATTCATGATCAGTTACGATAACAGAAGGATAGAGTTAAGGCCGGGTCACACTGTCCCGAATATGACAAAAGATGCCAACACGAATTAGAAAATTCTCATTTCGCACGAATTTGGTTTCGATTTTGGTTAAAAACTAATCAAAATCCGGAGCAGGTACGATGCAGTCAAAAGGCAATACGATGTAACACGATGTAATACGACGTAACACACGACTACAATGCGAATGCAATGCGAATGTCGGGTTGATCGTCGCATTGGCCTAACGTTATATAGTCTGTAAGAATACAACACGATGACAGCATGATGGCAACACGACGTCGAATGAAGAGTTCGACGAGTATGCGATAAGAATACGAAGATGAGCTTGGTGATACAAGCATCACGTGACATCCACATTATATAACTCTGTTGCTGTGACGGTTGGCCTCTCGGTGTCGGCCCGGGAAAGCTTAATTTCAAATGTTAGGAAATACTGGAACAGCGTAATATAGACTTTGTTTTAGTATGGCAGAGAAAGCATAAACCTGATTACTGCTATGAAAACAAGAGATTGCCGAAATGAGTTAACCGCACTTTTTCTCTTTTAACTCTGATTACTCCTTTATACACCATGGAGAATCATTTTAAAACATGTTATATTATATGGAACTTGGTGCATGGTGCTACATATCAAAGTTACATACAACATTTTTGAAGTTTTTAAAATTTAAAAATGTTTTTCTCTAATATAAAAAAGAAAAATACAAAATGTCGAACCCCTGAATCCCCACTACCCAATTACCACTCTGGATAAGCTTATGAGTTAATTATATAATTAGGATGACTATTGAGCAATGGAGCAAACATATAGTCAATAAAGTTGCTGAAACCAGTCTAGCGTGAGTTGCCATGACAGCAGCAAATCACGTGACCCTTTCCGCCTTCGGTTGCACCATCGGCGGATGTTCGAAAATCTTTGTGTCCGAACCCGCGTACGAATCTTCATTTTCGTGGTCAGCCCGTGTCTCAATCTTTCCCTTCGCACGACCATCGAGATGCAATCTTGTTACTTCTTTTCATTATCGTACTCTCATCGTCTGTCCATCGGTACCATCGCCAAAATATTAAACACTTTGCTCCTCGATTGTCACAAGAAGGCAACGCGACTATCTTCAATCCTCGTGATTAACTGCGTATAACCATCGTTTAGCATTGCGATGCTATCACGATGGAACTTAAGTAAGAATATATTCATTACACACACATACATATATATATATATATATAATACATATATGTATTTATATACGATACCTATATGAATACATTCCATGTTTAATATAATGCATGCTTATACATGTACGTAATGAGTTTTTTTATAGTACAGATACATTTTCCAGATGCATGTATACCTAAGTGGTAAATATAAGGTACTATATATTTCATACTAATTGTGATATATAGAGGTATTGTTACATATATTACACAGTTTATAATATGTAATATTTATATCATTACATGTCTAATATTGACATAAACCTTTTGATGTAGTAAATGCCCTCGTAACCTAGTCAATACGACATGGTATAATCACCGTGTGCATTCTTGCAAGGTATGATCGCAGTCGCGTTGTCTTCTTATGACTTCGGTCATCTTCGTGTTACATTCGTATGGCCTTCGCTTGTGAAATATGCCCTATGGTTCCGATGGACAGGCGAAGGCAAATACGATGATGATACGAATCATACGATGTCATCTCGATAGACATACGAAGGGCACGATGAGGACACGAATGCACCACGAAACTAACATGTCAAATATTTTGCTCGCTCTCCCGATGTTGCCGCCGAACAGAGAAGAATTCCGCCGATGACCAACCGAATGCTTAAGATGCGTTTACGAATGGCCCGATTGCTTACGATCCTTTGCGAATTTGAACATTTTCAAATTCGTGTTTCCATCTTTTGTCAAATTCGGCACAGTGTGAACCGGCCTTTAGGAATAATTCGACTGGAACCTTACGGATAATGTCAAGAATTAACAACGACTTACAGAAAACTAAGACGAATGCTGCACGAATGTTATGAATAAACTACGAACGTCAGGAATAGACTACGAACATGGACAAATGCATGTACGAGTCGGGTACGACCTTATATACTAATACTTATAAAATACTAGCAGCCGCGATATAATGGAACTACTCTTGAAAGTGGCGTTAAACCCCAACTCACCTCTCCTCACGATACTTATGCAAGAACAACGAATTTGTTACGAACTATATAAGCGATTTATTTCAAAAGAGAGTTCGTGACCAGAATGTTGAATAGCTTAAAGCTTTATTTAGGAATTCCCAACTGCTCAGGTATTGCAAGAACTAACTAAGAATTAATACGAACCAGTTAAGTACTATACCTACTAGAAACGATTGATACACGAATCTACAAATTCGTGGCGATTACCGGAATTCGTTGTCGTTGTGTGAGGGGATATTAAGCAGTCGCCATGCAACGGACACAATGGATCGTTTATGATATGTTTGATTTGTTTTATGTTGTGTGTTATTAAAATAATTATGTAATGTTAAAACATTGTTGCGATTATAAACATTTCCATGAAAATTGCTATGGTTTAATAATGCAGAATGCTACTTGTACCAACAAAGGCACGGAGACCTTAGAGAGTATATCAGTTTGATAATATTCAATTTGTATTCATAGTTTTTTACTACGTGTAATTTTATACTGTATCGTGATTGTGTAAAATCGTGAAAACATTTCTGAGTGACATATTATTATTTAGTCCACTCACAATTCCACTCATATTTTGAAAATGTCAGATTTAAGCAAAACTTAAGATATGTTTAAGACTTAAGATATGTTTAAGACTGCGACCAGCTCGAAGATTTAAATAATTACGATATACAAATCATTTAGACATTTCAGAGTAGGCCGACTTGCTCTGCAAGATCCAAGTGAGTGCCAAATATCAGCAATGTCCCGGGACTCGACTACAACCACGGAGCACAAAGTGCTAACCTATTCAGCTAAAGACTTGGGGGAGTTTCGCCGCGGCTACACCGTTTCTCATCCTAGATAAGCGATTTGCCTGGAGACGTGTAACATCTAATTTCTCACAATTAAAGATGTTTGTGAGTCATGGCGGTGGCCTTACAGATGTAAATAAGCTAGCTATTTAGCTCGTTTGTTGGTTCACTTGGGGCCACTCCGAGGAAGCAGTGGCTTGGGGAAGAAAAGATGGCAAAATAACGTTGTGTTCCCGGGGGATCCCCCTGCAGGCCCGTATTCAAACGTCTCACTGTGGAAACTCAGCCATATCTTTCTTCACGCTTTGTTCGAATGAGAGTAAATTAAATAGTTCCTGCAATTCCAATAATGTGATTTATTCCTAATAAAGATAATTGCTTTAGTGACAGATTAGTTCAATCCTGTTATAATTTAATTAGCATTGGTTTAATATGCATTATGCTACCTTTTATGTTATGTTTACTTAATGAAGAAAATAATTATTTAATTTTTTTTTATTGTTTTTGTTTTGGACGGGTTAATTTTCTAATTTTGCTGACAACAATGTTGTTCTATTAATCTCTGGATAAAATGAAAATTAGATATATTTTGGTGAATTTAAATGTCAACTTAGCTGACAGTTAAGGTCGTTGTTTTTCCAATGTTTCCTTATGTCCGTGAGATGAAATGTTAGGTTCAGGTTGTTTGAGATCAAGCTTTGAACTTTGATGATAAACTACTGTTTTATTGAACTAATATCCGCTACAGTCATGTGTATAGTGCTTGAGTAAAGACACCGAAAATCTCCTACATTACCTTTGAGCTAATGCGAGACCAACAAGTAACCACGCGTGTTAAAGTGCATTAAATTCGTTCTTTATTGGTTTGCTCCTAGAAACAAGGTAGTGCCCTGCTAGGATAGATCTGCAGTGGCGGCTGGTAACATATACGTGTCACAACTTATTGGTGGCCATTAAGTTTTAAAATGTTTAACACATGGTATTGAGAGTTCAAGGGGCCAGCAAATACTAAGAATGTATTCATATTTAGTTGAATAAAGTGAAGTATGTATGTATGTATGTATGTATGTATGTATGTATGTATGAATGTATGTATGTATGTATGTATGTATGTATGTATGTATGTATACGCGCGTGTGTCTGTGTGTGTATGTGTGTAGATTTGTATGTATGTATGTATAAAACAAACTCACAAAAATAAGTCCGTAAGTATTTTTTTAAAACCAAACAAATGTCAGTAGTTTGTCTCAAGGGAATGGTATATTTTCTCTTACACTTAGTTCTATATTTTGAAATAAACAGTGACACAACACGTCAAGCCAGGACATCTATAATCGCGTTAGAAGCTTGATGCATCGTGTTCCTTAAACCCAACCCTCTGAGGTAAAACACACTCGACAAATGAATTTCTTATAATAGACATATATGTCTGTTCATCTTATTTCACTGAATCAGAAGAGACTCCGTGCAGTTTAACCTTTTTATCTTAGGAAACCGTATAATAGATTTGCTACGTCAATGTGAATAGTAACATGTATTTTTCATCGGAACTGGTTCCTATGATATAGCGGTAATTACAAGCATCTGGTCAACATGGAAATCAACTTTGGTTAATGGTAAAAAAAACTCAAGTAAGACAATCATATAGTGGATATATTACGGAAATACAAGTACCTAACTTTCGAAATTTTGAATAATAACTTTATTATATATTGACAAACTGATAAAATATTAAAGGGGCTGTAGCACGGTATTTTTTTTGCAAAATTTATTTTTTCAAATTTCCCATTTATAATGATAGTTTGGGTCATTTAAATTTACTTTGGAGGGTGAAACATCTTATAACACAAACCAATTATCCGTAGTGGTAATAACGGTGGCGGCCATTTTATTGCGAACATTTTTAATTATTTCGAATAACAAAAAATATTCCCTTGGCTTTACGGAGCCATGTACACTCTTTTTCAACTTGATTTTCCGAAAAGAGAGTGTTGTTTTACTATTGGTGAAATTATTGTTCAAATACATTCTATCGACTTATTTGAGCGAAAACGTGCTACTGTCCCTTTATTCTATACATTCGAATATCCCTAATTGAAATTTCCCCGTATATCTACCTTTTAGCAAACATCACGACTTAAAGCAGTATCGTGAGGAATTCACTTGGAAAGACATGAAGATAGTTCAAACTGAATGCTGCAACGTTCTCACTGACATGACCCGTGATACTACATGTGTGATCCCAATTGTTGGTGTCTGCGGTAAGATTGTGATATTTAGCACTTGAATATACTTTTAAAAGTTATGTGAGCGAACATTTGGTGTATCGTTACAGTTAGACATACGGGACACGTTCGGGAGTTTACACAATTTATTTAATGTCGTGGGTAACGTTGACCTTTCACTCGCATCTATTCAGTATCCATTTAAAATATCACTTCAACAATAGCATGTTGTTAAAAGTATTTATACATATCGGAGTAACTCTCATTTGCTTACATTGTGGAATGTATTTTCCGGTTAGTGGTTAGTGGTGATATATTATATCATTACTGGTCACAGTGAAATCATATGTTTTCTCTGTATAGCTTGGTACTGACGGTTTATTTCACTGATAAATTCCAGTATTTCATTACTCAGTATATAAGGAATTTAGACATATGTCATTTGTTTGGATATCCAGCTCCTGGATACTCGTTGTAACCTCTTCTTTATAATTGTAAGAACATTTCTACTTGATTCTATGATAATGTCAGTATACATGTATAACAATCACGGGTGTATTCTGATATCATTTGGCAATACGCTACATATAGATTGCTATTCAACAGAAGACAAACATTCTTTCAGCCTAAACAAACAAACACGCGTAACTAAAAACATGACGATACAAATCCGTAACGGACTTCCAAATCTCACCATGAGTCCCACAGACAACACTCCACAAGAATGATTTCAGATTTTATTAATCTTGATTGTAATCATGTCGTTAGCACAGTAACATTTCCAATACCTTCCCTCGTACATATTAATTAAAGCAGGGCGGAAGTTCTTCAATCGACGCTACCGTTTACTGGTGTCGTTTAGCCTTTAATGTGTCGAACCATGGACACGTTTCTCCGATTGGTGAAGCACTCTGGTGGTAAATGTACATTTTGTTAACATTACCGACCACCCTTATCTGATTGCCTGGGAGTTAGATCGATCCAAGTGTGTTGAAGGCTAATAGAACTTGAAACATATGCTAATGATGCTCCGGCTTGTGTCTTTGAGGCTGCGGTATCGTGTGTCTGGGCCGAATATGACTACAATGAACAATGTCATGTATTTAGGAACAATGCTATTTATGTGTACATTTTAATTCCTATAGGTTTTAAGTCACATCATTGTTTTCATATTTATATATTCAAAGTATATATAAAGCAGTCAATGTAGCTACTGTATGTTTTAACCCTCTCGTTTTTTAGTGAGAGTAAGTGTGTAATTGTTGGATTGTTGCAAACAATTCTGGTATTATCATTATCCTAATAAGGCTAGTTAAGAGTTTTTGCGATGGAATCTTAAATATACAAATATTCTGTGATATCTTAACAATACAACTACAAATTTATAAATGTCTAAGTGCATCAATAGCTCGATTGTTGCTCGCTATGATTATATCTGTCGCAGAACAATGCGTGAACAGCTATTACATAAAGAACATAACATGTAGCAATAATAGCAGAGTCCGAGTAAATTGAAGCTGCTATTTGAACACTTTTTTCAGCTTAATTTCACGGAAACATTAATGTGATGTTTACTCAACGTGTATTATAAACTGTTTTCCTTCAATAAACTTTATTAGGGATCAAACCAACCATGGAAATACCAGCCATTACATTCCGATTGTGATCACTGGATGAATCATGTTATTGCACTTATTCATGTTACATATATGTTGTGTTTGGCTTTCTAGAACAGAGAATGAAGAATTATAAAGGGTAGTGAACCACTTTATTTATCGCCTGACTGATACCGACATTGAAACACATGCATATGTCTGAAAGTCCCCTATTAGAGACTAAAGACGTTGTATAACTGTTATATTTGTCTTCATTCAACATGTTACATTGCTCAGTTACAACTATTTGTACATCGCATTTTAAGTTACATTTAATTCAAAACTGATTTGGATGAATTTTGAGTTTTCATGTTCTTACCAAAAGACGCTTATAGAATGTTGATAAAAGCACAGGAAACTTGTCAAAACTCTACCTCACGGAAATTGAAATATAGTTCTCGTTGGTGTTTATCTATGTATCACTTTATACAGAAATTGTGTTTCTACAAATATTAAAATAACTTGTTTTCCAAATAAGTATTTTAATTGAATCGTATAATCAAGGATTATTTTAAATAACAATGTGTCTTAGCTTGGTGGTAAAATACCATTTCATCGGTAAAATACCAACATTTTTCATATTCAGAAACATGTTAACATAACCATCGTCAAATCCGCAATGAGTGACAAAAGTAAACTGAAAGACGTAGATATTTGAGAAAATTCATGTTCACGTGCGTTGCCATAGGGACTGTGCAATTTACAAGCTCGCAACAAACCATTATGGCTCATTAAAATCAGACCGTGACCTTGTTTCCTACCATATATGTTCTAATTAGCATCATACAACCCTGCACATAGTCCAACGATCAAACCTAAAAGGAATTATGCAGTTCAGAACATTGAAACTTTTGTTTAAAAGTGTTTATCATTGGGAATTATAAATCTTTCAGAAACATTGCTATGGGCACGGTGCCATTTATCAACAAATTTCCCCTGAGAAACGTATTCATGAAGCAGTTTCTAGACGACCAAAGGCCCGAGAAGAATTTATTCGTTTAAGAACCTGTGAGGTCGACCAGAATCCACAGGAATCCTCTGTGGAACTGGAAGGTTTTATGCGCCAGGGGGCAATCAGAGAGCGGACTTGTTGCAGGCTTAGCCGAGACACTTCGCACTTTGATGCATGGGCTGATAATGAAAGGCATAACCCTTTTAACTTTTTGGTAATTAATGTGCTTTTGATTTCTTTGGAATGTACAAACGTGTCCTTTGGTAGCCAGTATTCTGTGTATTCCGATTAGCCCCGATTGTGTAATTTTGAATGTAAATGTAGGTTTCATTTTGAATACAATAAACGATAATAGTATCATACTTGTTTCATAGTGTAGAATAATTGTTTCCAGGAGTCACAAGGGAATGAAAATACTACTTAGATAATGTAAAGCTCGGTTGTTTTACAGATTAATAATATAATCTGCTTTTCTTACTGTGTCTCCGTGGTTATAAAATAACGATTTCACTGTTTACATCTTGTCCACTGATGGTTATATTAAATTAAAAGTACATAAATGATTGGAAGTGAAGAGAACTTAGTCCAAAAGATATAAACTCGAACAATTTTATTCAAGCGACTTTATAAGCCCAGGGTGAATCCTACGTTATATTAATGTTTCGTTTTGATGAACGTTTCATATTATAACCTCTATTCCACTTAAAATATACGTTACAAACAAAACGTTAATTACCCAAATGGTTGTGATAGCATATACCTTCATAGCAAAGGCAGAGTAAATGGTTGAAAGGAATTTTTAAGAGAAAATCTGTTTCATATGGAGTGAGAGTATTACAGACTTAAAAAAAAGCAATTTCAAAGAATAATTGTCAAAATTGTTTAATGTAAGTACAATGTACAATCGATTACGGTGTTAATACAAATAACAAATAACATATCACGAAGTGGAATGACATTATAGTTGTCATGTTGATATATACAAGCCTTCATTACATGCCATATTTGTACAGACGAAGTATGTTAATCACAGAGCGTAACAACACAAAAGGCTTTGTGAATTCTAACGTTAGCCTGTACTGAACTTACCTAATGTACAGCTATACAAGTACATAATAAGGATGAACACTAAGGCTATGCTCTTTGAATGAGCAACACATAGTTCATACTATACGTGTAGAAGTGAGTACAGCTCACATACCCCCGGTTTCAGTTTAGGTCAAATACACTTTAGATTAGCAAATCAGCAGATCTACATGTATTAGTATTGATTAGTATTAGTATAGATTAGTTTTAGTATTGATTACCAAATGTGTATTACTAAGTATTAAGTTGATGTGATGCCGACCATTCAGTAGTGATTTATCGTTAATGTTGTGTTCATTGAACAAAGTATAGTTTAACTCCAAAATGCATGACAACGTGTTGTTTTTACATGTCTAACCGTGCTTCGATGCATGTAGAAAAACTTGAAATAAAATTCACATAAACGTCATCCCAAAAGGGCGTTTTGAGGTCCAAATTCAGCAGTGTCTTAAGTGAATAGTGAATCTAACATTTAAATGTCGGAAGGGACGGACGGACAGACATACAGATGGACAGTGAGAACGCTAAACATCGTCAGCTGTAAGACGGCGTGTGATAAATTAAGTATGGTAAATAATACAATTATATTTATTTAGAGACAATGGCTTGGCAGCAGTTTATAAGATGCCACTATTTCTCATCTGATATCAGCACGTGTTTACTTAAGAAAAGACTATTCGAAGTCAGGTGAGGATATATTTACTTTTATGTGTTTGCATATAAGCAAATAAGAGCGTGACGTTTTATTTTACAGTCATTTTCATAAGCTTCCAAAGGAATTAGCGCAGCACAGCCCGGTGGGATCACACATCGTGTAAGCATCATGTTTATGACGTCATAGCAGAACGTGTCATCATCATCATAAAGTTACAACAACACGAATCGTGAACTGAACACGCCACGCCATTTTTAGTTTTGGTTGATATTGTATTGATAATTCTAATCTAGAAGATGACATGACATGATGTTTGATTAAAATCTCAGGTAATATGTATGAGATGAAACTACCTGTGTGTTGTGTGGACCTATATACACTATTGAATTGGTCAAGTAATCCCCGGAAGGGACTCTGTTGTGTGACTGTTATCTGTGTGCGGTTTGTAATCAATTTGTATTCCAGTTGTGATTCCAGGATGTGATTGAGTAAACTTTCAATTATAGTGAACATGGCGTTGTGCTGTAAGTGATTACTCATAATACTTTAAGGCGACCAAAGATGATATCTTAAACAATTATCTGCTCTAATATGAATTAACCTTCTTCATTCATCACTAAAATGAAGTAATAAGTGATAAAATAAGTTCTACATATGCATATACATGTATGATGCGTCCTACGGTACCAGAGAATGATACATTTTAATTACTCTGTTCCAATGGTTTATCAGAATTGTCAACAATAACATGTGTACTCACTGTCCAAGAATATTTACATGATTCACAACATTACAACGTAACAAACCAATGTGTATATATAAAACTTAACAGACAAATATTCATGTGATAAAACAATATTTCATATTCATGTGATCCAGATAGAATAGTACGCGAAGAACAAAGATGAATGATGAACTGTTTCTGGAATTGTAATGATTAGATAGTGGACTGCTCACATTCTTTAACGTACTGGAAAGTATAAGGATAAAAGACCGATATAATCAAGTTTACACACGGCGTAAACATACAGTTAAACAATATGTATTTATGCAATGCAGTACATTGCTTGGACATACAGATGTGACTTATGATACTTCATCATTCAATCCGCAAACATTCTAAACAATTTGAGACAATATTCTTTAATAATAATGTATATATGTAATAAAATACCAGTGTAGTGATTATATCTATTGTAAAGAGAAAACTAAACGGAATCCATACGATTCACCAAATGTGTTGCAGTAACCGAAAGGTAAGTCGATGTTTGGCTCTTAGCTACTCGCAGTCGCCAAGGTGACCAATATATCAAGATATATTTGCTTTCCAGAATCACTGCCACAGGGCATCATGGCATCTATTTCATTGGCATCTATACAGATTCCTTATATAAATGCTAAAGGAGCAAACTTCTAGTTCAATTTCAATATCATAGCATTGCCCTTTACAAGTGCCTACAAGCATCGTCCGGAGTTGGTTGACACGACAAAGGCTAGAACAGTATACAGATCGCTGATCGTGATGTCCTGCGTGATGTCCTGGCGAGGACTGGTCGCCTCATATGTACTGCATGTTCTCCAGCAGCACTGATGATCACCGCTTCCTCGGGTGTTCACTATGTACGGAACCTCCTGCAGCAGTCTAACCAGTCTCCGTATTGAAATATAAAAACTCACATACAATACATAGATCGTTGATTAAATACAAGTAGTCAAGATTATGTATTCAAAACTTTCACTTCAACATCGACAGGTATATAGACTAGTGTTTTTGGTTATTGTATCTTTGGCAAGTTAGCTTTGTCACCTTAAATCAATCACCTTTTTGTTCCCTGTCATATACGAGAACAATGCAGATGAACTAAATTGTTCTTGTGTTCATGCTTCGAACAATCCTTGAGATTTGTTCCTTGAATCTGTTACCCACAAACGCGTGTTGCACCTGATGCACCGTGAACTCAGAAACATCAGCTACATTTAGATTCGTATGGGAACACGAACAAATATGAACTGGCATGGTGAGATGTTGAAGACGTATACAGTGATGTATAACACTCACATAACTCTTGACTGTTCCTGGATATATAGCCACGTCATGTAATCATAGGGTGAAAAGCACGTGCAAAGCGTGCACCAGAGTCGAGACACTCTTGAACATGCCTCAGTTGACACAGAAACAAGCTTGTTGCACGTGTCCTACTTGAAAAGACATTCCCATGTTGAACATGTCCACGGTTTCCACAATTTGTTATTTACTGCAGGAGTGTATTCTATAACCCAGGTTATTTTAATTTAAAATAGTTTAAGGGGCCCGCCACAACCCCTCGTACAGCACCTGTATTTCGCTTGAAGACCTCTTATCTATGAAACCACGCAGAAAATAGGCAATAAAATAACACATATATTGAGCAGAAATTCCTTTGAGAATGTCCTTGGACTGTTTTGGAATGGAATGGTTGCCCACTGTTTCCTGAAATGCAACATATTACAGTGTTATACTGCCGTAAGATAAAGGATAAAGTACAATAGTCATACATGAACTCCTTATATCACATCAATATAGTTTGATGATCAGAAATAACTATAAAAGCGTGTCACACAATGTTTCTAATGAAACATCAGATGAAGGAATCGCCAGTCTCGGCAATATGATCTTGCGAAACGTGGCGGTGTTGATTCAGGTAGGGGATTAGACCTTCATAACCTAGAACTCATAACTCTTCACAGACTGATGTAATGATATAATTTCTATTTCGAATTGATGCACTATTTTAATTTAGGTCTAAATTATATAAATCTGATATGTAAGATGCTTTCAGTTGTGTGCTGTAAATATAGGACGGCTCACATACAAGCGTGTCACTAGATGTATTATATGCAGCCGAGATTATGGAATATTTGAGAAACTTTACTATTAACATGTAAATCCTTAACCAAATCTGCTAGAGTTAAGAGCATGTGGAGAAATTGTTGGTTTGGAAATGAAGAGATAAAAACATGGGGAGAGACGATCATTCACTTTGCAAACAATTATGCAAAGAATTACAAATGTTAATGAATAAGAATATGGCTATAAAATGTTTTAAAAAACAACAACTACACCACAGGGTGATAACGTTATGTGAATGTCGATGTTACTATGCACACGGGTGTCATAAACAAAATTCAAAATTTAGCGAAACAGAATTTATTAATTTAATCCATGTGGACCTTCTAGTTGAGGCATTCGATGAATGTTGGAGGTATCCAATGCAGGCACAATGTCTGAAACCTCAGAATGCAAATATTTAGTTAAGTCTAAACCACCCTGCACCGTAAGTGTATTAGTTACACCGATGGAGCAGGAACTGTCCAATGCAACCTACTCCATGTCTGTATGCGCTACCTATATTGATATAAACTGAGATACAAAAGAAACGTTACACCTCAGTTGGTTTTATCATATGTTCGATTTTCAATTACAAATATCTTATGTTTCCGAAGTCGTACTCTAAAACTGAAAGGTGCAGGCGTTTAGTCATCAGCCAAGGAATAATTCTACGTGGTATTAATTTTTTTTAATTAATGAAATTTTGAATTCATAAATTCATCCAAAATTAATTTGGATAAAACACAACTGTTCATCGACATATAAGACATCTGCTAAGTGAACATCAATAAATGTGCCTCATTCTCCACACATTTACAACATTATAAACATGGTAGGGGTCATGTTAGTGTAAAAATGATTTTATACCTCTTGGTCCTTTCAGTGATTCTAACTCTGCATGTTTGAAAAAAAAGAGAATGATTGTTTGCCGAATCAGTCAACATTGAACATTAAATAATATCACGGTTCTATCACAATTTGGTTTGTTATTTTTACT
Organism: Gibbula magus; assembly: GCA_936450465.1. Lineage (NCBI taxonomy): Eukaryota > Metazoa > Mollusca > Gastropoda > Trochida > Trochidae > Gibbula > Gibbula magus. The sequence goes on from OW388291.1 coordinate 3,071,727, forward strand.
GTAGGAGTGAAACAATAGGGTGTAACGTTTCTTTTGTACCTCAGTTTACATTGATGGAGCTGGATGAGTCCACAGCTGACCTAGGTCTTCAGCATTCAGAACTAGACCATCTGGAGGATGTAATGCATCGAATACATTCTTAGTATATCAATGATCTCTGATCATCCAATAGAATATATTCGATGCATAAACTGACAAGAACTGAAATTAAGATGATAAATAAATAAAATTTTGTAAATTAAATCGACGATGATACATTCTTCAAAAGGCAATAGTATTAAGTAAATGAATATAAATAAGCGTATCTGACAAAATTTGATACAGTGATACACTGTTCAGGAATGTACGGACGGACAGACGGAAGTGACAACTTCGTGATTGTATGGAATGCTAGCTCTGTCTGCATGATGAACTAGGATGCGCGTGCATTATATGTGTTAAATCACTGTTGCGTGTCTTCGCGCATCCGATGTGATGCCTGTAGAAAATCTTCATGTGTATTTGACGGATGCATTATTGTTTTCGAACATTCGATGCTATCGCTGTTGATATTATTTAATATTATAATGCACTCAGTCTCTTGTATATTCAAGAACCATTTAAAATACCAAAACCGTTAACTTAACTGCTTAAGTTTTATAAGCTATTTCTATCAGTATTCACTTACCCTCCTTCTGAAAACTTTAACATTAAGAATTCTCAATTTATACTTATATGTACATATATGTATACTGACATAAGTATCAATAAACGCCATGTGAAGGGATTTAACTTCACACAGCCAATATCACTAATCACTCTAAAGCCTTAAAGAACATTGATTAAACTTTACCCTGGACCGGGCGCGACCTTTGACCGGGCCCAACATCCGGGTTCTTCGTGACGATGTTGACTATTTGCTTTCTATCGTCTCCAGAACGTAGAGGTTTTTGGGTCACGGTTCGATTCCATACAACACGAGACGTCGGTGTGGTCAATTGTGACACGGTTGTTGTCGGAATGGGTGTTGTAGTTGTTGATTTCGATTTTCTATAAGCGGAGTAATCTGGGAAAGCAAACAAAATTGATTTTTTTTTCTCTTCAACAACTTGAACATGCGATGCATTAAACACACACTGACGTTTTTCGTTGGACAGGAGTATTCTTATCACAATGTGGCGAAGTTTGACATTGGGAACAATATACAGTTACACATTTAATAACATTTAATACATTGATTTGTAAATGTGAACGACATCATAAAGTTGAAATAGTTAAACACCATGCATGTACACATATATCTTTAAGTTTAGCTAGTTTTTAAAGTTCAAAAACAGCCAATACATGTAAGAAAAAATACATCGTTACAATGATTCCTGTGTTAAATATGATCATAATATCCTTCATGAAACGATAATCCACGAAATGTTCAATACAAATCAGGAAGTATTATTTGCCTCTTTACCTTTCATATGCTGACACTATACCTTATTTAAATACAAATGTAATGATATACAATGGACATGGTCGAGGCTGATACAGTAGTCTTCTGATTAGAACTACTTGTCGTTAATATAGTCAACAATGGTAATATTGTTACATTTGAGATCACACTCTCTGTGTTATTTCTACCTTTTCTGGATTAATGTCCTACTTAATTCGAATCCACACATTCACATAAACTAAGTATCCGTGTCGAGGTCATGGTGGCAGGATGGGTAAACTGTGTGGCTTCGAATGCAGATAGCGTGATCCCAAATATAACAATGTAATAGCTGTCTTCGGTGACAACGTTTAGTAACGTTTTCATAAAACATGCTCTTTAATGGAGAAAAACCGCCAAAAAGTACAGCAGCTCACCCAGTGCATGGTGTACTGTTCACACGTACACTAACCATACAAAACCACACTATCATAGGCGCTAACGTTAACACTTAACATATAAAAGTCTACTCACCGAGTCACTTCCTATTACACTCACTATATAAAAACAAACTATCAGAGCGCTACCTTTAACACTCACCATGTAAATCATACTTTCCGAGTCACTGCCTATAACACTCACCATATAAAATCATACTCTCCAAGTCACTGCATACAACACTCACCATATAAAACCATACTCTCCGAGTCACCTCCTATAACACTCACCATATAAAACAATACTCTCCGAGGCACTGCCTATAACACTCACCATATAAAACCATACTCTCCGAGTCACCTCCTATAACACTCACCATATAAAACCATACTCTCCAAGTCACTGCCTATAACACTCACAATATGAAACCTTACTCTCCGAGTCACTTTCTATAACACTCGCCATATAAAACCATACTCTTCGAGTCACTTTCTATAACACTCACCATATAAAACCATACCTTCCGAGTCACTTTCTATAACACTAACCATATAAAACTATACTGTCCGAGTCACTTTCTATAACACTAACCATATAAAACCATACTCTCCGAGTCACCTCCTATAACACTCACCATATAAAACAATACTCTCCGAGTCACTTCCTATAACACTCACCATATAAAACCATACTCTACGAGTCACCTCCTATAACCCTCACCATATAAAATAATACTCTCCAAGTCACTGCCTATAACACTCACAATATGAAACCATACTCTCCGAGTCACTTTCTATAACACTCGCCATATAAAACCATACTCTTCGAGTCACTTTCTATAACACTCACCATATAAAACCATACCTTCCGAGTCACTTTCTATTACACTCACCATATAAAAATATACTGTCCGAGTCACTTTCTATAACACTCGCCATATAAAAACCATACTCTCCGAGTCACCACCTATAACACTAACCATATAAAACCATACTCTCCGAGTCACTTTCTATAACACTCACCATATAAAACCTTACTGTCCGAGTCACCTCCTATAACACTCACCATATAAAACCATACTCTCCGAGTCACCTCCTATAACATTCACCATATAAAACCATACTGTCCGAGTCACTTCGTATACCACTCACCATATAAAACCATACTCTCCGAGTCACCTCCTATAACACTTACCATATAAAACCATACTCTCCGAGTCACCTCCTATAACACTCACCATATAAAACCATACTCTCCGAGTCACTTCCTATAACACTCACCATATAAAACCATACTGTCCGAGTCACCTCCTATAACACTTACCATATAAAACCATACTATCAGAGGCGCTGCTTATAACACTCACAATATAAAACCATACTCTGGAGTCACTTCCTATAACACTCAACATATAAAACCATACTGTCCGAGTCACTTTCTATAACACTCACCATATAAAACAATACTCTCCGAGTCACTTCCTATAACACTCACCATATAAAACCATACTGTCCAAGTCAGTTCCTATAACACTCACCATATAAAACCATACTCTCCGAGTCACTTCCTATAACACTCACCATATAAAACCATACTCTCCGAGTCACTTCCTATAACACTCACCATATAAAACCATACTCTCCGAGTCGCTGCCCACAGAGTTGGAGGACCAGCAGGTATAGGTGCCAAAGTCCTCCTCCACCAGGTTGCTGATGCGTAGACTGAGAGTAATGGTGTGTTCCCCCTCATGGTATATCTCTCTCCTGTACTTGCTACTCTCCATGATGTCCTGCTTGTTCCTCTTCCACACACTGATCTCGTGAGGGTAAGCTGAGATGTAGCACTCCAGGATCGTCTCCTTATTAATGTCCTGGCCTATCCGTTTGTTTGGTAGTCGGATTTCTGGGGCGACTGGGATAAGAGAGATTAGTCACGTTATCTCACATTTACACTTCATATCCATGCATGTTAAACATTAATTATCGTGATGCTGTTTAATTGACAGTGTCATTAATCCTCAACAATACTTACAGATGGTTTACCTAACTTGATCTTCAAGTCCTTTGACATTATTGGAGTTATGGCAACAACTGAAGTAGGATCAAATACCTGAACATGCAGTTATTTAAAGTTTATCAACTCCGGCTGTAAGTACAAGTCATCGGATAAAGTATATGTTATCATCGTCTGTGGCAGTGAATCACACCAAGTGAGTACGAGAACGTGACAGCAGTATATACGTATACGTATGTTATATATATGTAGATCACACTCACCTGATGGTGGAGTTCAAATAGGTGACTCCTAGTCTTACTTATGTCTTATGTCATTGAGAATAGAACATTTAAAACAGGAATTCTTAAATCCATGTTTTCAGTCCAAAACTAAACTCATTTACAATTCTGACAAATACATTTGTACAGTGTAGTTAATTTGTTTACATACAGCATAATACTATATGATTCGTCATTCAATGAAAGGATATGACTAAACATCATCACAAAATTTTAAGATGATTAAAGACATGTATACAATCACATATAAACAATACATAACAACTTATATTTCTTTAAGAAATAGTACTGACATACTCTTACATTCAACTGATATCCGTATGAGTTTACTGACGGCTGGTGGGGCTCCATTGAAAGCCACACACTCGTAGGTTCCTCCGCAATATCGGCTTACGTTGTGGATAAGTAGTACCTCCCCACTTATCCCTATCTCTGAAACAGAACCCAATGACCAGTAGAGTTCAGATCATGCTAAATAAATAAGTTTCAGTAACCTTCATTAATTTTAACTCATTTGAAGTTAGTGATATATCATCATAACGATTGACACATGTGTGAATACGAAGGTACTCTTTAGAATGAAATAGGTGATCCATACAGTATCTAAAATTATTGGTAATATCCTTTCGAATATATTATGCAACAGAAACAATATGTATGGTAAAATAGGTATGTTAGTAGTAGTTGGTTGTTATAACATGTAGGAGTTAGTAGAACACACAAAATCCGTAAAGTAAATGAAAGTTTAAAACACATGGTTATATAAGTCATGCTCTGAAAGGTCATGCTTAACCATGCCGATCTCTTTTGTAGATTTGCATCACCAGTCAAGTCAAATGTACCGTGCTATGTATGAACAAACACTGGAAATAACGCTACACTCGAATAACGAACGTTAGCCAATTCGAATAAAACATTCCGAAGAAAATGAAAATATGACATTGCCCAAATGATCTGAAATCGACATGAAAAATGGTATCTACGTCCTACATGTAAACTGTGCAAGAACCGTAACGCGTGTCACAACCTGGCTCCTGTGTGCGCTTCAGCTTCTATATCTGAACATTGGTCTTCTTAAATCAACCAATAGACATCATTCAATAGGCAGATGGAAAATCACATCGGGCAACAGACATTCTAGAATAAGACTGTAGGTTATATTGAATGAAGAAATTTACAAGTTTAGATATTAGAGAAAAGGTAAATTCAGTCTCAATTGTTAATATGACGCTTTCTTAGTTATCACAGGAGATCTCAACCGTCTTCGTGTACTCAAATTATTCATATTGTTCACGACTGTTTGAATGGATGCATAAGTGAACGTTTTGTATATTTGAAAAATATGTATTGAATAGTTATGATACGAGTAGAATACAGCTGTTTATAATACTAAACTCACTATTTAAGGATGTATTGACAATTCTTTTTTCACTTTCATTTAAGCATATTTTAAAAAGTATATTTAATTTTTTTTAAACTGAATAGTATTTTGTTATGCCTGTGTCGCAACAAGTTTTATTGAATATTGGTATATCATAAGGTTCATTTGGGCAATATTTGATATCTCGTACGATATTGAATATATAGTTGGCAGTTTCCTAAGCATCTGAAAATATTACCAACACTATTTCAACAAGTGACTAACGACCTGGACATTTTACCATAATTGCATTACTGTACAGCTGGACTAGCAAATCCAGAGCCGCCGACAGATTGTGACATCCAAACACTCCCAATCTTATTAAACGTGTCCCTGTCACGTCGGCTGCTGAAGGTGAGCCCTCAACCTGACTCTACCTTGATACCATCAGGGGTCGTTATATTGGCTTGGCGGACTAATCCGTTACTTGATGGGCACAGATCCTTATTAAATCCACAAAGAAACACAATCGTTTACTTTGTTGGTATGGAGAGTGACAAGCGATCACTTGGCAGAAGACAATTTCCTCTGCTTCTCCAACTCTCATGTAGGACCTGTCCCGAGATGTGATCTCCAGGACCCCCTGACGCCAGACAGACTCGAAGCTTTTATTAAACCAACTGTACTCCTTAAACACACTTTAATTTCCTTTCCTTAATTTCCTGGCTTTGATACTTCTGTCAAGACCAACCTGTGGTAAAAGTAAAGTTCAAAGAGGGACTGTCAAACAGCACAGGTTATTTCCTCGCTCCTGTTAGAATTAATGGTTTAGATATTTCATCATTTTTCTTCTTCCTGTCTGTCTATATTTGTATCACGATAGAAATAGCTGTAATGTCTGGTATTTAGAAATACGTCCAACATTTGTTACACTGGAGCGTATGGTAATGCGATTTAGGTAGTTTTTTGTTTCAATGATGGTGCTTTTAGTTTTAATAAAGGTTACAATTATTGAATTAACGCTTTAAGACATGTCTTGAAAATAAATTTTGTAGCAAGAGTTTCAGTAGTGAAGTACAGGAAATTAATATACAAAATAGCATTGTTGTGTCACGTACAAGTGGAATATGACCTCGTTTCTTTTGTTTATTTAGTCTTCTGAACTCTCATATTATTACCGTTTTAAAATAACCAAGAGAGTAAACTCATTTCTCAGAGAATAGGCTAAAGAATATTGTATTATGTTACATCAGAAATCATTTCCCCAGAATTCAAATATATAGAACATACCCCTACACAACTTGAGGAAGTTTTGTTTTTGCTTCCCATGACGTCATTCAACGTTCAATTACACTGGTTGATTCAGTCAGTCCCAGAGGATAGGAAGGATCAAATAACAAGTTTTACTGACCCATCAGATTTACCTCGGCTTACCAAACAGAACATGATCAAGTCGTATAGCACACTGTTACGAGCGATCTTGATGCCAATCTACAACTGTCTCAGACAGACTAATGACTGAATGTGGACTTGTACGTTACCTTGGCATAATGACATCTTATGTAGGTCAGTTGCAATGTAACGTAGTTTACGTAATTGGACAACTGCTTACTGTGTGTGTGTTATAAAATATCCATTTAAGTTTCGATAAGTATGTAGAACATGACCTTAAAAATTTAGAAAATGATAGACGATGAGACTAAATATGATATAAATGGTTACATGTACATATATTAGATATACACTTATAGGAAATCTAACGAATTTCATCTTTAACATCAACGAGGGTGAAATAAACGTCAAGGTCATTATGGAGGGATACAAAACATTAGTTAACGAGGGGCATATACTTGATATGAAAGGGGTAGGGGTTGTGTATCCTATTTAACTTGTAATTCATACACGATATATTGCGTTAAGATATGGAATAGCTGAGAATTGTGACCCTGTCACAGCATCATAGTTTATAAATATTGTGACGTCATATGAGGATTTATTTTACGAAACCAGCTGTATGCACACACACATCGGTCCAATCTAGGTCAGTAGATATGAGTCTGTGCTTTATAACGTCATCCCATGACAGTCGCCATTTGCCAGTTTCCATTCATCAAACTATGCAAACAAGCTTAAGATGTTGGTATATTATATTGGTCCTTCCTCTTTGATTTTTATTGTCTATAAGTATTTTTTACTTTGGAACGTTATGCGACTGAGTGTTTCGTTGTAACTAAACTATACCACTGAGAGAAGTCAAACATCCACGCTACTGGCATAACCATTTGTGTCTTATTAGTTATACTCTAGTTATGATATCGATTATTACCCCGCTCTCTGTGTTCATCATTAAATAACATCAATACATGTTGTTACAACGATTTCATAAAGAAACAAAGGAGTAGATAAGCAGCGAGTTGTGATGAAAATTCATGGCTAAACTCGTTTAGTTTCATGAATGAATAAAGAAGTTCAGTAAATGTCAAAATTAACCTATTTATAATCACTTGATGGTGTAATATGTCGCATAACCGATCTTATGAAACTTCTTTACGATGAAATAAGATCCTTTATATGTTTGTGATATCTGGTATAGTACATCTAAATATTCCCATCAGTATTACACAGTCTTAACATCATTTGCTGGTTTTGGGACACAAGTAACACTCATGCAAACAAACAAAATATATCTTACGATTCGTGCCCGGGCAGAACTCACTCTCTTTAACAATGGAATCTTCAGTTTGTTTGTGCCTCAACCATGTTACTTTCGGCATTGGAATCCCAGTAACATTACAGATGAGAGTGACTGTCTCCCCTTCTCTGACCGCCATGTCTTCAGAAGACAGATCAGAAATGATCTTTGCTGGAACTGGAAGAAAGATTTATCTGTATACCACAAACATTACGTGCTCGTGAGTTTCGATAAGTCAAACATTGAGCTCAACCTATGTTATATTTACCACTGAAATCCGAGCATTCGCAGAAATCCATAGTCGAGTGTAAAGTCCATCCCTTTGGTAGGCAAGAGCATATTATACATTAGTCTCAGTCGTGTACCGCAGATATTCCTGATGTACTTAACAAATACGACACAACTTTCCGTGATATATAGCACATGGTGACGTCATATCGTCAATTTGAGTCCTCCCAACTTATGAACGAGCTCTGAAAGGGACACTTTTATCTACCTACTTATCGACATGCCTGCTAACGAGTTACGCTTCGCTTTACTATTAACATGGGGCCCTTAACATGCAGTAGATTTTATTACTAATTACTTCAATTGTCTGAAATTGGGGGTCTGTGACTCGTTACCAAACAAGTTAAACAGCAAAAGTATATAAGTCTGATCTCATATTTATCCCCTACGCGGTGTCCCTTTAATCTCTATGGATGATGCTTACCCAGTGCCATATTATACAGTGATTCATTCTAATTTCTGCCTGATTTTATCTCTTACATTCACAGATATATGTTTTTCATTTAGCATTACATGTATATTACTTTAAATTATCCTTTTACATATAAAAACTGCTTAAAAGGTTAAAAAAATTAAACTATGTAATCAATGTTCAATAAGTTAAATGGATATTTTACTGTTTGTGCCTTTGTATTTTGCGTAGTCTATATCAACATAATTTTATACACTTTTCTTTCTTTATGTTATATCTTTATAGGTTCATCGGTCAGCAGGATAATGTTAAAGACCATGTCATCACTAATACTGTGCTATGGATGTGAAGTTATGGCAAACGCTTGCAGAAGAAAAGTTTCAAAATTATTAATGACATTTAATTTTCCACTCCATCTGATTTACTTTATGGGGTGTCGAAACACTACCTACATATAAAATTAGACAAGCTCGTATTGTTTAATACTGGGTAATAATTTTGGATCTTTATATTAAACCTAGATTTTGTTTAATGTTTATACAGCTCTGTGAAAGGGTATCACTCTGTGTGTGTCCATTAGGACTGTGTTACTATGGATATACGTATACAGATCAAGAGCATCAGGTAAAACTCATTATCATATACCTATCAATAATATGGGATGTTTTGCATATGTGATAGAGGTAAGGACACGCCATCCATATCGCTGCCCGGTCCGAAAATCCATATCAGCTATATCAGCCCGGTCCGCAAATCCATAACAATATCAGCCCGGGTGACGTTAGGTTAGAGTGATCTCCCTTTGCTCACAGGCACGCTAACATTGAGTAATGTCAGAAGCGAAGCATTGACGGAGTAGTTTATATCAGGGTAGTCTCCAAGCAAGGATGTTGTTGATGCTTTTAACTTACATTCTTATTAACATAATTAGATATGCTACTAATTGAAAAATTGAATAGGAGGCACGGCTAAAAATATTTTGAACAATTGTAATTGAAGGTTTGTCTTGTAGGCCCCTCAAAGTAAATTTTCGCACATAAATATCTTAATTTTAATATTTCTTCAAGCATTCTTTCTTGTTTTAGCCCTCGGGCTGATATGGGGGTCTCAGACTGATATGAGGTATGGTATGAAAAATGACATGTAATAACCTCTAATTATTGTATATTATTAAATTACGTTTTGTAATATTTACTATATATTAAAATTCAGTTATATTTATCATGATAATATTTATAATGGTAGACTTTTATAATCATTATTAATCATAATGCCTACGTGTGAGTGTATGAAATGATAACGTATATTCTGTAACTGTTTTTTGACCTATTCATTGGCAAACTTACTTAATTAAACTGATATACAACATTACGTGACTAGAATATGTATATTATATACAAATGTATGTTTATGGCCTTCCTTGGATAGGTGTAAGATGTGATGTTGTGTGGTGCAAACTTTGGAATACTGAATAGTATTGCTGTCAACAATATGATTATGAACTATTATTATTAAACTGTTGTTTATAGCAAATGTGAAAACCTATGTGTACACGCATCATTGATAACAAAGAAATAGCTGTGTTAATTTGCACCCCTGCAAATCACTCTTACTGAAGACCGATATTTAAGACATTTATTCAAAATAAGAATGCAACTTTACATTAAAATATAAAATAATAGTAATAATTTAAAATCAAATTATAAACAATAGATATTTATAAGTTATTTTATTGACAAAACATTCATAAAATGAACTCCGATTTGATAAACATAGTTACGAAATATCATTATTTTAAAGCAGAAATAGTAGGCACTGACTGTTGATGAACTGGTTCTAGTAACATTACTTTTTCTTACATTTCCAAATGTTCACATTCTCTTTTAAAAGGAATCTTTCAAATGTCACTACATGTGTCCTATATTTGAAATGTAATATTGTATTATTATACATTTTGAATCGGGTTGATACGCATACTAATGTGTATAGCTTTAAACTCTAGTAGAATATGGGGATTCAAGCAGATATATTGGGAATGTACAGGGGAATGCAAGTTCAGATAATGACTTAATATCACAGAAATATTGCAAAATCAATATTTTGTCAATTTCAGGTAGAACATCTCATTAAAATGAGGAAAACACATTTATATTATTCCGTGTACGTCATGCAACCATGGTAAATAAATGAAAATAGGTTTACTTAAAGATAACAAAACCCCTCTGTGTTGTTCGATGTTTATTCGTTCATTCATATAGACAATACTCTCAAGTAAACAAAACACAAAAGATTATTTCGAAGCGTCATCTCATTATCACGATATCGCGGTTCAAAGTGAGTAAAATTGGCCTGCTCATTATCTCATTCTTGATTCCCGCGGCCACTCAGTGTAGCATAACCTTCGTTAACGCTGTGACGTCATACTCAGGAGTTGCCTTCATTGAAATCCTTAGGTGATTTGTCGATTTCGTCGGTAATTCGTTTAAAACATAGTCACAACTTGTGACAATGCACGTTTCCGCTAGAATTGTTATTTGTGCTTCTGTAGGGAGTAAAAGTTTTTGGAGCATTTTTCGATATTCAATCGTTGATTTTAGATTTGTTCTTTTCCCAATCAACCATATAAAAGGCATGAATTATTTATTACATTTACATTAGTTGAACATATCAGATTTTAAAAACTGTATTGTGATATGGGATATTTCAAATATTTACCAAAATATTTACTTAGTCTAAGTAGGCTTTACAGTAAAAGGAGAACGTGTATTCATCTTCAATCAGATTATGATTAGGTAATTTACAAAAAGGAAAAATCTTAAAACATTGTTATATTTAACAGTCTTTAAACTAAGTTTAAATTTATCACGAAACTTAGAATTTCAGAAAAAGAACGCATCACTTCATTATATGTAACAATGTTTTTAGGAGAATCTGCTGATCCATTTTCCTTACATTTATATATTGCAAGTTAGTTGGGTTTTTGTGTGTGTGTGTGGGGGGGGGGGGGGGATGTTTAAATCTCATCTATAAATATATGGAATATGTATCTTTCCCATTTTGAAATGAAGGAATTGGAACTATAGAAATTTGATCAACTCACCATGGCCGTGCGTTCATGTTAACATCGTTACATTTCCGAATGTGAGATAGGGAGCGTGCTGACAGGATGTGTGTGATAAAGGATGTGTCCGCGTGAAACTATGTCGTGTGAACATGAGGAAACCTCCTTTTCTGCTCAAAGTAAAATATCTTGTTCGCAATTGGATCAACCAGTTGTTAAATGTAATCATGGTGGTGTCTGGTGTGGTGAAAAAGTAAATAAAAATCATGGCATTTTTAATGCCATCCGACGATACTTCCTCTACAGTAAAACCAGGAAGTCGTGACTGAAAGAGGAGCATACTGATTTGATTTAAGTAATTTCTACGTCCATGAACTTTTGAGAATCCACAGATTAAGATCAACACTAGAAACAACCAATAAACAAGCACATAATACCCCCATGGTCGACTCTGTGCCAGGGTGTCTTCATAATTACGTCATCATACTCTTCCTAAAACGTTATCACATTGGACAGTGACGTTAGAAGAGTGTTGCTGTCGAAGGCTCAATACATGGTCTGGCAGTAGCAGATACAAACTGTATGTTTCCTTGGTTGTCAGCCCGACAACAGTACATGTACAGCAACACTTCATTAAAACTATTTGTTAACTTGAGTTTGCAATCACTACCTCACATACAAATACGGAGAACTAGTTTATCTTATGTAACGAAGGATATACCTGGTTTAGTACTGTGCATCCACAAGTGTAAATCGTATTACAAGTCACAAGTCAACACCTTCCCTCCCGAGGAATGTACAACTAATCCATAATAGAATGACACCTGCCTTTCTAAACAGGTATCATTATAATAATCAAATTGCACAATTGAACACCTTTAGGTTCATTAAATGCTATTGAAATTGGTATACGAAATGCAAAACTTGAACGTTTAAAATTTCATTCGATAGTAGTTAATGTAATTTCTTTTGGATATCAATCTGCTTGAATTTCTGTTACCTGTAATAAAATGCATTAATACTTACATATAATGCACATATTCGACAAAGCACTGACAATAATACTTAATAAACTACCGAGCAAAAGAAAGTACTCACCTCAGGTGATTTCGATTAATTCAATATTTAAAAGAAATCAGATGCATTTGACTATGGCACGATACAATTATAATACTTATATCTGCAGAAGTTTGAATTAATTAATTGGTGACTGTGGGTAAATTTTAGTTGAAATATATTTGTTTCATGAAGACTGGGGTAAGAAATGAAAATTACACAATTTTGACCCCTACCATATATAATGTTGTAAATATGTGCAGAATCAGGCACATTAATTAATTTTCACGTAGAATATGTCTTATATGTCAGTGAACAGTTGTGTATCATCAAACACAATTTTTGACAGAAATTAAAAATTCAAAAATTATTTTTTTTAATTATTTGTTTTAGATTAAAACATGTTGAAGTATTAATATTCTTTGACTGCTGACTAAACACCTGTTATTTTCAGTTTTCAGTTTTCATATTTGCAATTGCAAATCATACATATGATAAAATCAACAGCAGTGAATACTTTCTTTTGCCTGGCAGTAGTTGAGTTGAGTAGTTGAGGTAAAGAGACAACAGAACAAGGTTATATTTAGAAATCACGTGTTGCCATAACGTAATCAACCGAGAGCTTGAACACCGTAGCGTAGCCAATAAGATATCGAAGATGTAAGCAGTAGTTATCATTTCGAAAAAAAAATGTTGTTCAAATACTTTGAATTTTAAAAATAAACCAATAACTGGTGATCAGAGTTGGACCCCTATGTAGTTCTTGTATAGTAATACAGGTATGCAACTTTAATTGATTTATCAAATAAACATGTAAGTAGTGTGTTTTGGTCACGAATGAGAATACATAATTATAATATTGTTCATTTTTAAAGATACTATTAAAATCAAGATTTTCGAGATATTAGAAAAAATATTAAACATACCAGTAAATCATCTAGGTGTACTCGTTTGTTCTTTCTTGTCTATCAACTTACCTCTTTACTTTAATCGACAGATCAACATCGAAATCTTTGGCACGTGATGGTAATCAGAATTTCTAGATTTAGATTGTGAAGGTACATGATGCATAAAATTGGCGTCACTCTATGGAATAACGTCTCGCCCGTAGATACCTTCAGCCATATGGTGATTTAACTAGCTATGACAAATATGTCAGAAAGGCTCATATTTGTCTCCCATTCGTCACCATAATCGTAGAATATGCGGAGCAAAGATTCCCATGAGGCCATTCACCGTTCTGGTTTATCACCAATATTGGCAATAATCATCCTGGTTTTATCTTCTGGCATGTTAGAGGAAATGCTACATTTAATGTAATCAACGACAATGGTCTCGAGAGATGGCGGATAAAGACGTAGATATTAACGCCACCAGGTGCTGACGGGAACGCAAACATACGTTAACTTTAAACGTCTTTTATGGTTTGTCCTCACTACGTCTGGCTAAGTAATAACACGAGGAAGGGGAACTGTTCCTTCTCGTATTGATTCTGAGGGAGCAGTGCTTATAACGTCTTCTGCTGATGGCAACACGGATCAAACCTTAAAGGCCCAGCGACTTATGCAAGATATAAGAAAATATATTCTTTTTTTCATTTTTTGGAATAGGCATGTACTTAATATCAATCTAAAAAAATTGATTTTGTATTAGAATTCTATATATCAAATCGATTTCCCTTTTCTCGTTTTTACCTCAACTTTTGCTATATATGAATCTTAGAAAAGATTTACTAGATGTGCAATTTTCGTTAAAGACGCTGTAGCACGTGTTTTTGCAAAATGTGTTTTCTCAAATATGCTATTTATTGTTAAAGTTTATAAATATAGTGTTATGTTAGGGTTAAAACATCTCATTACACCACTCGTTAAGCCTTATCCATAGAAAACGGTTATCCGTATTGAAAGAAAATGGTGCGATGTATAAAGCGACAGTGGTGTGGAACTCTTCAGTGTGGGAGATAGTGTTTAGGTATCGCTACATCAGTCAGATCACTTGAACCAACTTCGAGCGGCCATTTTAATGTGAACGACTTATAATGGCAGCCCGTAGGGAAATGGACTCGCATGGCTTGACCGAACAATGTACATACGTTTTAGAAAACTTTTTTGTTATCGTTTCAAGAGTATTATTTAGCCATTGGTAACATGCATTTACCTTTTCATGAGATCACTTTATTTCAGAAAAAACGTGCTACAGCGCCTTAATGCGTACATGTATCGTCTGTAATAGTACAGTTAAGTTTAATTTGAAATCGATAAATATAGCATGAGAATGGGGTTTTTTTTAAATAATATTTATGCGGATATGACAAGAGGCAGTTTCATTAATTTTGAATTGTTTGTCCTTGAATTTTTTGCGATTACAAACCTTCAAATGAATGATATATAACAATAAGATGCTAGATAACACAAAACACCACTAAAGTAACTAACCAAACTGCTAATGTACACATGTTCATTAACTCAGTGCGATATATGTCTACGTAAATAGAGGAACTTGGATATACACGGGCATCTTACCTATTACATTAAGGTTGATAGTTTTGATCTTGACAGGACTTGTATTTATTTGGCAACTGTATATACCTTGGTCACGGTATCTAACAGAGCGAATGTGGAGGTTCCAATCCTTAGTATAAGGTCGTTCAATACTCAACCTCTCGTCGTCGATGATGCGTCGATCTTCATATGTCAGCAGTGTTGAGAGTTGGTCAGTCCACACCACCTGCAAATGAAAGTAGAATATCAGTCAAATAATTCATTTTTAATTTTCAAAATCAACTTTAAATTTCAACCTTTCAAAATATTATATTATCATTCACAGAACAAAAAGTGGTGGAATCCAATTTCCGGATTCTTCGGGATTCTTCGGGATCCGCTAATGTTTGAATTTTTGAATCCAGAAGGATCCGGCAAGTGGATTCCACCACTTTTTGTTCTGTGTTTAAGATTGAAATATGCAAGTGAGAAGGTATATTCGGTACTAAAGGTATTCTGTAACTTTGTTGTGTCCAATTATGAGTTATGTTTCAACTTATATTTACCTGTGTATATAACAGAAGTAAAACCATTACTATTGCTACAGTTATGTGTAAGTATTACTATTATTGACACAGTTGCTGTTGTTTTATCCGTACTTTCTTTACTTTCTAGATACCTCATGTTGTGTGTCAAAGCCGTGTATGGTAAAGCAATACTGCGAGAGGTCCAATGTCATGTACTGCTGTCGACAGTGGAACCTCTGACCAGCTTACTATCATGTGTAATCCCTTTCACCAATTAGTCTCATTGGACAAGTAAAGCCATTTCAACAGCCAATGCTATCAGCCCTACTTTTTGCAGACTCTGCATTTTATGTATTTCCTTTTAGAAAATCTTAACTTAACCGCCTTTTCTTTTCCGCAACGGTAAGGCGATTAGGCTTTTAAATCAAAGTAATAATTTCATTCTTCATTTGCCTTTAGGATTAAAGGATACTGAAAACTGAAGACGGACTTTGCAAGCAGAAAGTTTCTCCCTGGGGATAAGTAAAATATTCCACTGCTCCCGGGATGAAACAGGAGCTTGTTTGCCAAACAAGCTTAAACTCTTGATAGCAATAAAGGGACTTTCCTGTTTTGTGATCTCCAGTTTTATCTGGAACTTTGACAAGGATGCATTCTTAACATGATTTCAATGTGCCATAGTGTTCTACGAAAACGTTTTATTTATATTTTAATCTAAAATCATCAGCATCAGCATCTATATTACATTATAATAGTTGGCCAGAATTAACAATTAACGACGGACAGGCAATATGGACAATAGGCATGAAAACTTATCAACGCGAAATGATTCCTTTATTTTATCAAAGAGTGAACAAGATCTCAAAACAAATAGTTGTCAGCTCGGAGGCTGTCAGGCGGTTCTCTTTCGAACCACAGCCCGACGTATCAGAAACTTTACCCCATTAGATAACGCTGTATTTGCCAACGAAGCAGATGTTTTGCATAATGCCGAATAACCACCAATCCAAAGGGTAATTGTAAAAAGTATAATATTTTTTGCAAGTACTGTCACGAAATGTTTCACCACATAAGCTTGTATTATTGTATAAATCTGGAAAAAAAGAAAAGTGTTTCTTTGATCGTGTATCTAAATAACAGTATGATAATACCAAATGTTTATACATTGTGACGCAAGATGGCTAATCACGCTCAAAACTACTGAACTCTACTGAATGCACATTTTAACTTTCACGTTTTTCTACGAATCCCGAGTAATCGAAAATAAATTATAAGCAACATTTTCACCTTTACTGGGCAGTACATTGTCAGAGATTTGAATTTTGTTGATGTTTGAAAATCATAATCTAATTATCATATCAATTGGAACTCTATTCAACATATATATAAAAATATATATATATATATATATATATATATATATATATATATCAGTTCGTTGATGAAAATTTTCAACAGAATGTCAATCAACAAGAGTATCTCATATTCAAGGTTATCTATGAATTATCCGCGAAGAGATCAGAATGAATTATGTTTTAATGAATGATTTTCCCTTTAGTTATCACATATTTGATTGCAACTAGTGCAACTTCGCTTTGTCAATAAGAATCATTTTAATCCTTAGTATTTACCCATCCTCATGATTGTAGTGTTGTATTCGGTAGATCCAAGTGATACCTCATTAATATGAATAAGACATCTGACACCGAACACGTATTGTTTACGACTTTATTATAGTTCAAATACCAAATGATTAGATTTAACATCCAACCATAAAACCATTGAAGTAGAAATGTCTTTCATGTTGTTATTTTTGTAATCAAGTGGCTAAGGAAATTGTTTTTTTAAATGTCGGAAATGTAATATATCGTGTCCCAAATAAGAGAAGCCGAGTTCATGAAAATGCCAATCTATAAAAAAAATATACACCAAAAACATAAAAGTGCAAGTTTCATCAAAACTTTTTAAACTGAACCAATTGTTAACTATGGGTGAACAAAAGAGGTCCAATGGCAATTTGATTTTATAAGCTTAACCAATCAAATTGGCTGAATATTATGCTCGTGTTCGGACGCCAGTTCAGCATTTAGCCTGACATTATCAATATAGTCAATTAGAAGGCAGATATTGATCTTCTCGATTAAAGTCCCTGAGTGGGGAGCTAACAGTCCACGCAGATATAAAACATGTCAGGGCTGCACCATGGGTCGCCGAATTTCCAATAATTTGCCCACCTAGCTATAGAGTGCTCCCCAACGGCTATTTTAACGTTGTAGAAAAACGACGAAGGAATAGCATAAATTTCAGAATTAATCCCAATGCTTCCCAGACGGCGGTAGGAAATTGGCTATTTCTTCATGTAGTATTGTCAATTCATGTTGCAGCTCTGCTCGGCATGTTTTGTTGCACCCAGGGTTTTCTCATCAAGGCTATTTCCTATCCAGGATTAAAGTTGTAGAATGTTGAAACCGTGCGCCTATAATATCACATGACAGAGCCATAGATCATTATTTCTTCACACATTTGCTTTATCGTTTATTATCAAGACACCTCAAGTGCATTCGTATTAATGTTGATGTGTTTGCCGGATTCGATTCATTTGGCCCCAAGGCATCAGATTTCAAAAGGAAAATAAACAAGAAAATGTTCTGATGAAGAAGAGCTACAATCAAGAAGATGGATGCCGATCAACCACTATGAAATCGTTAGCTTTTTGAAATGATTAGCATTATTAATGATTGCTTAGGTTGCACTCGCTTGAAAACAGACTCTCGGGTGCAATTTCTATGCGTTTTCATGTTGTGAGATTTATTCAATTAGTCTTTTATAAAACCACCTAAGATCAATTCTACTCATGACACGAGATGAAATAAAGCTGATATTTGACAAATGTCATTAAGTATTCTTTTCATTACATACTTTTAACAATTATTACGCAATAAAAATGTTCATATAACAAAGTAACTCTCATTGTTTACACCGTGAACAGACTTGCTATTGACGATATGATATGTCGTCACAATTATCTATATAATACTCATAAAAGACAGGTCACCTTGATATGATATGTCGTCACAATTATCTATATACTACTCATAAAAGACAGGTCACCTTGATATGATATGTCGTCACAATTATCTATATACTACTCATAAAAGACAGGTCACCTTGATATGATATGTCGTCACAATTATCTATATACTACTCATAAAAGACAGGTCACCTTGATATGATAACGTTCTTAAACTTAAGAATTATTTTTGAATGTATGTTATGCTTATTGTGGAACAACTATGACAGAAGATATATTTGAAGTATGCTGGTAATAGGTTTTTGTATCCAAAACGGTAACGTTTCATTCTGCCATCTGTTACCCCAAGTTTAACAAATACAAACAACAATAAAGTAAGTCTCATAACCCATGTATCCACAATTGATAATGTTTTAGTGCTAATTATTAAATAATTTAAACCACATATATATAGTGTTTTGGTTATATAAGTATGTATATATATAAATAAATATATATCATCAAACAAAGACGGATGTTTCTTGTTATTTGATGCTTGGAAAGGCAGTGCACAGGAACACGTGAATTGGTGAAATATGAATAATGAAACTAAAAGAAATGAAAGAATTCGACTCCTTTATTATCAAAGATACATGTAGACACTATAATATAATCAAACTTCGGAATTAGCTCTATCACAATTCAAACAAACCCAGAATAATACCTACATCCATGAGACGAATATAGTAAAATTATGATCCACGAGTTTAGGTTGGAGTTTATAACTTAGTCCTTGCTTTATTTATATAATGTATTCTGGATGTGTCTGAATTCTGATAAAGCTAATTCTCAAACACTTATTATCATACCAGGAAGTACATTGTTCTCGTCTATTATCCTACAAAAGGAAGTACAGTTTTCACAAGAAACACGAAACGTGAAAGGGCAATGACCCCTGCCTGTTAGTGCTAATGACTGAGTTATATCGAGTTCATTTACCTGCAGAGAATCCACATTGATATACCGTAAGGAAACGACGGCTATTTTTCATCCAACATAAATTTACCTTACTCACATTATAGATCAAGCGACACCAAAAACAATTTAAAGCATCTTCAAAAACATGACATTCATCTCAATTTCATTGGCACACAGAACCTTAAAGATTCAAACATTAAATTATTGGCGGGTGGTAACCTTCAAAATACTAGAAAAGACGTTTTTTCGAACATCAACATGTGCGCAGCTCAAAGGGAATTCACAATGTAAAACTTTTAAAGAAATCCTTAAATATGGAATTATAACAAAAACTAGAAAACATACTCAAAGACGATAGCCATAGCAATGTGTTATCTTAAGCATCCTAAAAACATAATAACTAATTTTTCAAAAATGATGTTTGAAGTGTGCTTCATAAATACGGCCTTGTATTACAAGCTTCTTTTATACAATCAATAGCGTGTATGCTATCCACGTTTTCCATCTTTTAATGTATTTTAAGCAATTTCAAATGGGTAACAATGGCTTAACTAGCACATATATGTTACACTGCATTTAATTGATCAGATTGTGATATTATGAATATCATTATAATAAATAGCTTTATATTTTCCTATAAGAACATTCTAAAAAGGTTATTATATTTTTTATAAACCTAGGTATTTGTAGCTGAGCTTCAATGAATTGACTAGCGCAAGCATGTGACATGCGTATAATTTGCATGATATGATAAATTATAAATGCAAAGAAATACATTTTGATTCGTTCATCAGACCACTCTCGAAAAGGTTTATCAAAGCAGTCATCGTCATTATCATCATCATAATCACACTTAAATTCTTCAAAGGGATAAGAGTCATTACAAAAGACAATAACGAATCCATAAACTCACTCCGCCACCAATAATCTCTTAAATATGATCCCTTTGCTTTGTATTAAAGCGTCATTGAGTATGCTAGTTCTGATAAAGCTTACTTGTGTCAACACATGTACATATAAATGATACCAATCTATATGAAACATTGACGTCGACAGCATTGCAAACACAGGGGCGTGTATCGCTTAGAAACAGCGTTTGGAAAACATATACCTATATAGACCCTACCCTCTTACTATATACAAGGAAAGGGATGTAACGACATTTTCATTCAAAGTCATATTTCGCATCAAAAACTATTTTTATGGCACAGTCGAAGGCTCCGGTACGAAAGCTAAATGAATTCCCTACAAAATGAGCTATAAATGGTCACAATTCGATCATTATTTCAAAGCTTCAAAAGGTGCTGTCAACATTGCTGGAATTAATGAACGATTTTAAAAGGTGAAATTGGCTTGAAAATGTGGAGGTAGCGATATACGGACTGTTCTGTCGCTTAACCTTTTGATGCGAAATATGACTTTGTGCATGGGCTGGTTTCGTCCTTACATCCCTTTCCTTGTATATAGTAATAGGGTAGGGTCTATATAGGTATATGTCTTCCAAACGCTGTTTCAAAGCGATACACGCTCCTGTGATTGCAAATATATTTCACGACAATAAATAATTTTGTTTCAAAGACACCTTCTTCTCGATTAGCGAGCGCCATTGAATGTGGTGTAATTAAAGGGCTTTCAATTATTTCATTGTACGTAATTTATGAAGTAGAACACAGTTACATGGGGTTTTCGAGGCTACCAGCTTGTCCGTTGTAAAATCGTCATAGCAACGCACGTTCACCAACATATTCTACTACTCATTGCTGACAATAGTTATATTGACATATTCTTAATGTTTTGTGAAAATGCACACCATTGGTATTTTAACTGGTATTTTCCTCCTTGATAATACGATTCAAGTAAATACCTAACTGGGGGAGACAGTTATTTCAATATTTTTAGGATAAAAAAATAAAGGCAATCATTTTTTTAAATATTGTTTGTTGATTACTGTGTGCGAGATGACCACAATGCTTTGCGATTGAACATAATTGACTCGATTTATGTTTAGACTGGAAAACACCTTTACTGATTAGTTTCTCGGCTTATTCTGGGCCGAACACCTCTGCGAAAAATTAAATGCATATTGTTCAATGAGATATATATTTGACACCTGTCCGGTACTTCTATCAACACAGTCAATTGCTCTTTGCGGACTTCATTTTATATATGAATAAAAGTTATGTATCGGTTGATAAATATGTACAATTGAACAAATACATATACCAATGTACTCTTTGCAAACAAGTCATATCATTCACATCGCGATCGAAATTAAACCTCATAATTAATTTAGATGTTGAAATTATTATCTGATTCCTCATAATCTCGTTTTGCTAAATGAGGTTGTTAGAATAGTATTTTCCTAACGTCTAAGAAGCAAACCGATTGAAGTTAAAATGGCATCTTAATACATCTTTTTGAATAAGAATTTATTAACAAAATAAAAATATAAACAGGATAGAGATTTAATATTCGTTTTAGTATGCAACATGTATTATATACTGAATTCATGACACTGAATTGGTTTTACGGAGTATAATTGTCAGGTTAAATGTGGAAAGTAAATCTTCTAGTCTTTTGAATTAAAAATTACTCCTTAGGAAGTTGATAATGTAAAAATGTCAATGTTCTTCCTTACATGTATATCAGAGTAATGATAAACATGATCTATATTATGTATGATCATGGATTTTGTTGAGTGATACAAACTTGACAAAATTATAACAATGATATTGAAGTTTTACCTGATGTTGTCCCAGGAACTTGACGGAGCAAGGAAGAACCCCTGTGTCGCCTTCCTTTACTGTCACATTTATCATGGGAACGTCGAACGTTGGTTCTAGTTCCACACCTGCAAGTAGAAGCACAGAGATAATATCAAACATTACAGAGGTGTGCTACAAGGGGAGGTTATCCTTGCACATCTATTACTGTCAAACGTTTTCTTATAAATTATAATACCATTATGTCAATCATGTGTTTAGAATTATTTTATTTATTTCGATTGTTTATCAATGAATACGATCGGAATGTTAACCATGTGGTTCAAACTGATATGTGATCATAGGATGTGATACGTAAGGTACATAATGAAGTAAAATGTCGACCATGTGTTAAACATTTGTTTCTACTTTAAGTTTCTGCTGGTGAAATTAAAGGATCCGGATGGAAATTTGTTTATGTGTTAAACTTTTTTTTTTAAGTTGATAATACAGAATGGCCTTGTTGACGATACACAAACATTACATTGACATTCCAACGAAATTATTAAATTTTAAATGGTGAAACAAGTTTTTGTTAAGAACTTAAAATTCAAACATAAACTGACGGGCAAAAGAAAGTATATCACACACTTGTTTTCGATTAATTTTTGTGTATTTTAAAGAAATGAGATGCATTTGATTATGGCACGATACAATAACACCTTTCGGCAGTAGTTTGAATAACTTAAGTGGTGACTGTTTTATTGTTTAACTAAAATATCATTATTTAAAGTAGACGGGGGTAAGAAATGAAAGTTACACCAACAAGACCCCTACCATGTTCAAAATGTTGTAAATGTGTCCAGGGCGAAGCACATTTATTGATTTTCACACAGAGTATGTGTTATATGTCGATGAACAGTTGTGTTTTATCTAAATTAATTCGGGGGAATTTCAAAAATTTAATTTTTAATGTTGATAAACAAAATGTCAAACCGTGTAGAGGTATTCTTTGACTGATTTAATGTTTTGGACTAATTTCAAAAACTAGTCCGTTTTTCAATACGACGTCGAAAACTCGAGATATTTGACTTTGATAAATATACATATGATAAATACAACTGAGCCATATACTTTCTTTTGCCCGTCAGTGTATATAACTATATAAACGTATATGTGCATGTAGATAGTACAAACAGAAACGGTCCATAAACAAAATAGGTTAAGCCTTTATTTCTCGATTTATGTTGTTCAACATGACGTTAACTTTACTTATCTACCTTGTTTAGATTTATGAACTATATATGTCACATCAGTGAGTGGCATCGCCTCATTAAATACTATAGGTGTGTTCTTCATGAAATGTGTCTGGACTAGCCGGGAAAAAACGTCATAGATTCGTTGAAGTTATCAAAAATGGGAAAACTTATTTCCTTTTTGGCAGTTATAATAATTGACCACTCCGAGGTTTATTTGACACGATCTGGCCGACGTGTATCGAAATCATATTATTCTACTTGAATACGTTATATTAGTTATAAAACCTGAGACAGACGTTAAGCTAGTTTGAACTTCTACGTTCTTTTGGTTAACTATTCCTGTCAATTTCTCGAGATGATAATCATTGTCGCATTTTCTGAACATAACTATACTAACTATAACTATATTAACTATAACTATACTAACTATAACTATATTAACTATAACTATAATAACTATAACTATAATAACTATAACTATAACTATACTAACTATAACTATACTAACTATAACTATAATAACTATAACTATGCTAACTATAACTATACTAACTATAACTATACTAACTATAACTATATTAACTATAACTATACTAACTATAACTATATTAACTATAACTATAATAACTATAACTATAATAACTATAACTATAACTATATTAAATATAACTATAATAACTATAACTATAATAACTATAAATATAACTATACTTACTTTAACTATGCTAACTATAACTATAATAACTATAACTATAATAATTATAACTATACTAACTATAACTATAATAACTATAATAAATATAACTTATTTACAAGATGTGAATATGAATCTGGAAATTGACATATCAAAGTTTTGAGTTTATGCAATAAACTTCTAAATGTCATCAGCGTGTACATACAGAACGATGAGTTATTTCAGGGCAGTATGATTTGAGTAGGGCCTTCAAGATATCTCAAGCGCATGTGTTAGGTCACTGTGCTCTAACGTAGACATATTTGCAGCAATAACACTTTCCTCTCCCTCACAGCGGATCATCAATCTTCGTAACCCCAGCAGTATTAGGAGAAACTATTAACAATAAAGATGTAACTCTCAAATTCAGAATATCAGTAATTTCTTAAATGAATTTCGGAAGGAAATGTAGAATTTTAAAACACAAGAAGTGACTCTGAAATCAAGTCATGCAAAATCGTCACAACAAACTATCCAAATGCTAACAATGACACTACATAATAAAACACTTCAAAGTTTAGTTTTTGAATTGCTAATTGTTGACGTAAGCTGTACCTGACTATACACGTGAAAACTACAACTTATGTAAATGTTGTGTTTAACTTGGCATTTTTAAATATGTGTACATTTCAGTGTCCTTACTATCACTATGGGCGTACCTTTTCTAGTAATCAGTTTTCCAGAATTAGCGAAACCAGATTAAAAAAACATGACATCATTTTACTGGGATCGCTTATCCTTCGTCTGCAATATTCTAATTTCATTGCTTATTATTCAACTTTGTATCATTGTACTCAGACAGTTATGTGACGAGAAACGTTAAAATCAGATACATCACATTGATATAAACCAAAATTAATATATCAAACAATTCAATTAGAGAATCTACAGAAATAACAACCACTGTCCAATTTGCAGTTTTCTCAGACATATTACCAACAGTAATATACGGCATATCTTAATCTTTGTTTATTTGCTCATTTTTCTCTGAGTCCTGGACATAAGCCTAAGCTGAGTTTATTTTCCTTGGCATTGGGATATAATTGCAATAAAGACAGGCTAGGTAGGTTTACTCTCTGTCACTGTCCATAGAAGACGGTCATTATCGTATCAGTCTGGAGAGGCAGGGATAATTCCACAGGCGCCTGTGTTATAGAGATGCAGTGGCATTTACTGTAATCGCCGGACGCGATTCTTAGTTTGTGAAATACCTGGAAATACTAAACATTACTTGAAAGAAAGGAAGAGACATCAAGACTGATTTTTTACTTTGAACTTGAACGACGTATCTTCTTATATTTCCCTTCTTCTCTAAGGGTTGTTTGGGGGATTCTAACTCGGATACGTATACAATGGCATGTTCTTAGCCTATCTTTTACTAATTACAACGTGCATTTGTATAACTTTATCTGCTCTCTAATGATTCACCGGGCATGCCCTCATGGGATGCGCGTTCAGTGTTTGTTTATACCATTTTTAACTGAATTGTATCCATTGTGTAACACTATTTTAGTTTCCATCTATACATAATATACATATGCTTGATCACAATATACTTTTATCCTCGCATTTGGTTATCAGATACTTATAGGAATTGTGTTATTTTACGGGAATGTCCATTGACAATGTCCTTTGACAATAAATTTTGAACATTAATGTGGTATAAGTGTCTTTACGGAGTGTCTGTATCGACCAGTGTCCATTATCAAGTACATGTATTTGTTTATTACACATGCCCTTAATATATGTGTGTGTGTGTTTTTTCTGCGTTTTAAGGAATAACGTTGTTTTATTGCTAAAGCCCCTAAACCGTGCATGCACCTGCATATATTACCTCACGTGTTCAAGCCAGATCCTTTCGTGTGAAGATCCCGATAATGCGTAATATGAAATATCATGCCGGATTAAAGAAAATAAATTCTTCCCTGGTTGTGACATGTCTGCAATGTTTGTAATTACTGGTTTACACGAATACAAACTAGGAGCGATTTTCCCTCCTTTCTAATTACACCACGCACGCTATCTGCCAAGACAGACACGTCTTCTCCGAACAGCGAAGTCATGGAGTCGTAGCGTGTCCAGGCGTTTACTATGTATCACGCGAAACTCTGAACACCGCGTGTCTCTTAGTGATGGATACCAGTGCCATCCTCCACTTAAACTTCAGATGCAAACATCGAAAGCTCCCTGCAGCGATAACGTTATTTGAGTCACCCGATCGTTGATATTTATTGAGGGTGATATGTCTCCAAATCCTTCGGACACAAACCAGACCGATTTTGACAGCGATACAACAATACATGCTTTCCAGATATCATAAACGAATGATAATATTTATGATGAGAGAATAATATTATTATGATGTTCGAATGATGAATAACTGAGAGATGTAGTTATATATGGCTGTTGCAAGGTATTGACTTAAAGGGTTAATACGCTTCTTGCGCTGATCATTATTGGTTCTTGAAATGTGGCATACATGTACATGTATGACATGCATGCTGTGATATATATTTGCGAACATGTTTCTGTCATATATATATATAGACACTGCATTGTGTGCGTTAGAGACTAGCGACTGTGTGAATGTCGCTACTCTTGAATTCGTCTACGGTACTGTCATTTTATTCTTCGATGTATATTCTTTTACGCATTACAATCAAAGATTTTTATTTGTTTCCATACATGTAGTTTCAGAGTTACAGATATACTAATAATACAGACAAATGACAGGCAAAATAATCTGTTACACATAATAGCTGTATGTAGGTGACCAAACATGTATTGACTGATATATGGGAAGAAATGAAAATAGTTTTCTTTTTAAATATGCCTGTTTCATTTTGAGATAAATCTATCTGCATAAAATATCAGTTTCAAAGTGTTTAAATAGTTGGTTAATTTGGCTTTGTATTTTTGATATTACAAGAAAAGTATATGGTTGAGTATCGTGTTGAGATGCAAAGTACGAAACCAAAACAAATATTTTGTGATTTGACTGCAGAATATATTCATCCAAATCTCAAAAGCTCTCGAAAATGTCTGACTTTCATTACGATCCCAATATACATGACATATGGTTTCTCGTATGCATTGTCAGTTGTCAGAATATTTAAGTTTCATTTTCAGAAGTTCCTTTTTTGAATATATGATTCCTTGGAGGAATTTAAAATGAAACTCACGAAACTTAACATCTGTTAAAAAATATTAGATATTGAGCCTAATGCAATTTAAAGTCACTATCAAATATACTTTCCCATTTGAAGCATGCAAGTCTATCATAGAAAACTATTACACCCTCCGGTGCTGTAATAAGGTATTTGCTACAAGCTGTAATGGTTATATTGTTTATGAGGATCTTATAGTTTGTTTCCAGGTTAAAGGCAAGATCTTTAAAACATAATTGTAATCCAACATTGTTCCTCTAATACCATACTTCAGTTTTAATTTATCAAAAGGCATCACACCTGAGTCATCTCAAATATCCAAACTGATTATTTTTCCATTCCAAATAGATTTGAAGAATATTTTTTTCAAGTTAGGAGATAATCAGATATGTAGTTTATGTCAGATCATCCGCATGCGGTATGTCTGTAACATGTGTAGCTTCTCTCAACAACAAGTAGTGCTGAATCTATGATTGTCTCTCTTATTGTTGAAAGCGACACTGTACTTTACGGTAGAAAAAATAGTGGAGGATAGGGGAACTTAAGAAGAATAAGTATCGTACATGTTTGAGAACGCGTATTGGTGTTTGTGTCCTATCCCATTATTTAGCTACAATGCTTATCAAAGCGCCACGTTGTAATACAAGTAAGCAACCCTGAGATCTGTTTCACATTAAGGAAACTGGCTTTGTATTGACAAAAGTCAATTTGTAATATAAACGCATTTTCCACTTTTTAAATCGTATGACGTCAGTGTACCAGCTTACCAGCAGACATACAATAGTAATCCTTGAATATTTGAGTACATTTCTAGACTTACCCAGCTGGATTATACTTCTTACATTTCAACAGACTTGTCTGTGTCTTACTTTCGTTTTGCAACTGGTTTTAGGCTCAGTTTAGGTTGCAATGGTCTATGATAACTTGCACTGAATTATAGTATGTTTGAATTACCACGTTGATATTGGTAAATATATATATTGTGTTATTTGAAATCATATGTACATGCTGAACATTTATTAGAAACAGGATATATATTTTACATGCGATATTATTCAGTTCACGGTATGCACCACCTTATCCAATTAGCATTCAACATGTACTGATAATGTTCCAGTGTTTTTCTCAAAGGCATGTAGGTGAATATATATTTCTCCACAGCAGAGGAAGCAATAAACATGAATGAAATATGTTACAAGTTGTTCACTTAAAATAGACATATTGCATCCACTGGCCTCTATTTAACTATCTAATTTAACCTGAATTTCCACAGGGAACCATTCCAGTAAGACTTCATAGAGTATTGCAGTGAGAAGCCAGACCTACAAGATTGATGATGTCCACTCCAGGGGTAAATGCCAGCAAGAAGGTACGAAACAGTCTATGCTCAATTGTACTGTGACCTGGGTAGAAATCTAATTTGCTATGAAGCAAAAGTTCAGTTGTGCTAAGAAACAGTGATCTAATTTATAGTTTTATCATTGCGATTTGGTTACCCTTAATTCAGGCTTTACAAACTCGTTAAGTGTTATTTGTATTGGAATATGACCAATACAGATACATGACTAAAGTGACTTTATAACTATTTCGACGGTTGATTAATTTGTATTGCCACAGGGAAAATGTCAGCATGTTCAAATAAACCTATGAGTCATGAGATTTGTAAATCATACAGTTGAAATGTAGAAGTTAAGTTAAGTTAAGAGGTTAAAGTAAATCCTTTCATATGCACTTACATGATAATATACACACAGCGTAAGGCGTAAAATGAAAGACCTTATTACCATTATATTTATAAGTATATTTAGTAGTTAGTGTGTTAGTATAATCTTTTGATAGTTTTCCTACATTTCAGTTACAATACACATGCAAATATAACATTCCTCGGGATCAATGTAATTTAATAAAGAAGAAGATGTTCGATTCCTGGCATTAAGTCCTTCCTGTTATTTCTTCCCGTTTCATTGATAGGGGAATGCGGGCAACTGTGATAATTCCCTCAAAGTGATATCGACTTTTGGTATGATTGTTTGTAATTTAAAACATTCATTATTCAATCTATCAATCGTGGTCCCTTGTTGACTAAAGCGATGGAGATTGCTGTCAAATCTCCCCCACCCTCTTCTGTTATCACAATCAAGGGGATAATTTCAAGTCGTGCACACTTGCGTTGCCCTCTGAGACTCGCATGTTGCTATAAGGAGTGTTCAGAAGTGTAATGTTGAGCGAAATGCATTGGCAATGTGCAGAGTTTGGCATCTTCTTTAGTGTAGCGTCGAGAGAGGAAACTGTGAAATCAAGCCTTTAAAGAAAACTCATAC
This sequence comes from Gibbula magus, assembly GCA_936450465.1. NCBI lineage: Eukaryota > Metazoa > Mollusca > Gastropoda > Trochida > Trochidae > Gibbula > Gibbula magus. Next base: position 3,101,907 of record OW388291.1, read on the forward strand.
ATTTACATCGTAAATTAGACAGTGACTCATGCATTAAGATATTCATACGTAAATCGCGATGTGTGCTCGTTCCAAAACACATAACGTCTTTACAGGCTTAAAGCTCAAAATACAGTTTTTTTTATTACTATTTATTAAAATAAAAGAAGGAAAAGTTGCGTGATGAAAAAAATGTAATATTTTTCTCACTGCACTGGGAGGATATAGTATTATTTTCAGTTTGAGTGACTGTGCACAATATTTGGGGGAAAAAAAAATATTTCTCAAACCTTTCAAAAATCTGTGTTCAGTATTTAAAAGTGGAATTTCGTCTTTTAAAAAGTAAACGTTCGTATTTCTTAACATTCTGTCGCGTGACAACGAATAATATAAACTGATATAATTCCTCGTGACTTGTTCACTTTTTGAAGGAGGTCAGGGGACTTATTGGCTAAACTTTCTAAACTTAAAAAATATCTTCAATATCTTAAGATTCTAATAGTCATTTGCATTCATTTGGTTATATTTATTGGACACGTAACAATTTATGAACATGACTTTGACAGTAATATTCACCGATTTCTAAACATAATGCATAGAAAACTGAATATTTGATTTCTTTAGAACAAGTTCACTAATATTTGTCCATAATTAAAATTTATGAGGAACAAAGTTCAAAATTATCTTCTTCTTGAGTGTCAACATGTTCTCACTTTGAAATTTCGGTATAGTCTTTAAAATCTCTGGTACGAAGTCGACTTCGGAACCTTCAAAAACATGGCCGATGTTCCTCGAAACCACAATAAAGGGAGATCAGTCAGGATTTCTGTCCGAAAGAAAACAACCGCTAGTGATATGCGCTGTGGTAATGAAAAAGGATATTCGATCCTTAAATCCAGTGTTTGAATTAATTTGAACCTTGACTTTTCTCGGTCCGGTTTAGCACGTTTCCAATCCCTATCAGAACTTTGACAAGAAAAAGATATTTTAGATGATCAGGTTTCAACTAATCAATACGTGACGTCACAATGTAATCACCGTAACAGGTTTGCGCTTCAAACTTGTTAATGAAACAGCTACAGTCCTTCCGGACGATCAAAGGTTTTACCAGTCTGTCTTCCAACATTGAACCAATACGTCGAAACAAGAATTGGTCGAGGGTAGGGAATGTCCTCCATCTGAGACTACACACAGCATAGATCAACACTTTCTGCACTTATGTGTAACATCGATGAGTACTGTGTATTTTTTCAAACCTGATTTTAAAGTTTCGATTTCTCTTCTTCTGAGTCTGGCATGCACAATGTTCGACTGTGTGACCGACGCTAGTTGTTGGGTGCTTTTAAGGAAGGAATGTATCGTATACGTTTTTGTTGCTACCATGGTTGATTTTAGAACATTATTTTGTCACAGAGAAATTGATGCATATCCCAAAAATTAAGCGTTGAATTCATTATCATGCAATCCTTAGCAGGTACATGCTTATCGAAAACAACGTTTAGAAAACGACATGCGTTCAAGTAACAAATCATTGAGCCCATAGTTTCAATGTTATATCAAGCTGGTTTAAAAGAAAATAGGAACACATTGTAAAATATGACCAATTTTGTATATACTTTTACAATTTGTATTTATATCAAGTGATTTGCAAAATTGTTGTTAATCTGGACAATATTATATGTAGCTTTTGACACCTTGAGGTCAGAGTATGTTCCGTTTTTAAGTTACTCACCATTTCAACGGTAAAAGACATATATATTGAAGTCAAAGATGTACTGACCAGTACTGGGGGAGCCTCATTGTAGTGTTATATATATTCAAATGCCCATTGTGATATGACCAATGGTTCAAAAGATACAGCTAGGTATTTTCCAACATGGATAAGATACTACATCTACGATATTGTGATGAGACAGGCGAGCGACAGTTTCTACACACACGCCAGATATCAAGTTGTTTATTGGTATGGTAAGTTTTGTTCAACAGTCAGAACTGGAATATCTCAAAGTAACATATATTTCAGAATAACTGAATATGGTATTATAAAATCTTTTTTTTTAAAAACAACTTAATGAACACTCCTCTCCTGACTATTTTAACTGTTTTCGCAAAATTATAGGAAATAAAACTTACGACATTCCACGAAGTATACACGGGACCTCATTGATGTACTGATATTATTTTGCAAATCTCGATAAATATCAATCATATCAATATCAAACATAATTTTTTCTAACATGTCAATATTGCAGCATACAATTTTAATAAGAGGACATCAATGACATTAGAAACATGTCCTACGGCATCAATTAATCCAACAGAACAATATATACACGACTTTTAAATGGCATCGAATTTGTTTAACAACTCACTCCACGCTGTTTAACAACTTACTCCACTGTTACTGAACTGAACTGTTAAAGGCGCTGTAGCGCTTTTTTTGCATATTATGTTTTCTCAAGTTTGCCTTTTATTATTTAAATTCATACAAAATAAGGTAACGTTCGAGGGTAAGAGATATCATTACATCACATGCAAAATCCATAGAAAACGGTTTTCCGTGTTGGAAGAAATGGTGCGATTTGTATAGGGACAACTTTCTTGAACTCTTTAGGGTGAGACGTAGATGTGTATGACTCAAGCGATTTGGAGAGTTCAGACAGCAAGTTGGTTGGCCATTCCATCATGGTGTCATACTTAAAACTCCATATCCACCCTGTATCAGTCAGAACTACTTTCGGTCCAACTTCGTCTCTACAAATGAGACAGTATGAAATCATTGGAAACCTCCAAACGTTTGTCCAGAAAAGTAGAATATGAAGTTTGTATCCCTAATCTCCACAATCACTCTGCTTTATCTAAACAGCCATCACACTTGAATTTTGGAACGCTTTAGTTACCATTCCGTCTTCTCTGCACCAAGTGTTAACAAATGTTAAATGTAAATTAGAGGATATGTATTGAACAACATTGTTTAGAAACGATGCATTTATATCAATTCACAAAGCTACCTATCATTTAGTGAAGTCTTTCCTTTATATTCATTTTCAGGTTTTTTATCAGGCATCTCAGACATACTACATACTATCCGACAGAAAATGGTAACGTGGCAAAAGATAAAAAACAACAACAGAAAACAGTAGATAATCTCATTAAGATATTAACGTCATAGGAACTTGCACGCGTCACCAAATTGTCACAAGGGCACTAGCTTCACTTTAATTTTCAATAAACAAGATGACGAAGTCACTTTACTATGAATAATTAAGTTGAGCAAAAAAGACATTGTATGACTAACTTAATTTGTAGAGTGAAAAACGTAAAGGAAACTTTGTCGCATTGTTCTAACTCTATTAAGATATTGACGAACTTACTATGTTTTTAGTGGGAAAGCACTCCTTTGAGTTACATCCTAGTTATCAGTGAAACGTTTCTTCTTATTCATACACAAACATATATGCAGTTGTGTTAGTAGAGAAATACAAGTTATATGGGTAACTTTTTTGCAGTGAGATGCGACGTTTCGGTGAAGATACTAACACCGTTATCATGCATTAGGTACTGAAAATTGTGGCATGGTAGTATGTAGTATGTAGTATCAAGCCTTTGGGGATGAAATCTTGGTCTCCGCGACGTAGGAGGAACGTCAGATGGTTGAAGAAGTGGATAAATGTCTTCTCAGTAAACCATCTCTCATTTCTTTATCTTTATCATGACTTTGTCAACGGTAACAAACCGTAAGCTGAACATTTAAATAACAAACGGGTTTACATTTAACACTAATTGCAATATGGAGTCTACGGGACGTTATTAAGTGAGGTGAGGTGATTGGAGGTTTAACACCGCTTTCGGAGTATTTCATTCATATCACGGTTGCTAGTATAATTGCAGGGCGAAAGGCTGAACACAATTGTGGCTATGCATTGCGTTGAAACCTGTGAACCTCGACTGCAACTGGCGAACCATTTGTGCTGAAATTCAGTGCAGTAGTGCACCACTTGTACTGTACGTAGTACAGTTCTCCACAGCAGACAACGTTGCCGAATCCCCGGACCACTTGAGCCGAAGCTGAACAAGCTAACCTTTGCAATAACTTTCAAACATGATACACATGTACTTGCAGGTCCATTGCAACGGATCGTAGGAATTTGAATCGGTGACAATTACTACTTCATGCATGTGATTATTCAGTGTGGTAAGGATGTATTCTAAGATAACAATGAGAGACAATGAATGTTATGTTGTGTCATATTCTGTTAACCATTATAGGAAGCAGGCCTCCTGTGAGAATGCACGTTCAACTTATGTTTCTATGTCTCCTCCGCCATCCATCATCTCCTGAATTATATAAATATTTTATTTTGGGGTATGAAATCCATCACTATAAGTTAAACATATGAACCCCAAGTATCTTGAAATGGAGCTTATCTAGTACGTCCTTTTTCCTGGTTGGGGGCTTCCTGCTCAGATACCCGTTGCTTTAATAATGACGTTTAGTTATACAATTTACTCTTCAGCTTCACGTGTGAAATGTAGTATCATTTATTTAGAATGGTACATTACTTGCGAGATCGACATGTTATTGTCATTGAAAAGTATATATTGATTGTTGGTCAATGGTCTTTGAGGTTATATTTGATCCTGTTGTGTAATGCATCATTATTGGAACTAAGCCAAACTAGCGTCCGAAAATATGTTTGTTTCTAAGTTACTTAAACAGTGAACACGAAGATGCCAATATACGATGCCGATTGCCATGCATTTGAGTTTGATTGATGTTTATCTTGCACCTAATACATGTTCCTACATTCATCCACCAGTTCATCATGATATTCAACTTTTCGTTTGGGATGCATGCGATAAGTAGTGAAGTAATTATATGTTCCATTGTAGTTGTTGAAACTCAAAACTATTTCACAGTTCATAAATGTAACAATGTTAAGATAACTTAATGGTACATCCATTGTGTTGTTGGGGGTCAAATATGCTAAACGTTAAAAATTGTATTATTTTATCGAGAAGTACCAACTGTTACCGAAATCTACCATTTTGATGACACTCGACTCAGTATATTGACGATACGAAGGTAAAAGTATCGATTTCTGATCGAAAATCGGACAATGCACCGTGTTTGGCGCGCGCCAAGGAGTCAAACGTAATTTTGGAATCTTATTCAAACCAGACAACATAACAAATTTGGGTTGATAATGTTCAATAGGTCATATAACTACTGTGCATGTAAATAGGACGTGCGCCTCCGGATTATGTACATGCATAATGCTGTAACTTGATTTTAATTGGAAACTAGTAATTATGATATGTTTGGCGATTGGGGATGAATATGCAAGCTGAGTGAATTTGTTTGTATTGTAAACAGCACATATGGTGTGTTGGAACGTATCAAAGCCAAATACAATTTTATGAAACACAATGGATGCACCTTTAACATGCAAGTTCCCATGTTGTAATCTCCATTTCTTTGCTATGACCATGAAAATGATACCAATGTTACCACAACGATCTATTGCTACGCGTCTTCCCATGGGAAAACGTTGTGTTAAATATGTAGATGTGGACCGCTCTTGATATACTGGGCTTACAGGCTTAACATATAAGTTCAAATAATGTTCAGGTCACAAATGTATAGGAGAAACTGTGTGTAAAATATAAAGTGAATCAATTGAATGGTTCTTGAGACGTTCCGCCGACAAAATAAAATGGCAGCGTCTCGCTGTGATCTGCACATAGAACTTCTAGTCACAAACTCTACAGGAACCTTACTCTCAATGACGGTGATGAACCAATATGCAACATATGGAAAGAATCCATTAAATAGTTTTTGAGTAATTTCATTTCGTACCCAACTACTGCCTTATATGTTTAATGAGGGGCGGTGCAGATTAATAAGGTTTGCGGTGCTTCTTGGTCATACATGTACGCTGATGTGAAATTCTGGAAAATGATGATTCACTTAATCCATAGGTTATAAAGATAAATCTAACAAATTTCGAAATATATTTATTTTTGATATATACATATATATCAATTAAACATTCAACAATAAACAAGTATATGTGCGTCAATTATAAATTTCAACTTTGATCAGTTATATTTTAGTTCGATAAACTCATTTAACAGGAAAATAGAACCTTTTGCGCAATGTCTTAATACAATCTTCCCGTCTCGACTGAGCATACTAGTACTTATTAAGCCTTATTCGAAACCGATCAATAGGGCGGCAAGTATTCATCAGATTTAAACTCCGTCCCTAGACAAGTTTTGAAATATTATTACATTCGTTTCTGCTTCACTTCCATCTATCCTTTTGAATCATGTATGGCGACTATAATAAGCTTCCGATGAAGTGGAAAAAGCAAATTTTACATTAATTATGGACCTCGAAGAGTCGATAGTAATTAGAATAATTTGGACTGTAGGCGTAAGGTATTCTGAAGGGGAGGAATGATTAGAAGTACATTCAAAATAACTTTGTTAGTGGACACGTGGAACGTGAATGTGGTATTAGGATATTAGCGGAATTTCTGGATTTCCTTTCGTTCTAGTACTTATATTTTTAGGACAATAAATAAGTCTCTTGGGATGCGGTCACCGTCTCCCAGAGCACTTAGTGGGGATACATGGTTTTAAATTCTCGAAAAAGCTAGTATGCAAGTTGTTCTGATTTAATAAAAAATATAGGTCATTCTAAAAATATTAATACTTTGAGATTTACGCATAGATAGTTTCCCTGCCCACTTGTTGTATTCGATTTATCTTGAAAAAATAAAAAAAACTTAATGAAATACGCTCTGTTTACTTCGATTCCTCATCATCTCTGCCTCTAAAAATATAACTGAATATCTTGGTGGATCTTCCTGTTGTTTAACGACTGGGGTGATATGTATAAGATAATATGAGCGGCATTTCCAATAACATTGCATCTGATAAAATCATTGTTCTTTAAAACTTAACTTGTGGTGTGCATATTTCGAAAGAAACGTTGGCAACACAGAGTTATGATTGATTAGATTATATCGTTAAAACGATTTTCGTTAAACATCTGCTCTTAGTGAACATCTGCTAATATCATGTTAGGGTAATTTATCTTCAAAGTTATCTTAATACTTGTTCCATAGCAACACAGGTTGAATTTCAATGTAGCAGAATGTGGCATTTTATCTTTGTTGGCATCTTTTCCGTCTAGAATCTTTCAAAATGGGAAGCATGATGACTATGGGTATTTTCATGGCAGCAACAAATGCTAATGATTTTTCAAACGAATTGCTGCGAAAAAAGCTTCTTCTAAATGAGTTCAGAATTATGCTTCTGCATAATGTATTACATGGCGGCAAAGTGGCAAGGCTTTTCAAGATGAAGTCGGGTTGTGGAGGTGGTGGTATGATATTATCTACAAAAGTGAGCTTTCTGCTCCCTGTAAAGGCCAGGCAAGTCAGGGTGCTGGATCAGGTGACATCAGGTTCATTTTCGGAACTCTACCAAGACTCCCAATCTGAGGCTGTCTGCCACTTTTCTACATAATCGTCTTCGTTTGTTAAGTCAACATCGTTTCAGCGACTCTGTGTAGGTTTGGATAAAAGGTAACCTATCTCCTAAGTTATGTTATATAAGTGGTATGTTTGAGGTGGGCCAGATGTAGATAATTAATATAGTGTCAATTTGGATATCTAACGTTAAAGACAACAGTAATTTTTTATTGATTCAACAGTATTATATTTTCCTCAGTGAGATAATTCTTTGATGGCTAGGAAGCAAGGCTTATATATCGATCCTCACGATCCTCACGATCCTCACGATATCACAGATTTGACATTGAAAAGGTTGTTCTGAATAGATGTAAGTTGTTCAAGAGTATATCATCTAGAAATCGTAAAGGGGCATAGTCTGCGTAACATGATTGTATGTTATAACTGTTACATGTCTGTCCATTCCCCACAATTAATGGCTTTTATATAATAGAAAAACCTTTGAGATATTATGTTATTTGTGTAAACTATATTTCGAAAATATTAATGCCTCCCGTCGTAGAACACATTCACTAGCAATTTAACAATCAAAGTGACGTAAACTATGACGTCATTTGCTAAGCGACGATCTAACTGACTGACTAAATCACGAGCATGTTTTTTTGTCTAATAGAGCACACGGTCGGTTCCATTGACCGCCTGTGTTTTATTGCCGTCGATATCTTATATTTTTATATCTGTAACATGCCTGTCCATTTCCCATTCCTAATAGGAACAATTCACACTTAATATTAGAGTGTTTACAACTAGTAAAACATACATGTACATGTATAACACATCAATGTTTTAGTTTTGTTAACATCAATGTATATTTTGCTACGATTGAAGACCTGTATGGAAAATGTTGACATTTGTTAAACTGACAAAACTGATTCACAACACCAATTGAAATATCAATATCGCAATATTATCTCTTAATCTCTTAAGATTTTACTAATAAAAGAATCGAAATCAGATGAGGTAAAGGCTAAACACCTTTGAAAAGAATGTATATATTAATATATGTATATGTGTAAGGGTTGACACGATCATGACACTGTTGTGTAAAATGGGGTACAAAATAAATGTAGAAACCTTTAAAAAAAAGTATTAGTAATGTATTTATATGTTAAAGAATTGACATGGACACATGGCTAGGTGTTGTTTGCATGTAGATGAGGCAAGTTCCATAGCGTCCATAGAACACATAACTATAGTAATATGTTGATACAAAAGGGATCATATTAGCCATGTAATGTATGAATATCAGTTAAAAGAGAAACTTCAAAGCCGAGACGTGAGTATTGGAAATATTAATACCTTTGTTTCTCCAGGCTTTATTAAATAGGTGTACATGAATATCAAATGAAAATAATCGATTAAAGCAAGTTTGACTTTTGTCATGGCAAATAACTGGTTATAATTTTGTACTGATACCTTTGAAAATGTAGTGGGGTAATTTCAGCAAGATGAATGTGATAACATAAATTGTTAACGATCAAAACAATGGCTAATGATCATATTCAATCAACATTTAGTGAGGGAAACGTTCTTGAAATATATTTGATAAATGTTACTTTGGAAAGGTGAATCAGGTGTGTAATATAATTCATTTCCTCTATGGTAGGGCCTTTATTGTAAGCTTTCTGGCAGCGTGTTCACTCTTCTAATGGAAATGATCACACATCACACTGGTTCTGTTTCAGGATTCTATTTCAGATTTCAGCTGTCGAGTGTTTTGTTCAAATACCATCACAAGATGCACGAATGTATAAATGTCTATCTTATATACGTTTCATACATATAGATGCGGTAGTCACTTTCTACATATGTTCCTAGTTTGAAAATTATCTTCTCACATATATCAATGAAATGTCGAGCAATTGTTGTGAATCAATGTCACTGAAACAGTTCCTAAAACAGTACATGTACACAATTTCAAGACGTTCGTCTCGAAGACCAATTGATATTATCCGAATTTTCCTTATTTTTATTTGCATCGATTTTGTTTCACAAATTCCTAAAAGACGGCTGGACCGATCTATATGATATTTTCGGGGATGATAGCCTGTGTCCTGTCCTCACTTTGTAAGTCGGCAGAATTTTGAATAACGATCAAGTTTTAAATCCTGAAACAAATTAGATGGGGAATTCTAGACCTTTTGATGTTTCGTTACTTACATTTTTTAATGTACTCTTACAATTTGCTGTAATTCTTACTTAATAATGTAAACTCTTTTGTCTCTAATTACAAGATGTCTATATCACAACCAGCTTCTCTTGGATAAACAGGAAAGTATGAGATAAAAGTGACCACCAGTGGATAATATAAATGACTGAGGTTTCTCTGTGGGTTGGCCCACTCGCTTTTAATCAATCCAATGCTGTAAGTGAAAATTTCCTTTGTAGGAGCTCCAGGAATAATGTGTTTCTTAATGATTGATGAAGCAAATTGCTGGTCTTTGGGAAGATATCGTTCAAAAGTTTAACTCTCTTCTTTGGCATAAGACCAAACTCCCCTATACTGATAGTTGCAGAAGTCAGTAGTCTTTAGATTGTAGTTATGTTAGACCCCCGCGAACATTTTACAACTTTGTTCAAAGTATGGGGAAAATGATCGTGGATTATCGAAAATGAAAATAGTTTCCTATACTATTAACTTAAGTTTTTCCATGATTTCTAGGGTAAGCATGGGTTTAGGTAAACAGTTAGGAATGAAGCTTTGTTTTTCAAATATCTTTACGTCGGATTAACCATGTACTCCTTACATATTAAAATAGCTATAAATGTGCATGTATGTTTCAAATCAATATCAGCTAAATATACGTTATGTTATTAATAACGTGTAGTCTTGGTTTTAAAATAATAAACGTCATAATTATTTTGACAGAATAATAAACATGCATATAAAGCAATGAGGAAAACGTGTTTCGTTTATCTAGACATATCTAATTCACTCTTTCTCATTCAGTTTCCAATATTCACTAATCAACAAGAGAAGATAGCACGTATGTTATATTTAAATATCCTGTTATCGTTCCCCTTGTATAACTGGGACAAACACGTGCTGCGTTGTTCATACCATGCTGCTTCCAGTTCAAGGAGCTTACACTACTTTGATGACATTCAAAATAGAACAAACTAGTAATGTATACCGTGATTATAAGAAATAATCTATTTAACCTGTAACCTACGTCATTGTGATGTATATAAATACATTTATCATCCAAAACTGTGTTCAACAGGATATATCGTTTTGACACTAGATTTTGCACAGTGCCCTGACACAGTCAACTACATGACATCATAATGTTTACATCATCAAGCAATAACATACTTCTATGACGTCATACATATGATGACGTCACAATGCTATGACATCACTGCATTGGAAGTCAAATTGCAGTGTTTCACGGCACTCGGTATCACTTGGATAATTAAAGGAAATATCTATAATTGTAGATATATAGACAGAGAGACAGAGAGACGGACGGACGGACGGATCTTGATAATCTGATCGTGTATAACACTGTGGACTTTTCATCTTATCCGCAGATGATCCCTAAAACGATAAATATGTTGACTTTATTCTGTAAAAAAACACAATCATTTTCTGGTAAATCGGAAGGTCCAGTATAGCAGACGTGTAATTTTCTATAACTTAAAAAGATCCTATTATAAACACACTCCTCAACCGAACAATATCTGTCACCATTTTACATTCTTAGAGAGTATTATTAAACTCAAAAGGTTGTAAATATTCTTAATGAATTCTCTCAGTCATATGGTAGGTTTAAAATTGGATTTGGATTTAATTAAACCAATGTTTCATGCGAGTTTCTCTCTTTTGTTCTGACCTTGTTAGATGGGTGGTACTAGGCTTGCAATATAAACACATGGAATGCAGTAACGGTTCCACAGAGATTGAATTTAGTGCAAAACGGATGGAATTGGTTACATACCATATTTAAGAATACCCTTTTAGGATACAAACGCCTGTATAATCAAGGCTGGTGATTGCAAGTCCATCCATTGTCTAGCCTGTGATTAAACATTTGAAATACTAGTTTGCCATATTAATGATATTGCTAATTCATACCTACTGTAGCATTCTTAAGTAAATAACAGCACTCGGTACTGAATTAAAACTAATCATAAAGTTGGTTTATATAGAAAAGAAAAGACGGTAAACCAACTTGAGATGTATCGTACACACTAATGGAAAATACTGAACGGAGTGTAGTATATGAGCACGGATACATCGCAACGGGACAATAAAAACTGAATACGCTGTCGTTAAATGGATTATTCTGACATAAGAAGAACTTTTGTAATATTTATCGACATATAATGGGCCACGGAATGAGAGGCTTTCGGAAAAGCGAAACATTGAGTGCATGCCCATTTCAAGTCATATGCAATACATCGTTTACTTCAAATCTTTATGGAGCATTTCATTGTTAAGAAGGGATTAGCACAGTAATCTTAAATGTCCACATCAATTATCATTGAATCCAAATAGCGAGCACAACACGGAAATAAGAAGACATTAGCTCTTGTGAAAATGGGCTTTAAGAATGTTAGCTAATGCTTGCTCAAGTTCTAAATTGCCGGAGACGTCTGTAATTATAAACGTGCGAAGCATACAGTATCCATTAGGCTTATCCTTCTAGCCTTCCCTTTGGAACCTTTGACAAAAATTACATCTAACTTGAGCAAAGCGAAAAAAACTGTTTTTAAATAAAGCAAACGTTTCCGCTTGCAGTGGCATCACGCAATGGCTAGAAGGAAAGCCTCTGAAGCCCTTAGAGCGCGAAACTGAATTAAGGGATTGGGTAGGACTTAAAAACCGATGACTCTTGGCATTCTGGAACTGGATTGATCCTTTAGCTCCTCTCAGAGGAGGATCAAGCTCCGAGCCTCTCGTGTGACACTCCTGACTCCTCTCCTCGATCATAGCTAAATTACGCCATTAATAAAGGTCGTCAGCCATACTCGTTGTTTCACGAAGGAAGTCATACGCAATCTGCTTTAGCGTAATCGTAGCCTCATCAAGAGAGAGGAATATTCATGGTATCGTAATCAGATACAAGGGGCCTTGGGTCTCCGAGGAGGACTAATTAGTCTTGTGTGAATTAAACAATCAGTGTTGCTTATCACTCAAACTATTGACATTGAAATGACTTGTACATGCCAAATACTTGCACTTCCTCTGGGAGTCTTCTTGATTGATTGTTCAGAACAATTAATTGACAAGCTAATGAAAGTAAGGTTATTATAGTTGTGCTTAATTACAAATTGGATTGTGTTACTGCGATTAATACTTAGTGTTACTTGACTGCTTGGGTGTTAATCGAAAACTAATTTCTAAAAGAGTTATTTTATTTCTCAAAGGGTACGTAAAAGAGCATTAAAGACTTCGTGTGTTTTGATGATCATGTCGTCCATATTTTATACGAATGACTCAAATACACGTGAACTTCTTGTTTTTTATTCGCAATTTAAAAATAACTTGACATACAGAAGAAATAATGACGGATTTGCATATTATGCAAGAAGGAATATACATGAAATAAAGGCAAATATCAATGTCAACATTTGATCTATCATCAATTATGTAGTGAATTATTAACACCCAGTATATTAAAACTCTTCTCGGAATTTTGGTAAATAAAGTTCGAATTGAAAAAAAACATATAAGGACAATATAACCGATTCAATTGTAAACGATATACATGTATATACAATAAAATATTTCATCTATATATCGAATATACATCCGATTTTCATCTATATATGTATATATCTATATCATGTTTATTGTATATATATTTATATATACATACAAGGAACTTATCATTTAGATGGTATAGGTTGCTATTTTGACAAAAATAATACATACGTTATGTCGCTCACTTTCTGTAGTAATTTTCCTCTTGATATTGTTGTACAAATAGGGATCACGGTGATCTATCCAGCTACTGGTCAATGTATGCTATAAAAGTCTCCTCAAAATCATTGGTATCACTTTTTCAAATATTTGGAATAGAATCGTATAACTAAAACAATATGTAATGCACAATAGACGTTTTTTTATTTGATCAATTACATCCCTGCACGTGGGTGACTTTTATTTTTTCATTACAACTGATTATTAAACACTGCTATTTCAATGTTAAAATGAAATTGAGATAAATGTAACCAGACAGAAGCACGAATTCTTCTTTATGTGAATATACTGACTACATTTTTTATGTTATAACATTTTTATTTTTTTTAAAACGATTCCGAATTCATGTAAATTTAATAACAACATTATAATCGTTTGTGATATGATATAAAGTTGAATAAAGAAAATAGTTGATGTCTACACACATACATAATCCTAATTTTTTATCGACGGAATATCCTCAAAATGGTTATTACATTGTTACAAAAAAGGATGTCTAATCAGAATGTATAGCATTACAACCACGTCAACGTACTCGGAATTACAACACTTATATCATTGAAATATAAAGGTAAGAAACGAGTTAGCTTACCTGAACTTAAAACAGGGAGTATAAGCACAAAGACCATGAGGAAGCGGTTGTGTTGTGACGGTAATCTATCTGTGATCCTCATAATGGTACACGGGAGTGATGGAACAGTTAGTACATGGGCTTTGCTCTCCACGCAGGTTCAATAACAAGGAGTCGCATATTAAGTTGGTGCAGTTCTTGCTTTCTGCAGCTTTAAAGAAATACTCCAAGAACTCCAAATCACAAACAGTAGTTTAAGATTGCTCGCTTAGAACTAGCATTGTACCGCTTTCTGGCAATGCCTTACCATTAGAACCAAAGCAGCCAATCAGATTGGAGTACGTCATCGTTACTTTCAATTTTCTTGTTGACTCTTGCCCTCTTCCCAGCTGAGGAAATGACAGGTGGCAGCTAAAGAGGGAGCGATCTATCACAGAATGGGATATAGGCCCTTATAACTGGCACCAACATACAAATCACGTTATTGCATGTTCTATTAGAAGTCGGTCCACAGAACGGCTTGGCACCGTCGTCCAAATGAGCATTTACCATTTCCTTCCCCTCCATATGTGCCTCGCTTATCTTCTATCGGAGAAAGCGATAGACAGAGCCTTGCGTTGCCTTCCGTTGCGTACATAATGGCACTGAGGGCTAGCAAAGGAGCTTTATATTGAAATAAGAAGTTTACAGGAATACCTTTCTTGGGGAATTAGATGTTTTAGAAATAATCTTTTCACATTTTCAAAATCAACATTACGTTTGCATTGCTGCACATTGATTGGTAAGAAGTTGATAACGCTTTTCTAACAAGCACGATCCATTGACACCAGCATTCATATTGTTCAAAGAGCCTATTGATTTTTTGCTGCAGTTCCACAGGGTAGCGGTGACTTCTCATGTTAAAAGCCAACGTTTGCAGTCATGTATCATGTTAAGACATAATTTGTTATGATATCATTGAATATGTCGTCTGATTAAGTAGTTTTCCTCACAAATCATGGGTTATTTGAAGACGTATTGGCGATGATGATGTTCTTGTCTGGAAACTCATCTCATTTTCGTATGACAACGTCGAGGATTAAATGAACTGACAGATTGTTCTTTGTTGATAAATGTTGCATGATTTTGAAAGGTGATTCATATTCTTGTTTCTACTTGTGTTGCTATGATTCATGAACATCTAACTCATGACGTATCTTAGCAAAGTACATTAATATGGTACAGAGGATAGAGAGAGAGAGAGAGAGAGAGAGAGAGAGAGAGAGAGAGAGAGAGAGAGAGAGAGAGAGAGAGAGAGAGAGAGAGAGAGAGAGAATATGTGTGTGAAGAGAAGAGAGCGTTGTGACTATAAAGCTTAATTTATGTGTAGCTTGAAAATACTTTTACAAAGTACCTTTTCGAGTGTTGTTTTAGATGTGGTGGAGAAATGACAAGTAAACATTAAAAATAAGTTGTATATTCATAAAGGCGTGTACGAGTTCGTATCCCGTATAGGCAATATTTTGTTAAAGTTATACTTCTTGTCGAAATATTCAAATATGACAAACATGCGATATGTGTGGTTCATAAATAGCCTCATGCTGTGTTCTTCTTACATTCACAGTACAAATGCGAAACATTCTCATTAACATCATTACAAAAACAACGTAAGATATTTTCATTTTTAACAAAATCCATTTTGTTAATAATACCCAATAGAAATCTATTCCTAAAAGCTGTTATCTTGTAATTCCTGTTTATGATCTGTAAATATGTTTGGTTTTAATTTATGTCAGTTTCAGAGAAAAAAGCGTTGCGATTTATTACAAATGTCTAAATGTTTATCGTTGGAAATAAGTAAATAATAAAAGAAACATGCAGCCGTTAAAGTAAGCCAGTAAGTGTATCTATCGTTGAGCTATATTACTGTTCCTGGTGGTGGGATACCACATCTCTACTACTCTGGGGTAGCAGTCAGTGAACGTGCTTACTGGACTGTTTGAATGATTCAGGTAATACCCTACTCATATATACCACTAAAAAGAAGAAACGCAGAGATTTGATAAGTGTACAATACAAGGATGCAGCATCAGGCTATGAAAGACAACTAAGTTTCGGAACAAGGTATTCGTTGAGGAGGTGTTTCCAAGCCCAACCAACATGTCACGGTGTTATGCTGCCACAAAGAACCACGCCATTGGAAGTATGCAGGTTGCAGCGTCCAAATTCAGATGTCGCGGCCCATCGCGGGGAGGGGGAGGATTCCTGGTCCATTTCATGGTTGTACGTGTTCTGCTAACCCAATTTCGTTTTATTTTATATTACTGGATGATTCACTTTTATATCCGTAAAGGGTAATAACATGTCTTTACAAGTAACAAGTCGTTAGTTTCTTTTGCAAACACAACAGTCTCTGTCTCCGTCATCGACGTCAACCACAAATGCTGCAGGAACTAGCTGCATGTCTGGAGGAGGAATGACGGAGGAATCCTCTCACCCAGCCCATGACAAGGCGTGTGAGAGCAGTTATTCATACACATGGTGGGCACCACCAGATATTGTTAAACCATTCACGTGGAATACTGCGAATACCTCCCCTCAAGTGTACAGACATTTACCTATACTAAACGGATATATGAATTCATTTACTCAAGTTTATTAACATGTTGTTCATGTTTAAAACTGCAAATTGTAGCAGAACAATCGGGTTATATGTTTCTATTTGTTGTTGAATAGTATGTCATGCAATACAATGTTGTCAATTAATGTAATTTGTAATGCATAACGTTTTGGATATATCTGGGGATGACCACTTTATGACCATGAATTGTCTCTTCTTTTAAACAGTGTAAACAAAGAAGAAATTGAAAACCTGTCCATGTTTATCTTTTATGCGTTTGTACATAGAAATCACATTATTTCATGAAATGTCAGTGCACTGTATATCTTGTACTATAGGCCTGAGGCCTTCTAAGTACTGAAATAAAAAAAAAAAGACCATGACCATATATGTAAATTAAATATGTTTAGGTCGACTTCAGAAAAAAAGACACACTACAGTTTAGTCGTGAAACGATCCACAACTACCACACTGCTAACCTTTAAACAAAAGAAAGAAACAAGTAACTACATTGCAGTAGGCAAAGTTAAACTGAATATTAAAATACACATATCGTCACGATGACGACAAATTGAGTCGGGGTTCCGGACAAGATGGATACTAATTTATCGAGCTGCAAGCACTGTTTCTTTCGTTGCATCGATGATATCTCGGAAACATTTTAAACAAAAGAAACCATAGCAACAGACCCGGACGTTTGGCCTACCAAATGATATAATAACACAATCACAACACACGAACAGGGCCACAGTCGGAAGTATGGTTACTTATCCTATCATTTGCTTGCCTGGAGACGAATAAAGTAATTGTGATCCTTACCCGGGGAGGTTTACCCTACTTCGAGTGGACGTGACATGAATTACATAATCGAAGTAACTTTCTCACAAAAAAACCACTTGATTACCTATGCGGAAAGGCATTGGACAATGTGACCGCCAAAATAACACTCCTGTGGTTTTATGAACTGCTCTCTTTATTTCATTATATAAGGATTACCGAAACTGTCCATTAACACAACGCTTCGTAAGGACCTTGTGGCAACGTAAAAAATACTACACTCAACACAACAAACGCGACATTTAGTGTACACATGAATATGTCTCAACGATTAGTGTAATAAAAAGCTTAAATTATATGATTATATAATAAACTAACGGGCAAAGGAAAGTCACATTTTCAACAAATTAAATACGAATTACTGCGATTTTGAATGTAGTTGATAGACACAAATCATTTTCCGTAAAGATTATTTAGTTAAGACATCAGAATATTTATTTTGTTTGAGTGTTCGAATACACTTGGGGGCGGCGGCAAGCGGTAAGGGAGAGCATCAGCGAGGATGTTCTTGGTCCATGGAATGTGGACCGCCAGGTTTGTCAGCCCCATGCTGATGCCAACAGAGTGCGATCTGGAAAAAGGGTCCGCTCCGTTCGAGCACTAGGTCGTTGAGACTAGGTCTCTGAGCCTGTGGCAAGATGAGCTCCCCACTGCTCAACTTCCCTACGCAAGTCTTGCCAGTTTGCATTACTGGCTGATTTAGTCACTGCCGTATTTCTTTAAGGTTTCCGTGCCTAGAAATTAAAGCAAACTATGCTTTTCAGGTGCAGCGATCCACTATCTTAGCATAGAAAAGCGAGGGAAACATTGCAAGGCTTAAATCAACCAGTAATGGAGACTGGAAAGAGTTATGCTTTGAATAGGAAGGTTGACCACCACGGAGTCGATACGTGCACATAGAGGTGAATGTGTGTAGGATAGGGTCTCAGAGAGACGCCTGAGAAAACATCGTCCTCTACTCCATCCTTGACGAGCGGGACTATCGGAGGTAAAAAAAAAAGTCGACGGAGACCAACTGTCAATTCTTACCGCGATTGCCCTTCTTCTGCTTTCCGGGTGTCGGATGCTGGTCATCCCAAAGGAAGCAAGGGCTGCTGATAGGGTGACCCTGCCACATCACTGGCTACCGCCCGACTACCATCGATAGAGAGTTGCCGAAACCTCCTCATGCCAGCCTCCGTGGCGAATGTGGTCATCACCTGACAGTCTGCTATTCAGCAGTGTGTGCGTCGATGCTTCTTAGCCTTTTGGCCTTCTTCATCCTCAAATGTGAACACGAAGAACAAGAGGAGCTGCGGCGACGGATAGACACGACCTGCTAGGCGCGGCACCACGCGTCTGAAACTATACCTCCTCGTGGATAAACAAATCCTCAGTGTACGATTGGGTCTTAGCACATATCGGGAGATACGGCGACCAGAAGAGAAATGCAAGGAGACGGAGGACCAAGGCGACATGTCTCCAGCGGGACGGATCCGCCTTCCTCTTCTATGAGGAGGCAGCATCCGTCTCAGTCTTGCGAATGGCTGTGGTGAAGATCGTCGCGGCCCGCTCAGAGAGCAGGGACCCACTCTACGCATCTGTTGTCAGCTGAACAGGTGCCCTTGCAAAGATGGCATGCAGAGTGCGGGTCTTGGAGGCAAACCCTCGCAAGGCGAAAGGGTGAACAACCACACGCTAGCACAACGCGCAATCAACCCCCAAGCGGGCTAATCCGGTCTAAGATGCTAAGCCGCAAGGTAGGTGACCGCAAGGCAAAGGCTAACAAGAGCCAAAGCTCACTGACAGGCGAGCAGACAAGTACAACATGAGCAATCAGCCTGACAGACCTTCAAACAAGTGACACCTGTTACAACTTTCCCCGCTTTGCACGTGCAGTCCGAACTTAGCCTGTCACCAAAAACCGACTAAACCTCAAGAATAAATTCCGCTGCGTGGACAGGAAGGGATTTTCTCTTTCCGACCCATGAGCCATATAGAAATAACAAACACCCACAATGAATGTTCCCTGCAGTCTAGCCGAGGCATTTATTAATGTGTGACTGTTACACATACTGATCGTGAATAACCCTTGACATCTCCCGTCACTCCCTTGTGCGTCTTACTGTAAGATTTGCTGACACAGCTGGCAGCCGTTGAGACTCCTTCAGATCCCAAGCTATACTTTGACACACCGTGCACCACTGGAGCAATGGCACTAAGGAACAGTTCTCTTAGTTTTGCATATTAGAATGGTTTATTCACAGTTCGTAGCATATACTTTCCGTTAAAATATACATCAGAGCCAGGATGTATCTCTGCCGATTTCAAATATTCTTTCATTCATCTCACCGGACACAACTCAGTACAAGAAGATGCTATCACCACCCAAGTACCATCTCGATAAATATCGGTTTTAGATTTTTCTTTGAAGATGGACATGTACTGATCATAAGACGCAAATATGACACTCTAACACATGAAACAAGCGTCCTATATGAGAAACTGTGATTGGTTTCTTTTTACAAACCGGTTTAGAAAGGCTTCGCTCACCAGATTTTAAAACATTCTGTACTAAAGTATTTTCAGTCAGACTGTCCAAGCCAATGAGGCGTACCTGATGCTGTAAAAAGCATTAATAGCATATGCTTTCTGAACTTTGTACAAGAGACAGTAAATACAGAGCACAGTGCAGAGGTGCTGCAGGTACACTACCTGATATACCATGAGACTCAGCCCACACTTTGTAACCCTTAAAGCCATTATCATATGATCTACGAGTTGAATCAGCACGAGCCTCGCTCAACAGTTGTTTCAGATGTTTAAGCTGACATCACTATACACACATTCTAAAATACATGAAAGCAGAAAAGAACACTTGGATCAAGTCATTCACATTAATCTGTATACATAGCTAGCATAGGTAACTTCAGGTCTTCAACACCAAAAAGTCTTCCTGGGCGACTCGATGTCGAACTCTCCTTATCAACAGTTAAGTAGATCATATCCTAAATCGCGGATATAAATCGTCCGCTGGGACATTATAGCGGCCAGCAGCTTGCCGAATACCACTTTGGAACCACTAAAGTTCCCCTGGCCTAGTTGTAGAAGTATCCACACACAACCCAACCATTCTAGAGCTTGAGAGGGTAACAAACACTATTTCTAAACTTTAGGAACAAATCCAGACACGATTATGTCATTCTTCACCTCAAAGCTGAATCTGTAACTCAAGGGTGGTTTTACTGTAACTTTCCCTCAAACCGGCTTGAACAGCTTGTCCTCCGTAACCATTTGAGAAATAGTGTTATCAAGTTTCTCAATAATGTCGGGAGAAGTAGCTATAGTGAAAATAAGTCTTTATAGGACTACACTACAGGCGAGAATAAATACCCCGCGTTATGACGTCACCCATGTAGCTAGAATACCTGATCTCTCAAATAGTTGAATATATTTAGTTGGAGATATAATAATATAATGATATTGTGATAAGTAATATTGCATCATAAAATTAAATTACTTCTTAGATCAAACTTATGATAGATTTACGCATAACTGATATACAATGTATCTATGAAGGCTCCATACACACGTCATTCCTGAGATTAGAACATTAACCTAAGTGTTAAATCTAATGATGCGAAAAATGAAAATTCAACAAATTCAACAAACTCCTCCATTTAAGATCGAAGCAACAGCGACATATGTCCTTAAATGCATTTTCAGCAATGAGCTGATCAAACCGCAAAACTGTAATATGAGTAAGTCCTATATATTAGAAGATAATAAGTCCTAACTAAGAGTTAATAAGTCCCAATTAGGAGATACTATATGTGAGAGATATACCCATACTTTTCCGAGTGTATCGAATGATACCCTACAATTTTCCCCGTGGGGCCCTTACGAGGCGGAGCCGAGCAAGGCTCCAACGGGGAAAAGTGTAGGGTATCATTTGATACACTCGGAAAAGTATGGGTATATCTGTCTTATACCCCACTTACGGTCGAGTGTAAGCGGATACCATTTCATAATATTTCTTAACAAATACAGCTGTAAACAAGCTTGTGTATGAAACACATAACCCAAAAATGGCCTCATCTGTGACAACGCGGCGTTGTATGGTTACCCATGTTTGGGGCTCGAAATCTAATTGATATGGCCCAATGACGGTATTGTCAACGCAGATGCACGTGCATCTTGCTGAAATGTACAGCTAATCTACATTACATTCTTATATAAAAAGAAATACATACATTTGTGATATTTATAAGAACCTTATTCATTTGGTCATGAACAAATGTTCAGAGTTTCAACTGGCTTCGTGGTGTAATGGTTAGGTCGTTCGACCAGAAAGCAACAGGACACGGGTTCGATCCCAGTTTCCTTATATGTTCATTTATAATCTGACATTTTATAAAGTATCATCACTTAGAATTTGGAAATGTAGAAAATTGACTACATTGTTTCTCAGTTGTTTAAAAGTGTAGATATATTAGAAAAGTGTAGATATATCAGGAAAAGTATAGGTATATCAGAAAAAGTGTAGGTATGTCGGTTAATACACCTACACTTGTAACAAAAGAAACCATATAAACGAGACCGGAAGTGGGGTATAAATAGGGGATATTAAGTCAGAATTAATAATTGCTACGTCCTAATTAGAATATAATATTTGTTCTATAGTTTAGTAACCCCACAGTAATTCATAATGTAAGTAAGTTAGTAAGTTAGATAAATTCATAACATAGTAAAACAGAAACGGAGAAATGGGTTATGTCGGAATTAAAAGAACAAATTATTACATACTATGAAATGAAATAGCATGTTTGCATTACCATGAGATCAAATGATAAAATTACACTTGACGATGACCCTGTGTTATGTGAGGTTTCCGCCCGCCGAGCTGCTATTCATGATCACTGTATGGTACAAGTATTCTTATCAACCGGCAGGTCTTACTGAGTTCACGATCATAAGAAATACTTGAAAGTCATTAGGAAATCCATGCACGCCGCCCTTCCTGTGACGAAGCTATGGTTCCAGCATAGTAGAAACACTGCTTTGCATTTGGAGCAGAGAGCAGGAGACAACTCTGGGTCATGGTGGGAGAGCCTTTTTGTTAGGATAATTTCGTTCAGTCCTTTTTAATCATCTCTCCGTCCGAATGCTCTGACACTTTTTCTAACAAAAAATTTATATTTTAAAGAACATTCACACGGTTGATTTCTTATGTCTTTAGAGAAGCATGTATTTTATTATACATTTTTAGATTTGCATACTTTCTTAACAGAGTCCATTTTTGTCTGAGAATGTTATATCCATTACATAATGTTCAGTAGATGGTCTAAATGTTTACAAATGTAGGCCTACTTTTTGACGAAATTCATACTTAAAGGCGCTGTAGCACGTTTTTTGCAAAATTTATTTTTTCAAATTTCCCATTTATAATGATAGTTTATGTCATTTAAATTAACTTTAGAGGGTAAAACGTCTTATTACACAAACAAATTATCTGTAGTGGTAAAAACTATGTTGCGTATAAAGCAAAAATTGCATGGCGGCCATTTTATTGTGAACACAATTTATTATTTTGTATTACAAAAACGATTCCCATGGCTTAACCAAAACATGTACACTCGTTTTAAACTTTATTTTCCGAGGAGAAAAGGATGTTTTACTATTGGTGAAATTATTTTTCAAATACATTTCATCAACTTATTTGAGCGAAAAAACGTGCTACAGCGCCTTTAATGCATTCTTTCAACATGTCATGGTAATTGTAAAATAAAATCTTCTCATGTTGTATTGTTTGACATTTACAAACTTCTTGGAATAACTTGAATACATTGCGACTTCTTCAACTGCGACTAATATTATGTTCCTAGTTTTCTGGAGTTTCAAAGGTAAGAGTGAAGAATGATAGAAGAACTATATCTATGGCTACATCGCTCAAATGAGAACAGTAGAAAGTTTGTATTTTGCGCAGAGAATATGTGAACTGTATATATTGTTAAACGGAGTTATGTATACCTGTGTGGAGGAGTTACATATAATTCTAAGAACATAGAAGGGATGAAAGGGCGCAGATCAAGTTTCTGTATACCGGGATCTTATCATTCATGTGATGTATGGAACTGATCAGTTGTATCTTAACTCCATAGCTTTCCAAGTTTGTACTCTAACTTCTTGTTATTCAACGTTTACTTATTGTAAATGTCCCGTATTCAATTGCTTTCATGCAATGTATCATTGGAAATGTTTAGGAGAATATTCACGTTAATAACAGGTTTACTCTCGCCCCACCTATAGTTCCCTGTCCTGCCTGGAACCGGTAAGTTAGGGGGTTTAGGAATGATGCTCACCCTAATGTAAGGATATCCTAACTTCGGAACAAAAAACTATGACCTATCTTAGTTTGGACACTTTCGAGAACAAACAAATTAAACCAATGAAGTGCTTAAGCATTCAACAAACCTTTATAGTATAACAAGAATATGTAACAGCTAGCTATGACAGAAAACACATTGTTTGCTTTTGAATTTGTTACGATAAAAGTACACTGCTAATCCAAATATTTGTCTTTTTTCTTCAACTGAAGAAGTCATCTGCCCTTAATCAATACGTTCGTGTCGAAGAGAAGATGAATTAGTAAACTGGCGTCATATGAAAAGCATCGTCTCTGAAATGTAGTAGACAGTTGCGTGGTTTTCACTCTTGCTATCCATTACATATTATATTTCCCATATCAATTTATCAACTTCCTATCCGATTTTGTTCAAATTGAAGCATCAGGGTGTTTACTATTGTAGCATCATTTGAGTCACACCGGGAGTGACCCATTCATTGAGATCAGTAAAGTTACAGCAAACCTTAGAGAGTCTTCATTGACCTGTTCATTGAAATATGTAGAGTCAAACCGTACTTGAGTGTGTGTCCATTGACCTGTCCATCGAAGTAAGTAAAGGCACGGCGGACTCGGGAGTGTCTTCATTTACGTATTCATTGAAATATGTAGAGCCACACGGACGTGTAAGAGGGTCTTCGTTGACTTGTTCATTAAAAACAGCTGTGGACGAACACCGGACGTAAAAGTGTTTTCATTGACCTGTTCATTTAGCAAGAGTTCTAATTTCTGGAAACATTATGTATTTCATACATGCATAGGTGAACTGGTGTTTTATCGACATAGAAATGTTGAACTTGAAAGAAGTTCTTTTTCGAAAACGGTATTTTTTGCTGTAAAACAAAGGAAATGCATTCAGTCAGGCATCTGTTGACCTGGTCCTTTGGTCGTTGTCAATGTTTTAAAGTAATGATGATAGCCTGATGGTGTCATCATCCTAATGGCGTCATAGACAATAGCCTTAGACTTTATTATCATATATTTACTCATGTACAAAATAATGCGAATTAAATTGTCATTAAATAATAATTACACACGGGGACAGTGATACAAAACTCGTATCAATCTGTGTAATGTAGCACTCTCAACTGGTTTCGATGAAGTTATATGAGACAATTGCCGTTACGAGACTTTATTTGTGACTGAATCACAGGGAAATGAAAGACTAGTTCGAAATTAATTACCTGTTTCCTTGAGGCGTTTATTAAATTTGACTTATAGCATTGTTTCGAGAGCTAGACTAATCAACATTCAGTGAGTTGCACGTATTAGACAGTGGGAACTGATCAGCCGCTGTATGTGGCAGAACTGATCTATGTCACAGAATGATGATCACATCTATAATAATCATATAATCTAATGCATTTTGTGATTGGAGAACATTGCACATTAAATCGTTCGTTCCTGTTCTCTCATAAACAATTCATAACATGGCACCCTCTTCACAATCACCACATAAACTAACATTTACATGTGTCTATATTACATGTGTCTATATTACATGTGTCTATATTACATGTGTCTATATTACATGTGTCTATATTCAATCGCGATATTTATATTCTTTATCAGAATTTGCAGATGATGAATAGCTTCGAATCCTTAAAATTATGTGTTAAATTAAAAAATGTGTCCACTGTTGTTTAAGAGTTCACCAGATGCCCGCTTTAAAGGTACTGTAATACCAACGCTACATGAATCCTCGCATGTGCACTCATTCATTTCTCACTTCTTTGTGGTCATTTTACTGCAGCTTCCTACAATCCCTGTCTGTCTTGTATTGGTAATATAACTTTCCTCAATGGAATTAAATGACAAATGGTAATTTGATAGACAGTGCTAAACTGCAAACTGAAATTATGTTTCTCCCCCTGCCTTGCTATATGTATTACACGACACAGACAACTGCATTATGAAGTAGTGTTACTAAAGTGGAACTAAACACAGACATGCCTAATAATGTTTAAAACTAACAAAACTAGATAAAACAAAACTATTGCATCTGAAAATGATCGATATTTTCTCATTGGAATACTCTCAAATCAGAAATGTTGCAATGTACCATCACAATACATTCGTATCATTTACCTTCTACATATTCCAAATATTTGTTTTGCCAACAATTGTCAACTTTGTAACAAACAGTGTCAATCTAATAAAAACTTGTTATGGGATGTACAACGTGACAACTATTTTTAACTAGTTTGACAAAGCATCTGATCGTTTATATCGTCGTATGAAAGCATACGGAACTGAAACATTCTCTGTCGAAGAATGTTTGACTACACGTAACTTTTATGACTGCTTCCATTATTTAAACGCTTTCTGCAACGTACTATGATGTTAACCATGGCACATACAATTCTCGTTAAAGGCACTGTTGCACGCAACTTGTTTTAAAATATAAATAATGCACATATAATGCACATCTCCCGATATTACAAACGGTCTACCCTCAGATAATGATATAGCCATATAGTAGTACGGTATCTGAAACATATGAACATAATCAGGTTTTAAAGTTAATTCTAAAAGACCGGAAGTAATTTAAGCAACGTTGCATGAAATCCGCATGAACTACCATATCGGCAGTATTCATGCAAACAAGAAGACCAAACGCGCTATGGTTGCAATAAGAATGCTTCTACTGTGTGTTAGAAATCGGTGAAGTTCCAGATATACCTTACTGAAGACCAGTTCATTCTTTGTTGTCAGTTAAGAAATTAAGGTATACCCAAAAGACTGAATTTTGAATTTAGTGAAATGTTGACTTAGATCAAGGATTGACATTGGTGAAATGTTGAATTTGGACATATTTATTGACTTTTATTAAAGTTTAACTTATATAATAAGTTGACTCTGGCGATATGTTGACTTTGAAAAAGATATTTTGAATTAAGTGAAATGTTGACTTTGATCAAGTATTGACTTTGGTGAATTGTTGACTTTGAAAATATTTATTGACTTTTGTGAAAGTTTAACTTATATAAAATGTTGACTTGTTGACATGTTGGTTTTGAAAAAGATATTTTGAATCTAGTGAAATATTGACTATTGAATTGATGACTTATGGTGACTTTGGAAATATTTGACTTTTGGACTTTGAATGATGGACTTTGGTGAGGTTTGCTTATATCATGCAATATTAATATTTCTATTTTATTGACTTTAGTGAAGTTTGAAATGTTGACTTTGATAATATGTATTGAGTTTAGTGACATTTTGATATTGAAATATTTATTGACTTTGGTGGAAGGTTTACTTTAACTAGTTAACTATTGACTTTGGTGACATATTGACCTTGAGAAGATATTTTGAGGTTAGTGAATTGTTGACTTTTAAAAGATCGACTTTGGTGACATGTTGACTTTGAAATATTTATTGGCGTTGTTGAAGTTTGAATTTAATGACATTTAGAAAACACTAATGTCTGGCTGAAGGAGCGCGTTTCAGACAGTAAGTTGACTACGATATTGCCACCAATACACCGGTCACTCAAGACTGATGATTTATACACAACTGATTGCAGGTTATAGATAAATGATATATCAGACTTGTGTATTTCCAATCAGAACATCCTGTCAATTAAACGAGCATGCCGTGGTATTACGTAACATTTCAAATAACCAATCACAGAAGTCTCAACTCATTAAGACCGACAGGTAATTACTTACCGGTTCTACGCCTCTGACCTAGCCGATATAGCCAAACGCCCCAATATGTAGACATTTAAAGCCTTTATTACATGGATGAGTGAACAAAAAGCAGAAGGTCGTTATCCATTACGAAAATGAAACAGTGCATTTCCTACTTCACTTCGATTTCGAGCAGTTTTAATAATTGAATAGCACAGAAGATACATACGTATATACGTACATGTATTTATGGAAGTGCTCAGTTGTCCCTAGCGTCAACATACTGCTTTGCCTCGTTTGAACAAGGGATTACTTCACAAATATCATGATCCCTAATCTAATATATTTATTATTCGTTTTGTATCAATAATCAGCGGACATTTTTACATTTAGAAATGTAGTGATGTTATGAATTCAGAATGTCTTTATTTGTTGCATTATCCAATTCGCCAGTACCGTACACAAGTAGGAAACTCTGCTTTATGTGCATGGACCCATCCCAAGATCTAGATTGGAGACTAATTTCAAGACTTCAAATTAATTAAACTGTGGGTTCATGCACATAAAGCAGAGTTTCCTACTTTTGAAGGGAAAATAAAGGTCTGCCTTATGTTAGTTTCGCCAGTTGTGTTAAGCCGATGTAATTTATATTTGTTCAGTCTGCTAATCCGGATTATGCTTGGGTGATCAGCTCATTAGGAGTAAGGTCTACCTTTTCTACCTTGCTTACAAACTGGTACAAGGAAAACGAGAGAAACAAGAGAACGAATTCATAATCATCTTTATTACCGGTACTCAAAAGGCCTCAGGCCTGTAGAACATTACACATACATTTGCATGGATGAGCATCGATATCGTGCCAGACATATTCTATGCTTTTTAACATTTAAACAAGATAGATATAATTCGGTATATATATCGCTTTTGAACATTAGGTAAGTGTCACATTCGCTACAGAGAGATAATTTCGCATGTCAATTTTGCAAAGAAATATCTTTGAATTTTTGAGTAAAGGATTTCACGAATTCCGGATATATTCCATGTTCTTGGTTGTGCCAAACATTTTCAAATACGGTCGTAAATAAAAGTTGTTTTACGTCTAAAAATGTCCAATTTGATCAAAATTCAGGTTCAAGACGTTGTCAAATCCTTCACTGTCGCATTCGGTTGGGATGTAGCCATCTCACTGCTGACAATAGACATATATCAGATACATCAGAATGTTGTTGTGGCCACGTAACTGAGGATGTACTTCATTACTTCTGTGTCTGTTCCGAAATGGTTTTTCCATTTGAAACAATCTTATATGGAACAACTACTTTGAGTTCTGTTACGCAATCTGAAATTTTAAAATCTGTATATCAATTAATAATCGAAACCAATCGTTTCTGTCTGCAAATATCATAAATGTATCAATATCCAATCATGTATTTTTGATTTCATGAAATAGATATGTTTAAACCACATTCTCCATATATCATGACATTTGGAGTACTTTGTTTAACACCAAAATACAAATGTACCATTTCTAATTTTGCAATTATATTTAATCCCCAAATTTCGACCCATATAAAAGAATAGGATATGTCTTTGCATCAAATATTTGGTACTGTAATTTTGAACATTGTTCACTCTTGTAGAGTATTAAACTAGCTCTTGTAGAGTGAACACCTTATACTCTTGGAGGTGAATATAATTAATTTGATTGACCACTATTCACTGAAATGATTAACTAATCACGAGGTCTCATCGTTAAGCTCGTAAGCCAGCACCAATTAGTTGTAGGACTACATCGGTGGACATCAAAGGGAAAAAAAGTTCTGCTCGATGTGAGTATGCTTAAACCTAAAGATCTGCGTCATGTGCAGACACCCTTGGGATGACCCACTCACGGTTAGATGGTTGACAGCAGTGAAGGGGTGCATGCAAAGTCTACATTAAACATTTTCTTAATCATTTGATTTCTTTACAATTTTGGCCGAACTCTCAATTCTATACACTGTTTATCCAAGACATCTTACGATTTCGACTGGTATTATTAATGAATAGCATTTTCACACAAGCGTCCATCTCCTAAAACATACATTGAGTCTATAGATATGTAGTATTTTATTAAATAGACGTTTCCACAATATACTCTCCGGTTTGCATGCAAATGAAATCCAAACGGAATATACCACTTTTTCTTAAATCCCAAAAAGTCGTCAGCGTTTATCCATCAAGTCAGTGAACCGTATCTCTTGAACATCCCAGTGACCACTTGTGTGTATCTCTGAGTCAACTAAAGACGTGTCAAAGTACTCAGATTGAAATAACAGTATTGGCGATAATACACATCCGTACGTATTTTTAGATTAGTTTAAGGTAATACCCAGACAGCCTGCTCCTTGCAATACACACATATCCCAATATATCCAGGCTTGCATATTCTAATTATTATTAACTCTTTAAGAGCGACTTGGCTCCTCACAGGACGACTAGTGATGGTAATTAGATACTATAATACTGTACTCTATACACACTGGTTCATTTCCATTTTTGTAGAGCTTAATGAATAATTTACATGTATTTCTGTTTTTATTTTAAAGTTGACAATGGTGCCAAATATAAGTGTTACTACAGCACGGAACTAGTTTAATATGTTTCCGCAAGACAGTTTGAAATTCAAATTATTTGAATATTTGACTTTATCTATTACATTTAACGGTTAACAACATATATTACGTTTCAAATATTGTGTACGGTTGTTGGAAGTGTCATAATATTTAAATGTTCATGGAGTTAATAAACATTGCATGCTAAACGTTTGTATTTCGTAGTCATATTGTAATGAATGATTTGAAAGCATGTAGTTTATCAAGTTTTCATACAATACATTTATTATACAATATCGAGACATCAAAATCCATGTCCCATAACTCTCCCTTTTCCACATTGTCTCTTCATATTTATATAAAATGATAATTAAGTATTCCGTCGATTCGTAAATTATACAATTAAACAAGGTGTACTTTATTTTGAATATTCATTTATGTACCTTACAGTGCAGAATATATTTAGATGTTCAACAAACTAAAATGGCTTATGTTCCATTTGTGACGGCAAGATATATTTTATGATAAATAAGATGTTTTTACGGTTAAATTGTTAATGTTTTACATCAAACGAATAGCAAATGTAGTCGATCTCTGAGAACGAATAACTTACGCGTCTATCCATGACCTCATGAGATACAGCACAATACAATTTAATAAAAACATAAATATATAGAGGATATCTGTCTCTCTTGTCTATCTGATTTTCTTGACTTATACCATGATTATCTCATCGAGTGAAGTACAAGTATATAATTTCTCATGCAGGGACGGCGCAAGTGAGAATATATTACTCTTCCACCTCACGAGATGAGGTGAACATGTTTATTTTGTCAAGAATTGACAGATATTCTATTTATTATATCAATATTTCTGTGTTTTATGTATCACACATCACAACCTTAAATGTGGAGCATTTTTCCAACAGCGAATGTTTGTGTTTTCTTTGTTGATTTATACAGAACAAAATAAGATTATCATATATATAATTGCCAAAATACGTCGATACGATAATCGACTGAGTGATTACAATTCACAATCTGTTACAGTACATGATAATTGAAGTTTCATTACTGCCTTTCTAATATTACAGACAGACAGACAGAAGAGCTTTATTAACGACTTGGGCCTTTAAGATCCCTCATCGGCAGTTACAGATTTCCCTTAGGGTGTGGGTACATGACAAAGGGGAAGAACAGATTTATACAAATGCATACTACGTTTTTTCAATACAGGAGTTGATATACTTACTAATATATGTATTAATAACATGAGACTTTTTATTTCTTTATTCCTTGTTGAATGTAGTTTTTATAAGGTCATCAGAACGGAGCTTTTTGATAAATTAAGTATTTATGATAGGTCTTTCAGCACTTTGTCGCCAATCAGTAAGGCAATATATTTATTTTCTGACAGGATTCATATCAAATCCATCGCCGCAGTGGTTTACAATATGTTTACTTTAAGGAATATGAGCCAGTAATGTAGTATTTAACCATTATACATATGTATTATTTGACTGTGTGGTATGACTTGTATTTTATGATATATATGTTTATAATATATTTTATATATGCACCATGAAGATTTTAGTGTCTCATAGGCCATATTGGCCGGACACTTTTAATGTGTAACACTTTAATAAAATAATCTTCTTCTTCTTCTTCTTCTTCTTTATTAGTTATTATTGCCCGAGACGCTAAGATATGGCTGAATGAACACAATTAACATATCGCTTGGTTGATTGAACAAATAACAAAGGCATGGTTATGTGAGCATACGTGAGAAAGTTTGTTCACCTACTTGTATATGTTCGTGCACTTGTAATGTAAATTGGCATTTCCTTAAAATCATCGCATCAACGCGATCGGTCATTTTGCATTTTTGCAGTATACAGTTGGGAGTTCCATAACATGGCATTGTGTGATGTGAATGTAACATATGATAAACATAAATGTAACAATGGATATTGCGTGCCAAGTATGTTCTATATAGTCAGGAATTGAGGAATTGCAGGAATTAATAGTTACAATCTCTTAAAAGTCAGCAATGGATAATAATATGAATGTTATAACTGTTCGAATGTAAGATCTGACAACAAAACCACAACAAAAGAAGTTCATTATCTGATATCTTTCTTCAATTGTTTAGTTTCACCTTCACATTCTCATTAACTTTAACAAGCGCTATTAGTTCATGGTCGAAGATGTCATTTGATCGCAGATAAATTTACAGTGTAATGTACACAAATCGGACACATCGAAATCTGACTATATTGGCACTCTCGTAACACCCAGGTGTGGGTCAGAGCCGTTGAACCGGTATTTCATTACCTGTTGACCGAATACACATGTTGACATACACACAATTGAATCCGTACCCATGCCTTTGAGAGCTGTGCTATTAACAATATTGTTTAGTTTCGTTTTTATTTTAATCTCATCTCATGTAACCTCATTTCATCAGAAATTCGAGTGGAATGCTACATTTTCCCTCCAAATTCCAGAAATTGTCGCGGTGATGTCTAATGCTTTTGAAAGAGCCGTGGCGTCAAGTTTATTTGAATTTTAATTTAATTACCCATAGTCACTTGTGATAACAAAAATAACGTTTATATCTCTTGACGGTTTACTCCTACTCCGCTTACAGTCCAAATCTGCTTACATGCCATTCTGCCTACAACAATAATGTAGGTAGAATGGGAATTGAGCTTTCACCTATAACAAAATGGAACCACACGTTTAAGGGACAATACGAATTCTAATAAATGTCTAATAAATAATGCAGTAAGTCTGATGTTTGAAAGATTCAAAGGATTCAAAATAAAGCGGCAAGAAATGTGATAATGACACCCAAGTATTCTCGCATTCTAAGATCATTACATTCGCTTACAGTACAGGCTCGGTCGAGTACAAAGTTCTCTCCCTTGTGTACAAATGTTGAAATGGAGCCTCCCCCTGAGTACGTGTGTGAACTATTCAGGATCTTCAACTAAACCCCACTCGTTCTCGGTGACCTGACAAACAGCATCTCCTCCAGACACCGGGGAGGAAGCTCAAAGTGTTCGGGCAATTTTCTTTTAAAAACACTGCCTATTGGCGTGAGAACTATATTAAAATATTAAGCATAATTATTCTTATGACCGATATTTTAACAATGTTCCTCAAAGTTTGTCATTTTACATTAAAGTTTTAAGGATATCATGTCATAAGTTATGGACAAGAATTTGGATAGAACATTACGATTGAGTGATTATTGATTATAGATTGGTAGAAAAACGTCACTGTCTGACATCTGAAAACATTTGCTAACTCATTCTACATGAAGACATGTTTGCAAAATAAGTATGTGTGAATGCATGAGTATATTCACATATACACGGTAGTATTGCTATATGGCTGGTATCATAGGTAATGAAACCTAACTGATTATTGTGTTTTGTATATGCGTGTGATTGTTATTCTCCGTTCTTGCTAGTGCATTCAAGAAAGAATAAAGATATCTTGACCCTAAGAATTGGTTAAGTTTATTTCTGCAGTGTTAGAATAGGTCATATTGACACATAACATTTGAACATTAACTGACTTTCTGATCATCTGACTGTAACATGTTGTTTTAACCCGTAGGCAGATTGAGATTGTAGGCCGAATGGGAAGTCAGAAAATGATCGTCTTAATTGTGTCATATCACTAACCCATCGAGAAGCAGAATTAGGATATACTTTGAAATTTTAACTTTTTTTTATGAAAGTCATTATACAGGGAAATCACACATCAAGTCTCGTTAGATGATGATCATGACACATTAACTAAATGGTATATTTGCTACAATGCATTTACTGCTTATGGTCACTGACAGGTGTTGCTACCCCCTTTTTATTACATAATTTAGAGTGAAATACTCAATTCTATAAGTGAAATAAACCCTCTATCAAGCTACAGTGATGATAACCTTTATCACCACTCTACTGAGAGACGATTAACTTTATCGCTACTCGCGTGACGTCATCGGGACAATGACGTCATATTGTCAGCTTGCAAACTCTGTACGTTTACCATTGTAATCACTAAACGTCAACATAAAACATTGAAAAAATGATATCATAAGTAGAATGTCTGTTTTTCTTGACAAATACATGAAAATGTGTTTCCAAATCTAGATAATCAAGTCTATTATCTCTCACTGCAAAGCAGTTTGGTCGACTCGTACTGTAAAAATATGGTCACAGACAAATTCATGCAGAAGGATGAGCATTATTGACCAATTACCCTGCATGGGGTGACTCAATACACCAATATTTGGGTATTGTGGTCGAGATTCCAATTTCCTTTCTGGGGTGGCAAGCCTCGTAACATACAAAATCTCAGGTACTATCTTCTGTGTCAAAATGGAAAGACGATACATGTAGGTTGGAGATTTTGTTAACTAAAGTAGTTAAAAGTACATGTAATTGGGTTTGTCGTGATATGAAAATAGTTTTAAATGCCATGTTGAGATGAATGGTTTATTGTTATTGATATGAAAGTATTTCTAAATGCCGTGTTGAGGATGCTTTATTTCTTGTGATTGATATGATTTACGTTTAAATTTCTTTTTATTGTATATCGTGTAAATAGTTTAATGTTGTAATAGCTAGAAACACTTACGTAATCATAAGGTTGCAGTTCTCCGTGTATCTGCGTTAACTTGAATTTCTTTAATTAGTGATGATGTAAAACATTATTACACCCCACTTAGACCCCGTTGCCCGTAGCAACCATTCATAAAAGTGTCCTGTTCATTATCGACATCAGGACTGTTTCGTCCAAACAGTCCTGATATCTGATACACGATGACACTTTCCAAACCACTTTTAAACATGATTAGTTACAGTTTATCAACGCCAATGACATAACGATTTAGCTAAACGTTAGATTCACTAAA
This sequence comes from Gibbula magus, assembly GCA_936450465.1. Classification (NCBI taxonomy): domain Eukaryota; kingdom Metazoa; phylum Mollusca; class Gastropoda; order Trochida; family Trochidae; genus Gibbula; species Gibbula magus. The sequence continues at coordinate 3,136,900 of OW388291.1, forward strand.
ATCAAGGCGTAAACACGAATGTATAAATTCATTACGGTTGGGAGTAAACTACTTGAATCAATTGATTGACTTCTGCCAACAAATTTAACTAGAAAGAACGTGCACGATCTTTGAACATTTAGTTCGTGCTCCTAAGTTGACACGCGAGAATTACGTGCTAATATCGGTTAGGTGGAACATCCGTAGTACTACGCATTTCATTCATACACTAGAGAAGGGGCCACAAAAAGGTTATGGTATTTTACACTATTTAAAAACTGTTAATTTTTTATGTTATTTCACTCGGAATAAGTGAAATGTAAGTCAGTTACAACCATAGTTTCCTCTGTGGTAGTAACTATTACATATTTCCAAATACCAATGTTCAGTTGTATCAATGATGACTTGAATATGAATATATTAGTTTACACAAGACGCTTGATAACAATAATCAAATACATTTTAATATGATGTTCAACTTCCACAAGAAAGTCTTTAAAGACGCTGTAGCACGTTCTTTCGTCGATGAAATGTATTTGAAAAATAATGTCAACAATAGTAAAACACCCTTCTCTCTTCGGAAAATCAAGTAACAAATGAGTGTATATTGTTCCGTAAAGCCATGGAAATTTTTTTTTGTCATTCGAAATAATAAAATGGGTTCACAATAAAATGGCCGCCATGCAATTTTGATTTTATACGCAACACCGTTATTACCACTACGGATAATTGTGTTCTGTAATAAGATGTTTTACCCTCTTAAGTAAATATTAATGACATAAACTATCATTATAAATGAGAAATTTGAAAAAATAAAATTCGCAAAAAACGTGCTACAGCGCCTTTAAAGTGTTCGTGACTTTTTCATCCTGCTTTGATTTATGTATCTTTAAGAAAACACCAAGTAGGATGGACGTACTGCTTTTATCATAATAGTACTCATTCTCCTTTGTTATTAATACATATTTCTCAATTCTTTGATCTGTTGTGGTGATATTTACTTATAACAATTGAAGTTTGTGTCACATCATGATGAGAATTTCCTCTTCAAATAAGTCCTTCAAAGTTCCCAAGCGAAATTCTTACTTATCAAAGAATAACAAGGAATGCCTTTGGGCGAGTGATGTTATGAAAGGTTTCCTTATTAACAATCTTTCTCTCTTTGTGTAAAACAAACAATCCTCCTTGATTTTCTTTCGTAACGCTGTCAAACTAGTCATGCTTGTAAGATGTGATGTGTCCATGGAAACATACTCGACTAGCAAATGTAATATTAGGTTATGGCGTAAGCCCGTAAGCTCTGTAAACAATGTCACATACATTGTTCAACTTGAAGTTGGGCCCAATCTTGCTCGTTTCTTTAAGATTCGCTTAATCTACATATTGCTGCTTATGTTATATTAAAATGCTAATGGTCACAACGGTTCTACTCATGAATGCACTCATATGTTATACACTAATAGCGTTTCCACTCTGTAGTAGGTCTTCAAGGCTTACATGACAAGTAACATATCACTTGGTCCACTTGGTTTAAGAAAACGTGTCACTTTCACAGTTAGACAATGGAGACCAGGATCAAACATGACATGTTTTCAATCAGTACCATGCTTCATTAAGTTCTCAAAGCAAGCACATGTCATATTTCAGACGGAGCTACTCAGCACACGATACTCGTGTACCAGGCGACCCGTGATGGTGGAGGGTATCTTCAATCTTCCGCTGCTCGAGGTTATTTTACGTCTTCTTCTCTCAGTGTGTACACAGCTTGTTGACGTATTGATCATATTGTGCGGCAGCACTGCCTCCAAGGTACCGGTCATAGCAGTCTTCAGTAGATCTACAAGGAGCCCTCGTGTAACGTGGAGCCTGTCTCCACATTTCTCAAAGTGTGGTGAGTTGAGTGGAGTTCCTTTATAGCTGCATATATCCGTATTCCGGATCTTGTCCTAATACACTCCTGTGAGTTTTAACAGAGCTGAGGGCAGTTTACTGTTTATCTATTTGAAGGAGAAGATTTTTAATAGAGAATAACTGTAATTTAATATATATATATATATATACTTGGGAATTAACTAAGAAACACCCTACTTTGTAAACTGAAATGTGGTGTTTTGGGATTGTTAGAATAAATTGGATGATTGTATCACCTCAGACATAACGATTAGTAATTTAGCGACGCATCAATTGAAATACTAATTCACCATGTGCAACTTTTATGAAAATAAGAGGGAACATGTGATCGTATTGAATTTTTACCTAACATAAATATTGTCCCAGAAGAGAAATTACACTTCAAACTTTAGAATTGATTTATTGTTAACGACATTTTATACCAAGTTGACATTCATACACCAAAACATATTTTATAAGTTTATTAAGACAAGTTCATTGAAATTGATAGTTTCGTGATTTTGTTAGTTTGAAGGTGCATACTGCTTTAACGAGTGAGGTATACGCAGTGTTAACCGGGCGATTCAGGAGAGACGTAGTTGTCGTGTTGGTGTAGTCCTTGCGACATCGTCTTGAAATCAAGGTATGATTATACAGAGTGTTGATATTTGATCAGGGTCGCCATGTAGCTTAATATGGTGTTGAATCACGGATAAACAAATTCATGATAAACATACTGTTGTTTTAGCCGTCCAAAGTACCCAAATCAACATATCAATTATCGGAAAAGTATGAATACATACATGTAAATGTACACAAGGAAGATCTATCGCGGAAAATGATGAGTGCAAATGTACGATCAACAGAGATATTAGTAGTTTAGTAGTGTTCAATTTGCTTCAAAGAGACCGGATCTCATTTTAGTTGTTTTTTTCGTGTTTTTTTTAAATAAATATTTCTCATAGTTACAGAAATAATTTGTGTATACAGGCAAAGGACAAGCAAAATAACTAGCTGGTACATATATGCATTATTTGAATAACATTCTTAATGGCTGAAATATGGATGAAAGGATACCGTTGTATATCACAAGAGCGATGGCTTCAATACTGGAAATGTGTGAGAACTTCCCTTCTCTAAAATCTTACTTATCTCGAAGAATACTTTCCACTGTCTGAACCAAGGGAAACCCCCACGTATTGAGTGTACCTGGTTATACAGCCCTGCCAAGTCTTCACAGAAGGTACGCGACAATTCGACAGAAACGCCGTGGAATGTTGACACGTGGTGTTCTGATTTTGCATGACAACGCTCCAGTCCACAAGTCAAGAGTTGCACAGGCTATACGTGATTGTGGATTCGAACAGCTTAACCACCCACCCTACAGCCCAGACCTAGCCCCCAGTGACTACTTCCTGTTCAGAAACCTAAAATCCGCCCTACGTGGAAGGCACTTCCGGGATGACGAAAACGTCAAAGCTGCCACAGAGGCGAGGTTAGGGGGGGTAAACGGAAGACTTCTACAAAAGCGGCATCAAAGTCTTAAAGAGAAATGGAATAAGTGTATTGAGGTGAAGGGTAACTATATTGAAAAATAAAAGTAAAAAATTGACTACGCGAGTTGGTTTGATATTGAAGTTGCAACACTTATTGAACGCCCCTCGTAGTACACAGGTGTCCACATTTACTTACCCGATATGAGAGCTCAGTAATTGATATACGTGATCTTATCCCATTGTATGACTTTATGTTTGTGTTTATGTTCGAGGTCTTTCACAAGACAGACAGGTTGGCATCCGCCATGTCGGATACGCCTAATTTTGGATGGATCCGGAAGGACCCAGAAGGATCCAGCAAGCGAAATCCAACCTTTTTGTGCTGTTTATTTAACTTAGAAAACACTGGCGCTACGAGTTAGTGGGTGCTACCGGAGGGTCCGACATACTTATCAGTTTGGCTAATAACAGCTACCCCAGCATGTTGTCTGCATTACGATTTCCTGTTCCTTGGAATCAGTTTTCAAGTAAGCCTTCAAAAGACAGAGCTAACAGTTTTATATTTATGTGACGAAAGTTACATATGTTTATAATGTGTTTCACAAATAATGTCGTTTTTTTCAATTTCATCGTATAGTCTCATTCATAATGTTACATTTTAGATCAGATCAGATTCAAGTATACGTGTACACTCGCTATGAATTGAATTTACTTACTTACTCATCAGACATGAATTGATGCTGAAAACCTGTCAGCATTAAATCCGAAACTCGTATAAAGGCAGGCAGTTTTTTGTGAAGTGAATATGGTTTAATTTATTCAGAACCAAACGAACAAATTCAAAGCAGGTTTGCAAAGTGGGTGCTGTATAGTAGGTGCATTTCGGTCACACAGTTTCAATTGATCCCATATTAGAGTTCATGCGAGGTATTGCTATGGTTAAACTAGGGACATTGTTTTTTAGGGGAAATGATATGGTAAATTATCGGAAAGTTGTGCGTTAGACACAACAGCGATTTTATTCTTATATGATGATGATGACGAATATTATTTATATATACTATTAGCTTTTAAGTATGCACAGACAACATAAATAATGACTTTGTTCGCGTTGGCAACTGTCTTAAAACTTCTGAGTTTCGATCTTGTAAAAAATGATTCTGTTCATGTTACAATTGCAATAAACCAAGATAAAACGAGAATTAAGAATGGAGGAAAATTAAGTACGCCAAACATTGTTTTTAAAATCCTCCCGGGAGTTGATCATGATTAGGAACAATACTGGACACGTTTCTGGAATACGATGTTGTAGGTTTTTTAATTCAAATTGAAATTATATTCTTGAAGGGAAGGGTGAAATAAGATTTTATCAATCGATGAAACAGGTCAGGCCCATCTCGTAAGGCTGTTTGAAATTAGGCAATGCCAATTAACCAATTACGCCAGCTTGTGAAATAACATCATAAATACTGCGGATAAAACCACTATGCTGAACGATTAAGTTTCCTTTCACTTGGTTGCTTTATTGGATAGCAAATTTGGGCAGGGTTTTTGTACACTGAATGAAACGTTTAGCTAAGGATCAAAGATGAATGCTTGTATGATTTCTATATTTAGCGTACTTGAAATTATGTTTCGGGAAAGTTGTATTTCATGAATAAAACCCTTTAGATGTTTTTCTTGCAAGTTTTGGTTATCACTGGCAACTTCCGCTTCATCTTGTGGCTGTGTGGTATTATGAATTAAATGAATTATAGAAGTCAATGACAATCCAATTGTGAGCATAACGCATAACATTGACATAAATGTTTTTCAATATGATTAAATTAACGACCCTTTCTATTTATGTTATCAGAATTAGTAAGACATATATTGAGAAAGTTACACGAATATATGATAAACATTTAAAAAGTTATAGAATAGCGATCTTAAATAAGGATGTCTTATTGCCAATGTTGGAACTAACATTTAGTGCCCTTGTATATATATGTAGATAACATTAATCATTTTCAAAGAAAGTGTATTTAATAGTTCATCACCATTCATCTAACACCCTTGGCATTCAAAGTCAGTCTATAGACACATTAGATTAATTCTTTAATAAAGAATTTTCCCCTTGAATGTTCTTTGAAGTATTGTTCAGCTGACATAAAACAAGAAGCTAACAGTAATGCTTTTTGCTAGCAGTAAAAGGTAGAATACAATTATGCCCGTCTATTAGGATAACGAGTTCAGGCCCTCTAGTCGTTCACGACCCTGCATTAAAGGTCCCTCTTAAACAGAGCATTAAGGTGGGCTGTTAAACAGGGAATTAAACTTTAAGAGTATGATGTACGTATTTCTCTGTTACAAACCCCCGTGAACAAAACGACGCCTTGGGGGACCACGCATGATAGGGGGATATGGAAAAGTGCCAAATCTCCTTGCCCCTTCACACATTTACATAATCAACCAATAAGAGTGCGATCGATCGGCGATAACAACAATGAAATTTCTGCACGGCGACAAATTCCTGCAGAATTTGACCTAAAAGAGCAAATAGAAAACTTCTCGGAGCCATCGACATGGGAATCGTGGCAAGGAATTTTGCCAATTGAATGAAGGAGACATTTGAGGCGTGTTGATTAAGTGTAAGTGACTGGGTACAGAGAATGAGTAGGGAGACGCTACAATTATGCATTGTTAAATTTGTCCCAACAAGTATTTCTCCAAAACTCAGTTTCTTCTGTCAAATAAGGCACAGCTTCAATGTTCATATGTTATTTCGAAAACTATCCACTGACAGATACGTTTGATATTCATTTTTGTCTTTTTGATTAAAATGTCTATTCCCTTCACATTCATCCATTACAGTCCCCAATTGGACCAAACCACTCTTACTTTAAATGAGAACGAGTTCTATGGATAAACAACTTCTTTATTGCAGGGATGCGATGTTTCGGGGACTGTAGATTCTAACAACGTTATCAAACAACTGATACTGGATACTTGTGGAAGCATGTGTACACCGAGACGTCGCAATCCGGCAATAAAGAACTCTTTCTCATCCATCTAACCACCTTCTAAATGTCCTTTAAAGAAACCTCTTATTCTGTCAAGCTCCACACCAAGTATCAAACATACTTTCTATTCCTCTACCCATTCCCCTATATCTAACTGCCACGTCACCCACTCATCTTTATGCATTGTAACATTTCCCCAAATCCAACCCCCACTCCCTATCTACCCTATTTAATTAACACCCGTTCTAGTGTCTCCTCTATCCCTCGTCATCTCCATCTACCCTCTACCTCTTTCCCCATCTCCCTCTTCATCCCTGCACCCAATCTTTCTCCCCCCCCCCCTCTCTCTCTCTCTCTCTCTCTCTCTCTCTCTCTCTCTCTCTCTCTCTCTCTCTCTCTCTCTCTCTCTCTCTCTCTCTCTCTCTCTCTCTCTCTCTCTCTCTCTCTCTGACCCGTCCCCACTCGTCACACACAACACAAACACTCTGATATCCCTGTACGTCAACACGACCTATCCCAAGACCACTTCCATCCTATCCCAGACCACTTCCATCCCTAAAGGACCACACACAGTAGCTGAATCCTGAACTACCGTTCCGCCGACTCCTGTCTTTGGAATAGCCCAACGGGCCATGTTAAATATCTCTGACAGGCTGCTGGAACATTCGGTGAGCGATATTTTACCAGAAACAGTGCTTAATATTATCATATATTAAATTTCAAATAACTTCAGTGAATATTTAACTAAAGTGTAGTAATATATGAGCAAATGATACAACAACTAATCACTCCTCATCGAAGTTTATGTTTGCTGCACTGAAATTTATTTCGTAAAGCAAACAACCATAATAGCTTCAATAGACATTCGGTCTCGTGTGAGAATGAGAATGGGCCTATCCTGTTACCCAGCATATATGTATCTCTTACAATGAATATAAATGAAAATGTCCTATTATCAATAAGGGAATATTTATGTCTTTTTGCTTTATGTGGATATTTTTTTTACATTCCTACAGTTATAAATATCATATACAATATGTGTTCATATTAAGAGATTATATTCAACACACGAATGATATAGTTTATTCAACCCTAAATGGAAAATGCATTTCACTATGAATTTACGAAAAATAATCAATTATTATATCTAAAGATGGTACTCGTTGTACAATACGGCGAATCCACGGTATAAACTACAGATTCATCATGTATATATAGGAGATCCCAAATATATATATGTACCATGACATATCATGCGGTATTTTAAGAAACAACAGAAACAAGTTATTATAACAAACTGTATTTGAATCAAATATTACCAAGTGGATACAGCAATATTGGTTACAAAGCTTTGCATTTTCATTTCATCTTCACAGCCTACTGGATAAATCAATTGACATCATCATTGAACAATGTATTCATTTCATATAAGAAAACTCGTGGCACCAAATTAGTTCTTGTGAAATTGTATTAAGTAATACACTTACAGATCTGGGTCAGTGGACACATATAACAATAATTACTTGCATAAAACAAGTGAAATACATTTTTTTCTTTTTCATTACAAAACAGCGTAGGTTTCAAACTATGAATAAAATAGTCATAAATTTGGTTTCAGATGGTGTTTATCTAGAAACAGCAGATATAATTATTCTCAGAAAGTTTTGCATCGTTTCAAACTTCAAAAATCAATATTTGTGCAATACAATGTACAGTTTACAAAGACATTGCACGGGAAACAGATTTTAGACAAGATGATGGTATATTTGTTTTTTTGTTTGAAATTACAAGATTATTATAAGTGTTGCAACCTTACTTTTTACAAGAAAAAGTTGATATTGACATCATACAAGAGTGGTAATTTGTGTTTGAAAACAAGTGAACAAGAAACAGACACAAACACAAAAACGACAAAAACAAAAAAGTACGTGTAGCTCAGACAGCAAGCCAATTAAATTGCGAACAGTTTTTGCTTATATGACTTAAAGTTCCACTTTAAACATCACATTATGCGCAGGGACCAAATCGCTTTTATTACAGTTGATCACCGCGTGTAGACAGCTGTCCAGGACATACGTGTAAGGTATGAGAATTCCGAATCATTTACTAGAAGGGTAACATATGTATTTGGATGATCAAAGGTACAATCGCACACATCCATAGAACATTGAATATAATCAAAGATAATTATTTTGTATTTATTTGGGATTGATGAAAACAGCTCTACTTGGAATATGCTTTTTCTAAACCGGATAATATTTGTTAACTGGAATGACAATGTGGGTCAAATTAAGAAGCGTCAGTGGAATAAGGAATGTACTCTTTGGTTCTCGGAATGTGTTGCAAAGTATTTGTCGTAGTTCCGATAAACACCAATAGCGGTCCATTAATTCTTATGAAATTGCGATTCAAATGCATTGCAATGAGGTGAGGTGAATTGGGGTTTAACGCCGCTTTCAAGAGTATTTCACTTATATCGCGGCTGCTAGTATTATGGCAGGGAGAAAGCCCGCAACGCCATGTCGTTATGCATTGCGGTGAAACCTGCGAGCATCGGCTGGAACAAGCGAACCATGGGTGGTACTACGCTGAAATTCAGTGTAGCATTGCACCCAAACCTTACTGCGTCTAGAACAGTTCTCTACTGCAGACAAAGTTGCCGTGCCCCTGGCGGGATTCGAACCCCGGACCTCTTCATCCGAAGCCGAAGGCGCTAACCAGTGCGCTATCCCGCCCCGCATTGCAATGATTCCTTGATCGAACTAGCATGGGTGTATACATGCATATGGTTTGAGTAGATTCCAGGATGATAAGTGGATATTGTGCAGAACAAAATTGCAGTTTCATATTTTATAGTAGTAGTGTGCAATTATGCCTTGGAACATACATGTATCAATTAAAATTGTTTAGCAATAATATTATTTGCAACGTTTTTAACATACATGTAATAATATCACATAGTAACACATTTTGACATTATAATGAGGATATTAAGCTTTTTGCAGAAAAAGAATCAATTTCGATGCAATGTTAAAGTTATCATTCTTCGTGATATTCAAAGTCTTTATCAAGATACACACACAAATCAGAAAACATGAAATCTGACAATAAAGATAATTAAGCAAAAATGTACACCACCAAATACTCTGACTCTTGGTCCATGCGACGTCATCCTATCACGGGATTCTGAAACAAGATTGATTTCATGTTAATTCAAGGTTTCAAGGACAGATGACAGCCGAGCACATAATGTACGTGTGTATGCTACGAACCATCTAGGGAATATCACAATCTGCAGATTGTGACCTCACAATCTAAGAATATTTCACCATTCCTAGAGTGTATAGACAATCTGCAGATTGTTCTAATTTAACAATCTGAGAATGCACACAACATTGGAAAACCTTACACAATGTAGCGTATTAATTCTATTTGAACTAAGGTTGACATGTTATGAGATGAAATCGCTCACAATCTACGACTCAATGAACTCTGTAACTCAAGGAAACAAATTCCTACATTGTGACCATTCTCAGATTGTTCAGGTTGCACAATCATCTGCAGATTGTTTAAACAATCTGTGAATGGTGAAATATTCCTAGTGTGTTCGAACAATCTGTATATTCCTAGATGGCATGAAACATGAAACATGTTCACGTGGTTTGTACCCAGACTATCAACACTAGTATTGTGAATACACCTACAGTCAACCACGTGTCAGCGTTTTATTGGGCAATGTCAATGTCATATGTTTGTTTCAAAAGGTTGACCCTAACAGAACCAAGTGCATCTAGTCGATCCTTTCCTACCTAGTTCTCGTGATGCTTTCGGTATACTTTCTTGACGTTATTGATATCCACGACAGACTTTTAGATAGATAATAAATATAAACAAATGGGTTGTTTCATATTGCTTAAATTTCTCTGAACTCATATCAGAATGACTACGACTTAGCATTTCCATGAATGTCAGATTGCCGCTTTTTTACTGATATGTCAGTAAGTGTTTAAGATTTGAAATAAAAGTTTGACTGATTTATCGCTGCCAATTATTTCCCCTTTACGTGGACACTCTCCTGTTCCTACCCAAGCGGGAAAAGATATGCCGGGTATTAAAGTTTTCATAATTGTCTACATATAACATACATTTTGATTAGTTGACGGAACTAAATATACGTTACACCGACTCATGAATTGCTTAGCTGCCTTGTTTTAGCTAAATCACATAGATGTAAAATTAGATCATACCTAGTTCACACGTCAGTAAAACATATTAAATAGAAAACCATTTTCAATCCATCTTTTCGAGACAGTAATTACATGTAGTAAATTTGCGACGTCATTTGGAGACGTAGTTACATTCCTATCTTGCATTCCAACTTAGCGGTTGCGGGTTCACGTATTTTAATTTTCTCTCTGTCTGCGACAATACTGTCAAGTTAAACGAGTTGTTTATTATGTCAGATATTCCATTTGGGAATAGATTTCGACAATTACACAAGAATCTTACTGTAAAATAGAGCGTTAGTAGCAAACTGTTTAGATGTGAGCAAGTATATGAATATCCTATGAATATACACTTTGTAGTCTGATCTAAGATCGTGATATCGCGTCCTGTTTTTCGATTTTCATACATTAAAATCAACCTGGGTAAGAAAAATAATAACCAACTCGTAGCTCGGAATTACGAATTATCTGTCTATCGTGAAGTTTTATGTCAAAATCCTCGCTAAAGCTCGGACTTTATCACAATGATTAACTCGGGACAGATAATCCGTAATTCCTCACAATTCGTTGATTATTCTTATAGTATTCATCTGAAAGTTGGCTGGTCATGACATAGATTAACAAGCATTCAATTGGTGTCAGTAGCGTAGCTCTGTTATTCTGTAACTTGATGTACTTGTGTGTGTGTAGTTGCACATAAGTACACACCTTTCCAGCAAAACTAGTTTACATCGCCATAAAACAATAACATATACGATGGCCTAGGCCTACTGAGCATTCACCTTAAACAACAAATCTCTGTAAACATTTGTTAATGAAACTATGACACCACCAGTTTTACTCTTTTATTTTGGTCTCAGATGTGTGATAAAATTTGTCTGAAAATGTTAGGAACAAGATAGTTAAATGTTCTATAACAATGAAAATGTATGGTTTCTGTTAAGTACAAGTTTTCAAAAAAGGTTTTTGACAACAGTCATCAAAAAATGAAAAATGACCCGTTTCCAACAAAGGTGATGACAACGTTTGTCTCTGTTTTCCGTTTTTGTGACAACATATCTTTTTTTTTAAAATGACACACACTGTTAAAATTGTTGAAGTAAATTGAATATATCATTAAATACCCTGACCAAATTAAATATGTTCCCATGAAAACAGAATTAAATGTTATTTTTAACGTAAACTAGGTCCAAATAATGCTTATTTGCAATGTTATAATAAAAGGAATTACTTTTCTTGAACTTTCTGAACAGCAAGAGACAATGCCTATCAAAAGTTTCAACAAGTTATAACTTTTACTTTTTGGTCTTGACACACTCTACAGTGTATCAAATTAAAAGAACACTTATTATCATGGAAAGAGTGCAGAGATCCTTTATACCAAAAGGCATCATCCACTGGCTTGCTCTATGCGTATGCAATGTTTCAACAAAGACTAATTAACACTCCCGGACAAACTTACTGCCAATTATCACTAAACTTCAGAGACATTACAAAAATATGGATTTTGTAGAAATTCCTTATGTTTTAATAGCCAAAGGAATCACTTTATAGTGAGATTCAACATTTAATACAAAAAATTCAAAATTCGTAATAACTATCTGTTTCAGTCACAGCATATTAAAGAAGTTATAATCCAGAAAATATGTATGTTCTTACATGTATGTATACCACTTCTAAATGCCATTCAAATACTTATAAACAATTGTATTTACTTATTTATTGTTAAGCAAGTTTTGAAGATAACCCCCGTACTCAACATGATAGACTTGCGGAAGTTCGGATCGACAGATGATGAGTAGATCACTAGAACTCCATATTATAATACGAGCGATAAACATGATGCCCAAGTGAAAACGGTCGCACCAGACAAAGCTCAATATCAATTTGATTACAATAGATTCTGAAAACAATTAAAATCCTTTGAGATTATGTATAAGCTCAAAACTTGGTTATCTAGATTCTGGCCATGTCCATCAATACTTTTTGTAACAGTATCTTTTTGCATTGGTAACTAATCGTAATTGTAACCCCGTGTGAACTATATATTGTTTCGTCTATAACCGTATATCCACTCTATGACACAGAGTTGATATAAATGTATACGCAGTGTTATTTGACAATAAACATTTCTCAAGGTGTATTTGCACATACACAACTTGAGTACATTTATCTGTGTAATAAAAATACTGCATTAACTTTGTTATATAAACTGTAATATTTCTGACATTTTGTGCTGATCTAATTTTTTAAGAAAATAACAAAATAAAGAACACACTTCAAATTCTGAAGGGTTCATTTGTATTTCTAGAGTAATATGTAATCCAGCAGACACGATGTTGATCAAAGGTTGTTGTAATACGAGTAAGTCTCCCTCTCTGCACAACTCAGTAACTCTTATATCTTTATAACAGCTAGTATGTAGAATCATGATATCACATCAACACTTCAAGGACTTTGGAGGTGGTTGAGTTTCTGTACAATTGTTAAACCTTTTATCCTCCTTGAAAAAGATACATGTACGGGTGTCCTTGATTGTTTTCGACCACTGTAATAATTTTCATAATTGTCTACATATAACATACATTTTGATTAGTTGACGGAACTAAATATACGTTACACCGACTCATGAATTGCTTAGCTGCCTTGTTTTAGCTAAATCACATAGATGTAAAATTAGATCATACCTAGTTCACACGTCAGTAAAACATATTAAATAGAAAACCATTTTCAATCCATCTTTTCGAGACAGTAATTACATGTAGTAAATTTGCGACGTCATTTGGAGACGTAGTTACATTCCTATCTTGCATTCCAACTTAGCGGTTGCGGGTTCACGTATTTTAATTTTCTCTCTGTCTGCGACAATACTGTCAAGTTAAACGAGTTGTTTATTATGTCAGATATTCCATTTGGGAATAGATTTCGACAATTACACAAGAATCTTACTGTAAAATAGAGCGTTAGTAGCAAACTGTTTAGATGTGAGCAAGTATATGAATATCCTATGAATATACACTTTGTAGTCTGATCTAAGATCGTGATATCGCGTCCTGTTTTTCGATTTTCATACATTAAAATCAACCTGGGTAAGAAAAATAATAACCAACTCGTAGCTCGGAATTACGAATTATCTGTCTATCGTGAAGTTTTATGTCAAAATCCTCGCTAAAGCTCGGACTTTATCACAATGATTAACTCGGGACAGATAATCCGTAATTCCTCACAATTCGTTGATTATTCTTATAGTATTCATCTGAAAGTTGGCTGGTCATGACATAGATTAACAAGCATTCAATTGGTGTCAGTAGCGTAGCTCTGTTATTCTGTAACTTGATGTACTTGTGTGTGTGTAGTTGCACATAAGTACACACCTTTCCAGCAAAACTAGTTTACATCGCCATAAAACAATAACATATACGATGGCCTAGGCCTACTGAGCATTCACCTTAAACAACAAATCTCTGTAAACATTTGTTAATGAAACTATGACACCACCAGTTTTACTCTTTTATTTTGGTCTCAGATGTGTGATAAAATTTGTCTGAAAATGTTAGGAACAAGATAGTTAAATGTTCTATAACAATGAAAATGTATGGTTTCTGTTAAGTACAAGTTTTCAAAAAAGGTTTTTGACAACAGTCATCAAAAAATGAAAAATGACCCGTTTCCAACAAAGGTGATGACAACGTTTGTCTCTGTTTTCCGTTTTTGTGACAACATATCTTTTTTTTTAAAATGACACACACTGTTAAAATTGTTGAAGTAAATTGAATATATCATTAAATACCCTGACCAAATTAAATATGTTCCCATGAAAACAGAATTAAATGTTATTTTTAACGTAAACTAGGTCCAAATAATGCTTATTTGCAATGTTATAATAAAAGGAATTACTTTTCTTGAACTTTCTGAACAGCAAGAGACAATGCCTATCAAAAGTTTCAACAAGTTATAACTTTTACTTTTTGGTCTTGACACACTCTACAGTGTATCAAATTAAAAGAACACTTATTATCATGGAAAGAGTGCAGAGATCCTTTATACCAAAAGGCATCATCCACTGGCTTGCTCTATGCGTATGCAATGTTTCAACAAAGACTAATTAACACTCCCGGACAAACTTACTGCCAATTATCACTAAACTTCAGAGACATTACAAAAATATGGATTTTGTAGAAATTCCTTATGTTTTAATAGCCAAAGGAATCACTTTATAGTGAGATTCAACATTTAATACAAAAAATTCAAAATTCGTAATAACTATCTGTTTCAGTCACAGCATATTAAAGAAGTTATAATCCAGAAAATATGTATGTTCTTACATGTATGTATACCACTTCTAAATGCCATTCAAATACTTATAAACAATTGTATTTACTTATTTATTGTTAAGCAAGTTTTGAAGATAACCCCCGTACTCAACATGATAGACTTGCGGAAGTTCGGATCGACAGATGATGAGTAGATCACTAGAACTCCATATTATAATACGAGCGATAAACATGATGCCCAAGTGAAAACGGTCGCACCAGACAAAGCTCAATATCAATTTGATTACAATAGATTCTGAAAACAATTAAAATCCTTTGAGATTATGTATAAGCTCAAAACTTGGTTATCTAGATTCTGGCCATGTCCATCAATACTTTTTGTAACAGTATCTTTTTGCATTGGTAACTAATCGTAATTGTAACCCCGTGTGAACTATATATTGTTTCGTCTATAACCGTATATCCACTCTATGACACAGAGTTGATATAAATGTATACGCAGTGTTATTTGACAATAAACATTTCTCAAGGTGTATTTGCACATACACAACTTGAGTACATTTATCTGTGTAATAAAAATACTGCATTAACTTTGTTATATAAACTGTAATATTTCTGACATTTTGTGCTGATCTAATTTTTTAAGAAAATAACAAAATAAAGAACACACTTCAAATTCTGAAGGGTTCATTTGTATTTCTAGAGTAATATGTAATCCAGCAGACACGATGTTGATCAAAGGTTGTTGTAATACGAGTAAGTCTCCCTCTCTGCACAACTCAGTAACTCTTATATCTTTATAACAGCTAGTATGTAGAATCATGATATCACATCAACACTTCAAGGACTTTGGAGGTGGTTGAGTTTCTGTACAATTGTTAAACCTTTTATCCTCCTTGAAAAAGATACATGTACGGGTGTCCTTGATTGTTTTCGACCACTGTAATAATTTTCATAATTGTCTACATATAACATACATTTTGATTAGTTGACGGAACTAAATATACGTTACACCGACTCATGAATTGCTTAGCTGCCTTGTTTTAGCTAAATCACATAGATGTAAAATTAGATCATACCTAGTTCACACGTCAGTAAAACATATTAAATAGAAAACCATTTTCAATCCATCTTTTCGAGACAGTAATTACATGTAGTAAATTTGCGACGTCATTTGGAGACGTAGTTACATTCCTATCTTGCATTCCAACTTAGCGGTTGCGGGTTCACGTATTTTAATTTTCTCTCTGTCTGCGACAATACTGTCAAGTTAAACGAGTTGTTTATTATGTCAGATATTCCATTTGGGAATAGATTTCGACAATTACACAAGAATCTTACTGTAAAATAGAGCGTTAGTAGCAAACTGTTTAGATGTGAGCAAGTATATGAATATCCTATGAATATACACTTTGTAGTCTGATCTAAGATCGTGATATCGCGTCCTGTTTTTCGATTTTCATACATTAAAATCAACCTGGGTAAGAAAAATAATAACCAACTCGTAGCTCGGAATTACGAATTATCTGTCTATCGTGAAGTTTTATGTCAAAATCCTCGCTAAAGCTCGGACTTTATCACAATGATTAACTCGGGACAGATAATCCGTAATTCCTCACAATTCGTTGATTATTCTTATAGTATTCATCTGAAAGTTGGCTGGTCATGACATAGATTAACAAGCATTCAATTGGTGTCAGTAGCGTAGCTCTGTTATTCTGTAACTTGATGTACTTGTGTGTGTGTAGTTGCACATAAGTACACACCTTTCCAGCAAAACTAGTTTACATCGCCATAAAACAATAACATATACGATGGCCTAGGCCTACTGAGCATTCACCTTAAACAACAAATCTCTGTAAACATTTGTTAATGAAACTATGACACCACCAGTTTTACTCTTTTATTTTGGTCTCAGATGTGTGATAAAATTTGTCTGAAAATGTTAGGAACAAGATAGTTAAATGTTCTATAACAATGAAAATGTATGGTTTCTGTTAAGTACAAGTTTTCAAAAAAGGTTTTTGACAACAGTCATCAAAAAATGAAAAATGACCCGTTTCCAACAAAGGTGATGACAACGTTTGTCTCTGTTTTCCGTTTTTGTGACAACATATCTTTTTTTTTAAAATGACACACACTGTTAAAATTGTTGAAGTAAATTGAATATATCATTAAATACCCTGACCAAATTAAATATGTTCCCATGAAAACAGAATTAAATGTTATTTTTAACGTAAACTAGGTCCAAATAATGCTTATTTGCAATGTTATAATAAAAGGAATTACTTTTCTTGAACTTTCTGAACAGCAAGAGACAATGCCTATCAAAAGTTTCAACAAGTTATAACTTTTACTTTTTGGTCTTGACACACTCTACAGTGTATCAAATTAAAAGAACACTTATTATCATGGAAAGAGTGCAGAGATCCTTTATACCAAAAGGCATCATCCACTGGCTTGCTCTATGCGTATGCAATGTTTCAACAAAGACTAATTAACACTCCCGGACAAACTTACTGCCAATTATCACTAAACTTCAGAGACATTACAAAAATATGGATTTTGTAGAAATTCCTTATGTTTTAATAGCCAAAGGAATCACTTTATAGTGAGATTCAACATTTAATACAAAAAATTCAAAATTCGTAATAACTATCTGTTTCAGTCACAGCATATTAAAGAAGTTATAATCCAGAAAATATGTATGTTCTTACATGTATGTATACCACTTCTAAATGCCATTCAAATACTTATAAACAATTGTATTTACTTATTTATTGTTAAGCAAGTTTTGAAGATAACCCCCGTACTCAACATGATAGACTTGCGGAAGTTCGGATCGACAGATGATGAGTAGATCACTAGAACTCCATATTATAATACGAGCGATAAACATGATGCCCAAGTGAAAACGGTCGCACCAGACAAAGCTCAATATCAATTTGATTACAATAGATTCTGAAAACAATTAAAATCCTTTGAGATTATGTATAAGCTCAAAACTTGGTTATCTAGATTCTGGCCATGTCCATCAATACTTTTTGTAACAGTATCTTTTTGCATTGGTAACTAATCGTAATTGTAACCCCGTGTGAACTATATATTGTTTCGTCTATAACCGTATATCCACTCTATGACACAGAGTTGATATAAATGTATACGCAGTGTTATTTGACAATAAACATTTCTCAAGGTGTATTTGCACATACACAACTTGAGTACATTTATCTGTGTAATAAAAATACTGCATTAACTTTGTTATATAAACTGTAATATTTCTGACATTTTGTGCTGATCTAATTTTTTAAGAAAATAACAAAATAAAGAACACACTTCAAATTCTGAAGGGTTCATTTGTATTTCTAGAGTAATATGTAATCCAGCAGACACGATGTTGATCAAAGGTTGTTGTAATACGAGTAAGTCTCCCTCTCTGCACAACTCAGTAACTCTTATATCTTTATAACAGCTAGTATGTAGAATCATGATATCACATCAACACTTCAAGGACTTTGGAGGTGGTTGAGTTTCTGTACAATTGTTAAACCTTTTATCCTCCTTGAAAAAGATACATGTACGGGTGTCCTTGATTGTTTTCGACCACTGTAGGACTATACCCGAATGAAATCACCATATTTTGATAAAGGGACAGGGATTGAGTTCGATTAAAGAGTTTTGTCTGCTGAACTGTTTGGTCCTTTGTTTCATTGATATTCAGAGCAGTTTCAGTGTTCTAGAACTGGCCGATGCAAATGTGTTTCACTGCAATGTATATTCACGTTCGTATTGAGGGCTATCTCCTTGCAATATCATACAATGTTAAAGTGATACGTTTGGTTGGACCCCTTATCAAGCCGATGAAATTTGAAAGAGCTGCTCCCCCCCCCCCCCCCCCCCCCCCCTTCGACAAATACACTGTATGATTCCTACCTGAGACACCGCGTGTCCGATGTTCGTGGTTGTTGGCCCTGTGTCGTCCACTGCTGACGACGAAGATGGAGCCAGTCCTGTTGTCGTGTATGGGGTACTGTCTCCTCTGTATGGACACCCAGTCCGTTTTGTATGTAGCCATTGTACTCGTCGTCGTGCTGAGTGGCGTCTCCACCTTGCTTCTGTACTCGGCATAATCTGCAACAGGTTCACATCATTGATATAATTGAACCGGGAGGGTTTTTACCTAAGGAAAGGACATGTTTTAAGTGATATCTGCATCCATGGCTGTTGAGCTGATGAGTTTCTTACTTCAGGTGTACCTCTAATTTAACAACTTTTGATATCTCTCAATGTTTTGTTTTGTAAAACCATATCATGTTGTCTTAATCATTACACTATACCCTGATTCTATTGGAATCATAGGAAAGGGTCGGCAATCGAAATGATGTACATGTAATTGATCAACGATTCGCTCAATTATGTAGATTCAGGTAACAACCGAACTCATTTTCTGTCTCACTATCACCACTGTATGTACACTGTATGTACTTTCAACCAATCAACACAGATTTTGATTGTACTTCATGTTGAAGAATATTTCAATGAAATAAAATACAGAATTTGAAAAAACTGAAACTTTGAGAAAATGGCATTTTGGTGGAATTCGTGTTATGTGCTAATTTACATATTACTTAAACATTGGAAATAATGACACGCATCCTCCTGCTATATCTTATCCATAGGGGACCAATTCTTCTCTAATAGTATCGTTATCTATACTATTTTTACTTCTTTGGATGCACGTGACATTTATAAAGAAAATGTAGATAAAACTTCCTCTGTATGGCATCTTTCCTGTAACAGAAACACCATAAACATTTGCACCTCAAGAACAATTCGCACTAGAACGATCACAATCTCATCAAGATTTCCGAAATTCATCAATTATGGTTTAAGAAACCTTATCAACACAAAACGCATTAATCAGTAATATCCTTCACATCAACAGCTTCGTAGAATTAATTGCTCAACTCTTCAGGCACCGACAAGTTCTAGAATTATTCACCAAATAACTTATATCAAAGTATGCATCATATTGTATAATCATGAAACAAGTCATAAAATGATTATCTTAAGTTGGCATCAACTTTGAAGATGTATTTTGACGATGCAACGCTTTAGAATTAGTCTCCAAAGACGTCAACAAGTATTGACAGCATCTCCCAAATAGTACGAATCCGCTGATTTACAGAGTATCACATCTAAACCCTCAGCACCAAGCGTGAGAATTACTCCCCAAAGACAAGAGCAAGTCTACCACGACGTACCGTAGAGAGTCATGACATGCTGGGATGTGCCCCGAACGTTGGATGCAATACAGATGTAGGCGCCGAAGTCATCTTCCTCCAAGTATCTGATTCTGAGACTGAGCGTGATGGTGTAATCATTGTCCCTGTAAATGTCGAGTCGGTATTTGGGACTATTGTCGATTTTGATGCCATGCCGTGTCCATTCACTAACACCCTGAGGGTTGGCGGTCACTACACACTCCAGTATGGTCTCCTTCTCTCGATACTGACCGATTCGGTCATTGGGCAGCTTCACTTCCGGTGGAACTGAATATTTTAATAACAAAACATCCATTTAGTACTGCATTAATCAAAATTCAATTGTGTCGGGATCTTTTGAAAGGGCCGATACAACATATGAAGCATTGTTGTTTCCTGTAAATGATAAACATTGCCATCCTTACCGGTAATAACCGGCATTAACATTTAGTATTGAATAGAAGAAACGTTTCTCAATTGCTTCCCACATAGGTTAATTCCTTCAGATTTTCGATCGTAACCCCTGTTATATTTATGCAACTTATCGGCAAGAAATAGATAATTCTGGTTGGTTGCATCATAAGTTAATTGTCCAATGAAGGCGCATTCCGTAATTGTCGAAATGACTAGATTTGCGTTCGTACGATGCGCTCATATTGTTTACAAGACAGAATTCGGTCGCAGATTGAAACAATATTTGATAGGGCAAACATAAGGATGTTACCCATTTTGCAAACCTTCACCGTCAGGGAATTATGCAGGAATAGTGAAATATCGCTTATATGTAGCAGATGTCACGATATTAAATCTGAAGGGAGTTAACTTGGTAAATGTAAAGCACGAGACTGACAGGATGACGTGTTGATGGAAACTGAAAAAGAGGTATTCGAACTGGGAGAAGATGGTGAGATGCCCTATGTACGCGCAAACATAAACAACATGATGAGAAGTGTTCATATCACCGGATGTCTTCAACAATGAGCCACTATAGACTCATAAACAGTTGCGTTATCATGTTAAACCACTTCGCTATTTCCTGATGAATAGATAATAATACAGCGTCAATGAGCCAGAAAATATATCCTCTTTGAGAAGCAATAAGAAGCTGGTTAGAAGAGGACATACAATGCTACAGATTCATAAACGTCTGTATTACGCTGAGATGTGACGTGTCGGTGTAGATAGTAACACCGTTATCAAACAAGACACGTCACGTCACATCTCATTATCTGTCTTTGGTTTCTTTATATGGCGTTGACAGACAGACATATTTATTCTATGAAAAGGTCCTCGGCCCAAAATACATTATAAATGAGATTTTTTTGGATGTGATTTAAGAGTAAGTATTTTATATAGATGGAGTCCAAGTTAAAAACACATTTCCTGATCTGTTGCTGCCATCAGGAGTTTGAAACTAGTAGGGGTTGTATAGTCTGTATAGTGTGATGGTAAGTATTTTCTCCTTAAATGAGAACATTGTTCGCATTTCATAAGCACATGATATTCATCCTCTACAGTCTTTATATTTTTACTTTAACAATAATTATCACAGTATCTTTCTTAATGTGCACGTGGAATGTTGTGGGGTCGTCCAGTTTCAACTTTCAACCTAAAATTGTTACATCTGAATTTTGCTACTGTATATTTTAAATACAGTGGAATATCACTTCTTATATAGGTTTCTCCGCTGAGTATAGATTTAAATTGATGATAATTTTCATCTTTAGAGGTAGATTCCACAGAATAGTGTCAGTCTTGGTTGGCGTTGGGTAGATAATGGACTATTCTATTGTTAAAAACAGGAACATTTTCTGGATAACAAATTCTTTAAAGTGAAAATAGTCGGAAAATCTTCCTGGGTCCTTTTTCACAAAGCGACCTTTACTAAGGTTAATCTTAACTCCCATTATTTAACATAGCACTAAGGTTACCTTAGTGACTTACGATCACCTTAGTGCTTTGTTCTCGTGCATGTCACTTCTAAATGCCCTTCAAAGACTGTTTTAACGTTACTTTCTTAATACAGATGGAAAGATCTTACATGTACAGAAACACTATTTCAACTGGAGGCTAATAATTATGATCCTGATGAGGGAAAGTGATAATTACATTCCACGGTTACCCCGATCTCTACCGTATCTTCAGGAGGGACGCCGTTGAACGCTGTGCACTTGTATATCCCCCAACAGTCCCGACTCGCATTCTGGATCATTAAGGATTCTTTGTGGTATCCGAAATCTGTAACAAACAGTCGACACTTGTGTTATAACAATAACGCAATAAGCGATGCACATGATCGAGATGGCGAAGATGATTTGTGTAAAAGTTGCAGAATAACACACTTTAATATAAAACTTTTTTATTATTTTCAGCTACTATGATAATCATTTTAAGCTTTATAACGACTATTTGTACTCAATGTTCAATAAACAAACAGTATATCACATTGCATAACATCTAATGCATTAACATCATTCTTCTCAATTATGTTTCCAGTGTTATACATGTAGTATACAGTGACATTGCTATGAATGATTTATTAACTGCAACAGAGTAAATTTAACAATTGAGATAAATATTAAACTCAAATACACTCACTATATGTTCCTGAACAAAAGTCGATTCTTTTCGTGGCTTCATTCTTGAGATGATGCCGCGTCCATGTAACGTTAGGCATCGGGATGCCGGAAACGTTACATTGTAAGTTGATAGTTTCCCCTTCCTTCACAGTCATGTCTTCTGTTGAGTGTTTTCGGAGAATTTTTGCAGGAACTGAAAAATAGTAAGAGAACCTTTTACTCAAATTATCGCCATCATCAGTAGCAACATCATCACCATCGTCATGACCATAACCATCATCACCACCACCACCACCATCACCATCACCATAACCATCATCACCATCATCATCACCATCATCATCACCATCATCATGGCCATAACCATCATCACCATCACCACCTCCACAATGGGTACTTACCACCAACTATTCACAGTGGTCCCTAACTGTTACGCTCCAGGGCCCGTATTTTCGAAGCTGTCTTAGTGCTAAGATAGTCGTAAGTCAATGTTAATATAATGTATGGCACTTACGACTATCTTAGCGCTAAGAGAGGTTCGAAAATACGGGTCCTGTTCTCGTGTCACAAATAATGATTCTACAAGGCGCTACAAACAATTGAACGCAAACCACGGATAATTATGGCACAATCTTAAATCATAGTTTTCACCTAGGCAAAACTTTTAATAAAACCAAATAAAGAACTGAAACATTACAACGAAACAGAAAGCCGGAGTTTATTTTTCCTGAAATAACGGTTTTTGTCTAACGCAGAAATTCAGCAAATAACGGCGAAAAAGTAAAGACGATGACATTTTATGTCTATCAATTGCCATAGGACGTACTTTTTATACACAAACTATGTCATTATCTAATGTCATAATTTGTCTGAAGTATCATGTAAAAACACATAATAGGTTTATGAAAATGTAGACTTTGTAATTTAGCATTTAACACCAGTGTTTTGAAAATGTTCAGTAAGACGAAGGAATGGTCACGTGTCTTATCGCATAACCAAGCAAACATTTGAACTCAACAGAAGACACTTAGGCTATATATTTGCAAACGTTAAATGTCAAGGACAATGGCAATGAAACTGAATTTACAGCTAAACATATTTGTTAGTAATCCCTACTGTGGGAGAACATTTTCAAGCCCTTAAAGTCATAACGTCGAACATGCCAGAGTTTTACCAGATCTTGCAATATTTAGTGACTTAATCAATGATCATAAAGATGATATTTGTGAAATCTATGTCTCTGCGAAAACTCTATTTTGAAATCGATAATAATTTGTCATCTGCATAAGTGTATTTTCTCTTAATAGCATGGTACATGTATCTCCAACAATAGTGTTTACATAATGTTGAGAACGTTTATTGCTATATAGTGACGTTTTTATGGACATTTATTATTTCAAAACCATTTATGTTTTTCTTGTGATATTGAATGGCATTCAAGACAAACACCTTATACAGACTGGAGATGTAGGCCTACTATTTATGTCTTAAATGTAACTAAACGTGATCAATATTGTGTGTATAACATATCATAACATAAATTAAACATGCTATACAAGGGACAGTGATCCTAATAGTTTGAAGTTTATCCTCTAAAACAAAACTTTTCTGTGAAAATTTCAATTTTATAACAAAATTGTTCACATCAGAGAGTGCTGTTTACCTTGAGTGACCCGCTTATAAGCTGGATAACATTGAGAGTAAAGGGTCGCGTCCCTGTTACATAAAGACATGAAAAATTGTGGTGTTACTTCGGGCAAGTGACTTTAATTATTTAAATTGTGCCTCTGTTCGCCCGAAAGTACAAGTTGACACCTGGTGTGGAAGTGAAGGCAAGTGGTCCCAACACCGGGGTAATAATGTGTGTGTGTTTCAGCGAGGTATAAGTATCTTCATCGTCCGTAGTATTAAAGGTCCATCCATTGTGTTTCATAAACTTTTATTTGGCTTTAATACTTTCCAACTCACCACATGTGCTGTCTACAATAAAAATAAATTCATTCAGCTTGCATATGTATCCCCAATCGCCAAATATATCATAATTACTAGTTTCCAATTAAAATTGAGTAACATCATAATGCATGTGCAGAATCCGAAACTGCACGTCCAATTTACATGCACAGTAGTTATGTGACCTATTAAACATTATCAACTCAAATTTGTCTTTTGTTCTGTTATAAATAAGATTCCAAAATTACGTTTGACTGCTTGACGCGCGCAACACGCTGTCCATTGTCCGGTTTTCGATCAGAAATCATTACTTTTACCTTCATATCGTCAATATGCTACGTCTACTATCATCAAAATGGTAGTTTTTGGTAACAGTCGGTACTTCTCGATAAAGTAACACCATTTATAACGTTTGGAATATGTGACCCCCAACAATGGATGTACCTTTAACAAATTAAAATTTAAAAATATCGCAGTCCCGCCTCTAGACTTGCTCTAAAGGCGGATCCTGTTTCGAGATGTCAATAAAAGGTTACAGTATTCCGAACTACCTTCTCTGAATTAGACTATCATCCCCAAAACACGTAACATGTTTATTGAGTTTCATTAACATATAGCTGCATGTAATAACTAAGTTTCAAACACAAGAAACTCGTTAAATATTACTAGAAATATCATGCCAAGCAATAATCAATCTTTTAAACTAAACGCAATGAAAAATGATATGTTCCGTATTTCTCTTTCTGTAAACGTTAATCAGCTACGTGTTTGACGTAATGGTCAGAGGAAACCCATTGTGGATGACAGACAGTTGACATTTATGGATTCTTTATCAGCGTCAGATAAAGTTACATCTCTGAAACTTGAGCTTACTGACATCGGAGTAGAACTTTTACGTCTTCTGATGATGGATTGAAGTCCTGAGTATAACACAAAGTAATTAATAATAAGAATTTTGTAATTTTGTAAGTTCGTCGCCGTTATGTGTGTTTGGAGTTGTCATGAATACAATAACATAATTCACAAACACACATCACACGACCACACGACCACACGATCACATAAGCACATAACCACACAAGGGACATAAAGCTGCAAATCCTAGAAGGCGATTGTTCATGTATCGCTGAGCGAAAATGATGACAATGGGTGTTCGAGAAATGACATTATTAAGGATATCGCGCCCATCCGGTGGCACCCCACGTCCAAATCAACTCAGCTTGTATAGCTGGAGTCATCAAGCGTACAGACGAGCTATACATGAATTTCTACAAGGTTAGTCGATTTAACGATCGGATATTTCAAAAGTTTGCAATCTAAGGTAAGGATCTAGAATTAGCAAAGAAATTAAATTGTAAAAAGTAGGAACAATTGTTGCAAGTAGGTAAGGATTGCAAATAAAGTATAATGTACGGCTGAGGCATATTTTTTCAATGTGACGAAGGCGGTAGGACTTTGTCTACGCTTTTTGTTTCAAAAATCAATGACGAGAGAAGAACACATTTATATTGTTCATCAGTAATATAGCTCGGAGGTGTCCCAGCGAGTGAACAATGGAAGCACTCTCATTTCGTGGACAAATGAATGTTTGGTTTTTCTGAAAGTGACGCAGGTTTTTAAAAATATTTTTGTCAAATACAACAATATAAGTGACGCCATATGGATGCCAGATGGATGCGAGGGAAACAGTTCTTGTTCTATGCAACCTAACGCTATACATTGAGATCTTGCGCAAAGTTTCCTGACATACAACCCAAGTCACGTGACATGCATGCATTACTGCTTCTGTGCAATCGTACACGTGCTAATTGTACATTAATAGTATATTAAAAGGAAACCCAGCTCGCATTGACATACAACATGAAATTAATTTAAACTATACAAAATACGTTGACAAGACTTATAATATGATTCTGTGAACATAACATTCTCTTAAATGATTAAGACTTGAGATTGAATTAATTCGTTATATCTGTACCATATACCAATCACGTATATGAAGTAATCTTTTACAAAACAAGCTATATGAACAAATATCAAATTTATTCTGATTAAAACTGGATATTAAAGGTGTTAAAGTTATTTTCGGAAACCTTAACAAATATCAAAAGCAAAACTACTTAAATCTCTATACTTATTGAAAAGCGTATTCTTAATAAAACCAGATTTCATTTTAGCAGAGAAACGTAGTTTGTGGAAATAAAATATTATAACCACTTTCTAATCTTGATGAAACTGCGCCTCATACATGTTAGTGACCAAATCATCTCCGCATGAGTCATACAAGAATATGACTTCAAATATATTCATTAAAAATAGTATGAATAAATTCTAAGATGATAACCACAGTCGGGTGGGGTGGGAAGAGAATCTTAAACGATCATTCCACCATTTAGAGACGTTCCATTGTCGTATGCATTTATGCAAATGAGATCAAGAAGGAGTTTATGCGCATTCCCAAGCGCATTTAACACATGTCTCAGCTCAGCACGTCCCAGTCCAGACTTAACAACGATAAGGACACTAATAGAGAACATTACGCACTATCAGAGACGGTAAGAGCTCGTTTACATCGCTCCTTGGAGATCATCTGGGATTAGATCAACTATGTAAATATCTCGATGGTTATTTAATTATCTTCTTTCATCAGTCCAAAGCCCTCAGCTGAAGTGAGAAATCTTGTTTTGACATTTCAACTTCGCTTATCCGCCATATTGGATGTTAAACGTGAACTTAGACGTTGGAACTTCGACTTCAGAGATTCGATATTACTTAGTTAAGAGGCTGGATTTCCAACTTCCCTGATCTGCCATATTGGTATTGTAACGTCATCGACGTTGACGTTAACTACAGTTTACTAGAATGCTAACGTGCAATCATCTCCTGACAGCTGTGGCTTAAACAATATGTAGTGGGAAGGCGCGTCATAGATATGAAGCAAAGTGGTATTTAGATATCTCTCTGTTGTGTAGTACACCAGTTATTAGTTGATGCTTTATGACACATATTATTGAGAGTGCCGTTTTAATAAAACAGCTGGAAATCTAAACCATTGACATTTCGTTTGATTTTTTCTAGATCCTAAATAATTGCTAATACGAACAGCATCTAACTAAGCGGTTTTTTTATTTATTAAAGTCTGACATACGCAACATATATTAAACTTTGAAAAAGTAGAATTGCAATCGTTTAAACACTCCATAAAAATATTTGTCATATAGACAATTACATTTCCTGGAAGAAGACACACAATACGTACAACGTCAAATTCAGAGAATATGTTCTATCCTGTAAATGTTATCGGTTCTATTCTATGGTTTGAAATTTTATTGTTCAATGAGATTCTTTGTAAAAGAAAATGTCATATACATTTCAACGGTAATCAATGGTACAAAACTGACCTTTCAGATGCGTTGGGATGTTTTAGGAACAATGGTAACATAACTTTTGTTGTATTTTGATAAAAATGCCATATTTATAAAAACATAAAATATGTATAAGATACAATATTGATATTTCAATTAAGTTATATTTCTTGTTTCAAAGGTTACATGCAGGTAACCGAAAACTGTATTTACCCCTTACTTTATTGTATATTATGTATCAGAAGACTACATTTACCCCTTACTTTATTGGGAATTAGATCATTTTTACAAGAAGGCTATATTTACCCCTTACTTTAATGTATATTATTTATCAGGAGACTACATTTACCCTTTACTTTATTGTATATTATATATCAGAAGACTACATTTACCCCTTACTTTATTGTGAATTAGATCATTTTTACCAGAAGGCTATATTTACCCTTTACTTTATTGTTTATTTAACAGGAGACTACATTTGCCCCTTACTTAATTATTGTATATTATATATCAAGTCACGTATTACTAACAATGTCTCACACGCGTACTTACATGACGTATTTGATACGAGTAAACTTCTTAATAGTTCAAGTGAAATATATACATAAAAAAAGGATGAACAAGTTTTGGATCCCCGACGGTCCACAAACAACAAATAAGGGACCACTTCTGTCGCTACATTCCACTGAGTGGACACATAGATAGATGCGCCGTGAATAAAACTACACATTTTAAAATATTCCATTTTTACAAAGTCATGCCAGACAGCGCTGAAAAGAGAAGAATCAAAGAAAACTATTTCATCAGAGTCGTTAAACCACGATTAAACAGCATAATTATCTCGTAATACTGCACATACAGCAACTGTTTCCAAACTGCTTGTTATATGTATGTGATGAATGTTATATGTATGTGTATATATACAAACAAATTTACATTGATTTGAATTTTACAGCTAAATTGAAGTAAAAGGTCAGTTCTTGATTAAATCATGATTTGATATCCGACTACCGTATTTTGCCGTACTGTGTAAGGTAGAATATAGCTTTCTGATATCTTATATACAAAAAGTAAGGGGTAAATACAGTTTTCGGTTATCGAATATACAATAAAGTAAGGGGTAAATATATACTATGCCAACACCCGTTGGTATAAGTTTCAAATATCAATTTGAAAGACTTGCCAATGATCTGTTTAGTTTTGTCAACGGACATTAAATTATACATAGTAAATAAAGTTTTGCACACTGGTGTTTTTTTCACCAGTAAAAGAAACAGTTTAACAAAGCACATTTCATTCAGATAACGTTTCACTACTTTGTGATATTTGAATTCATAAAACAAGTACAAGAACACACTTAAGAACTGCTTAGATTGGAAGAGGTTTTGTCATGAGCGGGCATATGAGGTTTATCTAATCAACATTCTATATGCAAAAGACTCTGAACCTTTGTAGGGATTTTAGCTCTTGAGAACAGGGCCACATTTAAAGTTTAGGGAGTGATCCCTATGACCGGCGTCATGTACATGTCATATAGTCCGGGACTACATGTCATACTGTCCCGGTAGTACATGTCATACAGTCCCGGTAGTACACGTACATGTCATACAGTCCCGGTAGTACACGTACATGTCATACAGTCCCGGTACTACACGTACATGTCATACAGTCCCGGTAATACATGTAATACAGTCCCGGTAGTACATGTCATACAGTCCCGGGACTACATGTCATACAGTCCCGGGACTACATGTCATACAGTCCCGGTAATACATGTCATACAGTCCCGGGACTACATGTCATACAGTCCCGGTAATACATGTCATACATTCCCGGTAGTACATGTCATACAGTCCCGGGACTACATGTCATACAGTCCGGGTAGTACATGTCATACATAGAGATTATTACCCGAGGAAGTGTGTCATATGACTTTTACGAAACGAGTGTGAATTTTTGTATTGCCCCAGCGAGAACGAGAGTTATACATACATTTGCACGAGTTTCGTAAAAGTCATATGGCACACTTTCGAGTGTAATAATTTCTTTATTACCCATTTTATTCCATTTGATTCGCGTTAAAATAGTCAGGAAACGGCCCACTTCCCTTGCGACGGCAAGCTATAGTGACGTCACGAACAATCATTTTATGACGTCACAGGCGACGTTATACGGGAAGCCGCGGTGAAACAATCGTTGCTAGGCAAACGTGATATGTGCACATGTGCTCATATCAAAAATATTAACTCGGTTATTTTCAACCATTTGGGTAATAAAGTCCCGGTAGTACATGTCATACAGTCCCGGTAGTACATGTCATACAGTCCCGGTAGTACATGTCATACAGTCAAGGTAGTACATGTCATATAGTCCCGGTACTACACGTACATAGCATACAGTCAAGGTGGTACATCTCATACAATCCCAGTGGTACATGTCATACAGTCCCGGTAGTACATGTCATACAGTCCCGGTAGTACATGTCATACAGTCCCGGTGGTACATGTCATACAGTCCCGGTAGTACATGTCATACAGTCCCGGTGCTACACGTACATGTCATACAGTCCCGGTGGTACATGTCATACAGTCCCGGTGGTACATGTCATACAGTCCCGGTAGTACATGTCATACAGTCCCGGGACTACATGTCATACAGTCCCGGTAGTACATGTCATAAAGTCCCGGTAGTACATGTCATACAGTCCCGGTAGTACATGTCATACAGTCCCGGTAGTACATGTCATACAGTCCCGGGACTACATGTCATACAGTCCCGGTAGTACATGTCATACAGTCCCGGGACTACACGTACATGTCATACAGTCCCGGTAGTACATGTCATACAGTCCCGGTAGTACATGTCATACAGTCCCGGTAGTACATGTCATGCAGTCCCGGTAGTACATGTCATACAGTCCCGGTAGTACATGTCATACAGTCCCGGTACTACACGTACATGTCATACAGTCCTGGTACTACACGTCCATGTCATACAGTCCTGGTGGTACATGTCATACAGTCCCGGTAGTACATGTCATACAGTCCCGGTGGTACATGTCATACAGTCCCGGTAGTACATGTCATACAGTCCCGGTACTACACGTACATGTCATACAGTCCCGGTAGTACATGTCATACAGTCCCGGTGGTACATGTCATACCGTCCCGGTAGTACATGTCATGCAGTCCCGGGGCTACATGTCATACACTCCCGGTAGTACATGTCATACAGTTCCGGGACTACACGTACATGTCATACAGTCCCGGTACTACACGTGCATGTCATACAGTCCCTTTGGTACATGTCATACAGTCCCGGTAGTACATGTCATACAGTCCCGGTAGTACATGTCATGCAGTCCCGGGGCTACATGTCATACAGTCCCGGTAGTACATGTCATACAGTTCCGGGACTACACGTACATGTCATACAGTCCCGGTACTACACGTGCATGTCATACAGTCCCTTTGGTACATGTCATACAGTCCCGGTAGTACATGTCATACAGTCCCGGTAGTACATGTCATACAGTCCCGGTAGTACATGTCATGCAGTCCCGGTAGTACATGTCATACAGTCCCGGTAGTACATGTCATACAGTCCCAGTAGTACATGTCATACAGTCCCGGTACTACACGTACATGTCATACAGTCCCGGTACTACACGTCCATGTCATACAGTCCTGGTGGTACATGTCATACAGTCCCGGTAGTACATGTCATACAGTCCCGTTGGTACATGTCATACAGTCCCGGTAGTACATGTAATACAGTCCCGGTACTACACGTACATGTCATACAGTCCCGGTAGTACATGTCATACAGTCCCGGTGGTACATGTCATACCGTCCCGGTAGTACAGGTCATGCAGTCCCGGGGCTACATGTCATACAGTCCCGGTAGTACAGATAGATAGATATTCTTTATTTCCTCCAGCATTTGAAGATTGCATTACAAAATACAGGAATATTATATACAGGACATTTCACATGTTACACACAGCGTATATTTATAGTAGGTTTCTCCATTTACTCACTGTAGAGCTAACAATCAACATTATATTCTTCCATGTATCATATGTTATCACGTCTTCACAGAAGACAGGTATACTTCCCAATAAAAATGATAGAAGAATATCTTCTTCATCATTCCATAACATGACAGACATTTCAACATCTAAAATATCAATTATATTGTTAAAAAGCACCTCCCTTTCATTACAGTTGATTTTACAATAAAGTATGACATGTTTGATGATATCGTGGGCAACAGTGCCGCACACACATTCTCTGGAATGCAATGATTGTGCGCCTACACGTACAAGTGTGGCAATGTCAAAAAACTTATGTTTATGGTCTTGAGCTAGTTTCCACAGGCGATGTTCTCTACCTGATCTGATGGACATATAACGTGATAAGGAGAGTCTACATTGGAGCTCATTAATTATATCTTTATTATCTGCAGCTTTGATCTTACGTTTTACAATATCAGACCATTGATGTTTTGGCATAAGCTGAGATGTACATATATATTTATCTATCTCACCATACAGATCATATTTGTGAGTAAGATTAAGCATATTGAATATGGGGGACCTGGTGTCCCATTTGCATGTTTGAATCAGCGATAAACTGCTTTTGTATTGCCCAATCCTTGTAAAGAAAAGTTGCTTGAAGATAAACTTGGGGCTTGCGTTACATAATTTGCCTAAAAAGACAAGGGCTTGTTGTTCTACATGTTTTTCAATGGAGATAAGGCCAAGTGTGTCTTTAACAATAACATTGGGGGTGTTTTTTGAAAAACCCTGTATTTTCTTGCAGAAGTATCGCTGACTCATTTCTAGCATATCATACTCTTTGAGGGACAGTTTCCCCCATACATGACATCCATACAGACCACAAGGTAGAATTACTCTGTTCCATATTCTTACAGCCGCTAAAGGGTTAAGGCCGCCAAAGTGTAGTCCGAACTCATGATTAACATTGTACAAACGTCTAACCTTATCACATGCTCTTTGAGTACGCTCAAGACTGGACTTAGCTGTTGATAATAATACACCAGCATAAACAATAGATGATTTGACTGGAAGTTGTGCATTACCCAGATACAATTCAGGGTTTACATGATGTTTCGATGTACATACAAATGATAGAACTGCACTTTTACCTGCATTGTATCTAAGCTGCCATTTGTTAGCATAACCCTCGGTAGTATGGAGCAAATTCTGTAGGTCAGATGGGCTACTACTAAGTAAACTTGTATCATCTGCTAGAAGAATAGCGGGACAGTTACTCCAGGGAAGACACAAACCACTGTTTGTTGCATTAAGGTCATACAGTAAATCATTAATATATAATGAGAACAACCATGCAGATATAACTCTCCCCTGGCCGACGCCCTGTCTAACATGGAAAACATCTGACTGAAGTCCAGCAAATATAACACAAGAATGCATAGACATGTAAGACTTACGCAGTATTCTCCATAGTTTACCTCTTATACCGATATTGTGGAGCTTATAGAAAAGTCCATCAAGCCATACACGATCAAATGCTTTCTCATTATCAAGGAATGCACAATAAACATTTGATCTTCTTTCATTGTAATAAGCTACACTTTCACACAATGTTAAGACAGCTGTATCTGCACCTGCACCCTTTCTAAACCCAAGCTGGAATGGATGTGGGAAATTAGCATATAAATCTGCCCAATCTTCAATTCTGTCCAGCAATAATCTTTCAAACAATTTACTCAAAACCGATGTTAAAGTAATTCCTCTGTAGCTGGACGGGTCACTTTTACACTTTCCATGACCTTTAAAGACAGGTAGAATGTGGCCAATATTGTAGCTGCTTGGTATATATTCATACTCTAGAATGGCATTAAACATTGAAACGAGATGTTTTATAAGAGATCTCCCAGCATATTTACAATGTTCATTACTCAAAGTATCAGGCCCAGGGGCTTTACCGGTCTTAAGCCGTTTAACTTTAAATAGAACTTCATCAAATGTAAATGGTCTAATAAGAGGCAACATAGTAGAATCTACATTATATACATCATTCATTTCAAGTTGCTCAATGGAGCAGATACGTTTTGTAACTTCAGTAGCAAACTTATGATCAAAGTTAGCATCCATGGTAGGAATTGACACGTACATAGCATACAGTCAAGGTGGTACATCTCATACAATCCCAGTGGTACATGTCATACAGTCCCGGTAGTACATGTCATACAGTCCCGGTAGTACATGTCATACAGTCCCGGTGGTACATGTCATACAGTCCCGGTAGTACATGTCATACAGTCCCGGTGCTACACGTACATGTCATACAGTCCCGGTGGTACATGTCATACAGTCCCGGTGGTACATGTCATACAGTCCCGGTAGTACATGTCATACAGTCCCGGGACTACATGTCATACAGTCCCGGTAGTACATGTCATAAAGTCCCGGTAGTACATGTCATACAGTCCCGGTAGTACATGTCATACAGTCCCGGTAGTACATGTCATACAGTCCCGGGACTACATGTCATACAGTCCCGGTAGTACATGTCATACAGTCCCGGGACTACACGTACATGTCATACAGTCCCGGTAGTA
Organism: Gibbula magus; assembly: GCA_936450465.1. Lineage (NCBI taxonomy): Eukaryota > Metazoa > Mollusca > Gastropoda > Trochida > Trochidae > Gibbula > Gibbula magus. Next base: position 3,171,534 of record OW388291.1, read on the forward strand.
CATGTCATACAGTCCCGGTAGTACATGTCATACAGTCCCGGTAGTACATGTCATGCAGTCCCGGTAGTACATGTCATACAGTCCCGGTAGTACATGTCATACAGTCCCGGTACTACACGTACATGTCATACAGTCCTGGTACTACACGTCCATGTCATACAGTCCTGGTGGTACATGTCATACAGTCCCGGTAGTACATGTCATACAGTCCCGGTGGTACATGTCATACAGTCCCGGTAGTACATGTCATACAGTCCCGGTACTACACGTACATGTCATACAGTCCCGGTAGTACATGTCATACAGTCCCGGTGGTACATGTCATACCGTCCCGGTAGTACATGTCATGCAGTCCCGGGGCTACATGTCATACAGTCCCGGTAGTACATGTCATACAGTTCCGGGACTACACGTACATGTCATACAGTCCCGGTACTACACGTGCATGTCATACAGTCCCTTTGGTACATGTCATACAGTCCCGGTAGTACATGTCATACAGTCCCGGTAGTACATGTCATGCAGTCCCGGGGCTACATGTCATACAGTCCCGGTAGTACATGTCATACAGTTCCGGGACTACACGTACATGTCATACAGTCCCGGTACTACACGTGCATGTCATACAGTCCCTTTGGTACATGTCATACAGTCCCTTTGGTACATGTCATACAGTCCCGGTAGTACATGTCATACAGTCCCGGTAGTACATGTCATGCAGTCCCGGTAGTACATGTCATACAGTCCCGGTAGTACATGTCATACAGTCCCAGTAGTACATGTCATACAGTCCCGGTACTACACGTACATGTCATACAGTCCCGGTACTACACGTCCATGTCATACAGTCCTGGTGGTACATGTCATACAGTCCCGGTAGTACATGTCATACAGTCCCGTTGGTACATGTCATACAGTCCCGGTAGTACATGTCATACAGTCCCGGTACTACACGTACATGTCATACAGTCCCGGTAGTACATGTCATACAGTCCCGGTGGTACATGTCATACCGTCCCGGTAGTACAGGTCATGCAGTCCCGGGGCTACATGTCATACAGTCCCGGTAGTACATGTCATACAGTTCCGGGACTACACGTACATGTCATACAGTCCCGGTACTACACGTGCATGTCATACAGTCCCTTTGGTACATGTCATACAGTCCCGGTGGTACGTGGCATACAGTCCCGGTAGTACATGTCATACAGTCCCGGTAGTACATGTCATACAGTCCCGGGACTACATGTCATACAGTCCCGGTAGTACATGTCATACAGTCCCGGGACTACACGTACAGGTCATACAGTCCCGGTAGTACATGTCATACAGTCCCGGTAGTACATGTCATACAGTCCCGGTAGTACATGTCATGCAGTCCCGGTAGTACATGTCATACAGTCCCGGTAGTACATGTCATACAGTCCCGGTACTACACGTACATGTCATACAGTCCTGGTACTACACGTCCATGTCATACAGTCCTGGTGGTACATGTCATACAGTCCCGGTAGTACATGTCATACAGTCCCGGTGGTACATGTCATACAGTCCCGGTAGTACATGTCATACAGTCCCGGTACTACACGTACATGTCATACAGTCCCGGTAGTACATGTCATACAGTCCCGGTGGTACATGTCATACCGTCCCGGTAGTACATGTCATGCAGTCCCGGGGCTACATGTCATACAGTCCCGGTAGTACATGTCATACAGTTCCGGGACTACACGTACATGTCATACAGTCCCGGTACTACACGTGCATGTCATACAGTCCCTTTGGTACATGTCATACAGTCCCGGTAGTACATGTCATACAGTCCCGGTAGTACATGTCATGCAGTCCCGGGGCTACATGTCATACAGTCCCGGTAGTACATGTCATACAGTTCCGGGACTACACGTACATGTCATACAGTCCCGGTACTACACGTGCATGTCATACAGTCCCTTTGGTACATGTCATACAGTCCCGGTAGTACATGTCATACAGTCCCGGTAGTACATGTCATACAGTCCCGGTAGTACATGTCATGCAGTCCCGGTAGTACATGTCATACAGTCCCGGTAGTACATGTCATACAGTCCCGGTAGTACATGTCATACAGTCCCGGTACTACACGTACATGTCATACAGTCCCGGTACTACACGTCCATGTCATACAGTCCTGGTGGTACATGTCATACAGTCCCGGTAGTACATGTCATACAGTCCCGTTGGTACATGTCATACAGTCCCGGTAGTACATGTCATACAGTCCCGGTACTACACGTACATGTCATACAGTCCCGGTAGTACATGTCATACAGTCCCGGTGGTACATGTCATACCGTCCCGGTAGTACAGGTCATGCAGTCCCGGGGCTACATGTCATACAGTCCCGGTAGTACATGTCATACAGTTCCGGGACTACACGTACATGTCATACAGTCCCGGTACTACACGTGCATGTCATACAGTCCCTTTGGTACATGTCATACAGTCCCGGTGGTACGTGGCATACAGTCCCGGTGGTACGTGGCATACAGTTCCCCTACTACACTTACATGTCATACAGTCCCGGTGGTACATGTCATACAGTCCCGGTAGTACACGTTCATGTCATACAGTCTCGGTACTACACGTACATGTCATACAGTCCCGGTGGTACGTGGCATACAGTCCCGGTACTACATGTACATGTCATACAGTCCCGGTAGTACATGTCATACAGTCCCGGGACTGCATGTCATACACGTACATGTCATACAGTCCCGGTGGTACATGTCATACAGTCCCGGTAGTACATGTCATACAGTCCCGGTAGTACATGTCATACAGTCCCGGGACTACATGTCATACAGTCCCGGTAGTACATGTCATACACGTACATGTCATACAGTCCCGGTGGTACATGTCATACAGTCCCGGTGGTACATCTCATACAGTCCCGGTAGTACATGTCATACACGTACATGTCATACAGTCCCGGTGGTACATGTCATACAGTCCCGGTGGTACATGTCATACAGTTCCGGTAGTACATGTACATGTCATACAGTCCCGGTGGTACATGTCATACAGTCCCGGTAATACATGTCATACAGTCCCGGGACTACATGTCATACAGTCCCTGTGGTACATGTCATACAGTCCCGGCGGTACATGTCATACAGTCCCGGTGGTAGGGTCAAACAGTCCCGAATTAACACCTGAAGTAACTGAGTGAAGAGCCTAAACTAAACCCCGCCTCCCTCCATCAATTCTGAAATTGTTGACACAAGCTTACAATGAATATCAACTGTGACATTTAACTTGTATATTAAACTGACGGGCAAAAGAAAGTATAACACTCACTTATTTTCGATTAATTCAATATTTTAAAGAAATGAGATGCATTAATTTTGATTATGGCACGATACTATAACACCTTTCGGCATTAGTTTGAATGATTTAATTGGTGACTGTTTTATTTTTTAACAACAATAAAGTAGACAGGGGTAAGAAATGAAATTAACACCAACATGACCCCTATCATGTTCAAAATGTTGTAATCAAAAATGTGTGCAGGACGAGGCGAGTATGTCTTATATGTCGATGAACAATTATCAAGTTATCAAAATTAATTTGGATTTCAAAATTTAAATTTTGAAGTTAATAAAAAAAATTAAAACCGTGTAGAGGTATTCTTTGACTGATTTAATGTTTTGGACTAATTTCCCAAACTAGTCCATTTTGGAATACGACGTCGAAAGCTCGAGATATTTGACTTTGAAAATTATACATTTGATAAATTCAACTGAGCGATATACTTTCTTTTGCCCGTCAGTGTATTAAGGCAAAAAACACTATCAATTCATGAATTATCTTTAAGAGACTGTATTGAGTTCACAGCTCATATGCAGAGCATAACTTGCACAAGGGACTTGGACTTACATTTCCAGGTGTACATAAAGTCTAAAAGTTTCTTTTCGTGTGATTTTACAAAGCTTGTTAGGAACAAAAGTCGACTTCTTTTTTTTGAAGAGTTTTTTTAATTAATAAATTTATATAAAAACTGGATGTGTTGGATAAGCAACACCATGTTTGTAAGGAGGTCAAATATGACGTCAGAACATTATTCTACGACCTAAGGAGTGTATTATTATTAGTCAAGAGTGACTGATAACAAGTGCATTGGTTGTTTCACCATTGACACAAGTTAATTCTACACGTATATTAACATACTAAGACAAAGAAGAAACAACATATTTCATCTTGCTTGCTAATGAGAGACTCACTGTATCGGTCACTTCTACAGTGAGTGAGTGAGTGAGTTAGGGTTTAACGCCGCTTTCAAGAGTATTTCACTTATATCACGGCTGCTAGTATTATTGCAGGGAGAAAGCCCGCAACGCCATGTGGCTATGCATTGCGGTGAACGACGAGCAACGGCTGGAACTAGCGAACCATGCTACGCTGAAATTCAGTGTAGCATTGCACACAAACCTTACTGCGTGTAGAACAGTTCTCTACTGCAGACAAAGTTGCCGTGCCCCTAGCCGGATTCGAACCCTAGACCTCTTGATCCGAAGCCGAACGCGCCAACCACTGCGCTATCCCGCCTCTCCTCACTTCTACAAATAAAATGTTTATTTTTTACACTGACACTGACTTTACCATTCTACAGCAGCTTTAAGTGAGTCTCTCACAGACGCTGTACAACATAAAACATGTCCTTACCATCAACCATGAGATAAACGGTCTTTATCTTGACAGGCGTTGTGTTAACCTGACAGTTGTATGTTCCCTGATCATTGCGCTTGACATCTCGCATATGGAGGTTCCAGTCTTTGGTATATGATCGCTCAATGCTGAGACGTCGGTCATCGATAATCCGCCTGTCTTCGAAGGTCAGCAGCGTTGACCACTGGTCTGTCCAGACAACCTGATAACAAAACATTCCGAAGAGTCATCATCGTTTGCATTGTTTCATTTGCTTCTAACCTGTATAACATCATCGTCGTCATCATCTTCGTTAATAAATTATCTTACCTTTCACTAACATCTTGATCATCTTCGGACTCTTCATATTAACAGTCGTCATTGTCGTCACTTCCGTTGTTATCGTCGTGTTACTTGTCGTCACTTCCGTTGTTATCGTCGTGTTACTTGTCGTCACTTCCGTTGTTATCGTCGTGTTACTTGTCGTCACTTCCGTTGTTATCGTCGTGTTACTTGTCGTCACTTCCGTTGTTATCGTCGTGTTACTTGTCGTCACTTCCGTTGTTATCGTCGTGTTACTTGTCGTCACTTCCGTTGTTATCGTCGTGTTACTTGTCGTCACTTCCGTTGTTATCGTCGTGTTACTTGTCGTCACTTCCGTTGTTATCGTCGTGTTACTTGTCGTCACTTCCGTTGTTATCGTCGTGTTACTCGTACATATATACAAATTTATATTATATATATTGACCACGGTCTTAGTTTATCATGGATTGTGTATCATGGATTGTTTATCATGTTTTAACTGTATCTGGATTTGTTATCTAGAGCCTCGCTACAGACGTCATTATTTCAGCTTGCATGGTTTATGTGATTCTGTTTTAGGATACCGGCGTGCGCGGTATAAACGTCCAAAACTGTGGTCCACTGTGTGAAACTTCCAAATACTCTGACATAAAGTATACTCAAGCGTCGTGAGATGTACATATTATTTTTATTATATATTATATATTATATATTATATATTATATATTATATTATATTTATTAAGTAGAATTATCTTTAATGATAAATAACATCGCAATCGGATGACCTCTGACATTACATTCCCTCAAAACATTCTCATAAAGCATCATGTTTCAGAAAAATCATCTGTGATATGCTAGAAGTAAAAAGTTTTATGTTAATAACAAATACTTTATGTAGGGCATGCTTTGTCATTGTTAACATACAACGCAGTGTAATATGACGTTTCACAACTATGATATAAAATCTGTGCATGCCACACACACATACATATATTGCTCCTGAAAATGTCGATATGCTTTATACATTTCATTTTATTAGCATGATATATCTTTGTATATAAATAGCACATGCATCATCTTGACTGATGGGCAGTCGAGAGAATCTCACTGCTGTCCATAAAATCTCAACATAATTGTATAACCGAAATATTATTATCAAACAAGATATTACTTGTTAGAAGCACTTGCGTTTGGCATTTAATTGAAGCTGGGGATAACCGACTCATCTTACACGGCCACTAGACCATTTACACACGATAAACCCGCTTTGCTTGCGACTTCAAAATGTCAAGACTTGTAAAAAGTCCCTATTAAAGATATCTAATAACAATTTACGTATGTGCCCTTATAACATCTGATTCATTAGAGAATTTATAACGTCGAGCATATTGGCAAGATGGAATGAGGCTTTCAACTAATTTTTTTATTTTTTTATTTCTAATGCAATTTATCAAAATGTTATACGTTTATGATATTTTTCAGAAACAAATAAATTCGCACTACATGTTTTGGTCGAGTCTCCCAGACAAAATGATAAATAGGACTAGGGATAGGAGTTGATTTTTAAGGCGTAAACAGGTATATACTGAAAACTGTTAAAATGTGTAATAGTTAGTAGAGAATTGTTCTATGAATCAATTTTGGTTATAAACGTAGGCATGTCAGTGCATATTTTATTCGCCCGGGTGTCGAGAGCATTACGTCAATAAAAAGTTCTCTCTAAAATGTTTCCTTTTACTGGTCATACTGTGTTTATCTATAAAAGTTGTTATTGATATGAAATCAGGCAGGACAACCCATTTCTCAAGGCAATAAGTAGTAATTGACACTGATTAATTAGCTTTTCGAAAAACAAATATCTATTTTGAAAATATTGATTTATGAATCATTAATAGCATTTCTTTTCATATAACACATGCTATAGGAAATTAACATTTAAACATTTAACATTTAACTATTAAAACATACGTTAGCAAACGAAAATACTCATTAAATGTTACAAACAGGGGAGACAACTTGTGATCATTTTATATGTATCTAACGGTCCAACGAACAAGATGAAGCTGTTATCATATAAAAATAATATTCACACTTTCTATCATAAAATTACATTTCTATAGGTAACAAAAGAGTCATTTGAATTTCCTTTGTGTCTGTTAAATAGTGTTACTGAAAATTCGTACAAAACTAGAAGAACATGCAAAAAATAAATATTAATTTATCACTTTACAATCAAATCTGAAAATAAGATGTATATACCGAACTGGGTTTCAACACTGTTAACATGTGCTTTATGGGGTTTGTCAAAAATGTGTTACAGACATAACCTAAACGAGAACTAGAGGTTATTATATGAGTTTCTATGTCATACTGTGTTTACGACACGAGAACCTGATTATTAGTATTTACCGAGCGAGGGATATACCGATATTAAAGGCGCTGTAGCACATTCTTTGGAAATTTTATTTTTGTAAATTTCTCATTTATAATGATAGTTTATGTCATGTATATTTTCTTCAGAGGGTAAAACATCTTATTACACAAACCAATTATCCGTAGTGGTAATAACGGTGTTGCGCATAAAGTGAAAATTGCATGGCGGCCATTTTATTGTGAACACATTTTATTATTTCGAATGACAAACAAAATTCCCATGGCTTTACGGCACTATGTACACTCATTTGTAACTTGATTTTCCGAAGAGAGAAGGCTGTTTTACTTTTGTTGACATTATATATTTTCATTATACATTTTCAAATACATTTCATCGACTTATTTGAGCGAAAAAACGTGCTACAGCGCCTTTAAGGCACGAGTGTTGTAAAAATAGGATGACAAAGACACGAATATAATGTTCTACTATTACCGAAGTCATGAAATTGAGGACAATGCGCTAAAACCTACTCTCAAGTATAGGCTGCCGATCGTCGTCGCCACTATAACAAAGTGATATTTTGCCCTATTGCATCGTATGAAAAATATGAACCTCCATATGATTGACTGATTGATTGCTTGTAACCTTCATTACCTGGTAATCGCCGAGAAAAGTAACACTGCACGGGAGAATGGCGGTGTCCCCTTCTTTAACTGTAATGTTGGCCATAGGAGCATCGAACGCTGGCTCAAAAGCGATGGATTCTGAAAAAAAGTTTAATTGAATTCTAAAAATGGAATCTTTACTGTAACATTTATTATGTTAAATAAACAGAAGTTGAAGTTGAAATGAACAAAATTTGATTTGCCCGCATTCCTATGCATAATGGATATATATATAAGTATATATACATTCATGTTCATAGTAGTGAAATATTGAAATACCCTTGACATATGACACATACCTTGAGAAGGATCAAACATTTCCAAACATTATTTGATCAAATTGCACTCATTACTCATTGATAGTGTATATATGTGTTTACTTATCAGTTGTAACATCATTTGTAGCATTAGGTGACATGTGCATGTCAGGAGATTCAGATTTTGAACAATGTGAGTGAATTGTCTGAAGCACAAGGCTAGAAATGCAGATAGCTTGAGATGTCAACCTGTAACATCTTAGATCCCAACCTGTGGGCAGATTCGATTGGTGTTGAGCCTACAGTACACAACCCCGAGCCTACAGTACGCAACCCCGAGCCTACATTACAAAACCCCTAGGCTATAGTACACAACCTCGAGCCTACAGTACACAACCCCGAGCCTACAGTACACAAGCCCGAGCCTACATTACAAAACCCCTAGGCTACATTACACAACTCCTAGCCTACAGTACACAACCCCGAGCCTACAGTACACAACCCCGAGCCTACAGTACAGAACCCTGAGCCTACAGTACAGAACCCTGAGCCTACATTACAAAACCCCTAGGCTACATTACAAAACCTCTAGGCTACATAATAAAACCCCTAGGCTACAGTACACAACCCCGAGCCTACAGTACACAACCAAGAGCCGAAGGTACAAAACCCGAGCCTACATTACAAAACCTCTAGGCTACAGTACACAACCCCGAGCCTACTGTCCAAAACCCCTAGCTTACAGTACACAACCCCGAACCTACAGTACACAAGCCCGAGCCTACAGTACACAACCCCGAGCCTACAGTACAACACCCCTAGGCTACATTACAAAACCCCTAGGCTACAGTACACAACTCCGAGTCTACAGTACACAACCCCGAGCCTACATTACAAAACCCCTAGGCTACAGTACACAGCCCCGAGCCTACAGTACAACAACCCTAGGCTACAGTACACAACCCCAAGCCTACATTACAAAACCCCTAGACTACAGTACACATCCCCTAGACTACAGTACACAACCCCCAGCCTACATTACAAAACCCCTAGGCTACATTACAAAACCCCTAGGAAACATTACAAAACCCCTAGGCTACATTACACAACTCCTAGCCTACAGTACACAACCCCGAGCCTACAGTACACAACCCCGAGCCTACAGTACACAACCCTGAGCCTACAGTACAGAACCCTGAGCCTACATTACAAAACCCCTAGGCTACATTACAAAACCTCTAGGCTACATAATAAAACCCCTAGGCTACAGTACACAACCCCGAGCCTACAGTACACAACCAAGAGCCGAAGGTACAAAACCCGAGCCTACATTACAAAACCTCTAGGCTACAGTACACAACCCCGAGCCTACTGTCCAAAACCCCTAGCTTACAGTACACAACCCCGAACCTACAGTACACAAGCCCGAGCCTACAGTACACAACCCCGAGCCTACAGTACAACACCCCTAGGCTACATTACAAAACCCCTAGGCTACAGTACACAACTCCGAGTCTACAGTACACAACCCCGAGCCTACATTACAAAACCTCTAGGCTACAGTACACAACCCCGAGCCTACTGTCCAAAACCCCTAGCTTACAGTACACAACCCCGAACCTACAGTACACAAGCCCGAGCCTACAGTACACAACCCCGAGCCTACAGTACAACACCCCTAGGCTACATTACAAAACCCCTAGGCTACAGTACACAACTCCGAGTCTACAGTACACAACCCCGAGCCTACATTACAAAACCCCTAGGCTACAGTACACAGCCCCGAGCCTACAGTACAACAACCCTAGGCTACAGTACACAACCCCAAGCCTACATTACAAAACCCCTAGACTACAGTACACATCCCCTAGACTACAGTACACAACCCCCAGCCTACATTACAAAACCCCTAGGCTACATTACAAAACCCCTAGGAAACATTACAAAACCCCTAGGCTACATTACACAACTCCTAGCCTACAGTACACAACCCCGAGCCTACAGTACACAACCCCGAGCCTACAGTACACAACCCTGAGCCTACAGTACAGAACCCTGAGCCTACATTACAAAACCCCTAGGCTACATTACAAAACCTCTAGGCTACATAATAAAACCCCTAGGCTACAGTACACAACCCCGAGCCTACAGTACACAACCAAGAGCCGAAGGTACAAAACCCGAGCCTACATTACAAAACCTCTAGGCTACAGTACACAACCCCGAGCCTACTGTCCAAAACCCCTAGCTTACAGTACACAACCCCGAACCTACAGTACACAAGCCCGAGCCTACAGTACACAACCCCGAGCCTACAGTACAACACCCCTAGGCTACATTACAAAACCCCTAGGCTACAGTACACAACTCCGAGTCTACAGTACACAACCCCGAGCCTACATTACAAAACCCCTAGGCTACAGTACACAGCCCCGAGCCTACAGTACAACAACCCTAGGCTACAGTACACAACCCCAAGCCTACATTACAAAACCCCTAGACTACAGTACACAACCCCTAGACTACAGTACACAACCCCCAGCCTACATTACAAAACCCCTAGGCTACATTACAAAACCCCTAGGCCACATTACAAAACCTCTAGGTTACAGTACACAACCCCGAGTCTACAGTACACAACCCCGAGTCTACAGTACAAAACCCCGAGCCTACATTACAAAACCCCTAGGCTACATTACAAAACCTCTAGGTTACAGTACACAACCCCGAGTCTACAGTACACAACCCCGAGTCTACAGTACACAACCCCGAGTCTACAGTACAAAACCCCTAGGCTACAGTACACAACCCCTAGCCTACAGTAAACAACCCCGAGCCTACAGTACAACACCCCTAGGCTACAGTAGTACACAACCCCGAGCCTACAGTACATAACTCCGAGCCTACAGTACACAACTCCGAGCCTACAGTACACACCTCCGAGCCTACAGTACACAACTCCGAGCCTAAAGTACACAACCCCTAGCCTACAGTACAGAACCCTGAGCCTACAGTACAGAACCCTGAGCCAACATTACAAAACCCCTAGGCTACATTACAAAACCCCTAGGCTACAGTACACAACCCCGAGTCTACAGTACACAACCCCGAGCCTACATTACAAAACCCCTAGGCTATAGTACACAACCCCGAGTCTACAGTACAAAACCCCGAGCCTACATTACAAAACCCCGAGTCTACAGTACAAAACCCCTAGGCTACAGTACACAACCCCTAGCCTACAGTACACAACCCCGAGCCTACAGTACAACACCACTAGGCTACAGTAGTACACAACCCCGAGCCTACAGTACATAACTCCGAGCCTACAGTACACAACTCCGAGCCTACAGTACACACCTCCGAGCCTACAGTACACAACTCCGAGCCTAAAGTACACAACCCCTAGCCTACAGTACAGAACCCTGAGCCTACAGTACAGAACCCTGAGCCTAAATTACAAAACCCCTACGCTACATTACAAAACCTCTAGGCTACATAATAAAACCCCTAGGCTACAGTACACAACCCCGAGCCTACAGTACACAACCAAGAGCCGAAGGTACAAAACCCGAGCCTACATTACAAAACCTCTAGGCTACATAATAAAACCCCTAGGCTACAGTACATAACCCCGAGCCTACAGTACACAACCAAGAGCCGAAGGTACAAAACCCGAGCCTACATTACAAAACCTCTAGGCTACAGTACACAACCCCGAGCCTACTGTCCAAAACCCCTAGCTTACAGTACACAACCCCGAACCTACAGTACACAAGCCCGAGCCTACAGTACACAAGCCCGAGCCTACAGAACACAACCCCGAGCCTACAGTACAACACCCCTAGGCTACATTACAAAACCCCTAGGCTACAGTACACAACTCCGAGTCTACAGTACACAACCCCGAGCCTACATTACAAAACCCCTAGGCTACAGTACACAGCCCCGAGCCTACAGTACAACACCCCTAGGCTACAGTACACAACCCCAAGCCTACATTACAAAACCCCTAGACTACAGTACTCAACCCCTAGACTACAGTACACAACCCCCAGCCGACATTACAAAACCCCTAGGCTACATTACAAAACCCCTATGCCACATTACAAAACCTCTAGGTTACAGTACACAACCCCGAGTCTACAGTACACAACCCCGAGCCTACAGTACAAAACCCCTAGGCTACAGTACACAACCCCGAGTCTACAGTACACAACCCCGAGCCTACATTACAAAACCCCTAGGCTATAGTACACAACCCCGAGTCTACAGTACACAACCCCGAGCCTACATTACAAAACCCCTAGGCTATAGTACACAACCCCGAGTCTACAGTACACAACCCCGAGTCTACAGTACACAACCCCGAGTCTACAGTACAAAACCCCTAGGCTACAGTACACAACCCCTAGCCTACAGTACACAACCCCGAGCCTACAGTACAACACCCCTAGGCTACAGTACACAACTCCGAGCCTACAGTACATAACTCCGAGCCTACAGTACACACCTCCGAGCCTACAGTACACAACTCCGAGCCTAAAGTACACAACCCCTAGCCTACTGTCAACAACGCCTAGTCTACTGGACACACCCCCTAGCCAAGAGTACACAATGCCGAGCCCACAGTACACAACCCCGAGCCTACAGTACAGAACCAAAAGCCCACAGTACACCCTTCATAGTCCAGTGTACACAACTCCGAGCCAACAGTACACAACCCCGAGCCTACAGTACACAACCCCGAGCCTAAAGTACATAACACCGAGCCTAAATTACAAAACCCCTACGCTACATTACAAAACCTCTAGGCTACATAATAAAACCCCTAGGCTACAGTACACAACCCCGAGCCTACAGTACACAACCAAGAGCCGAAGGTACAAAACCCGCGCCTACATTACAAAACCTCTAGGCTACAGTACACAACCCCGAGCCTACTGTCCAAAACCCCTAGCTTACAGTACACAACCCCGAACCTACAGTACACAAACCCGAGCCTACAGTACACAAGCCCGAGCCTACATTACACAACCCCGAGCCTACAGTACAACACCCCTAGGCTACATTACAAAACCCCTAGGCTACAGTACACAACTCCGAGCCTACAGTACACAACCCCGAGCCTACATTACAAAACCCCTAGGCTACAGTACACAGCCCCGAGCCTACAGTACAACACCCCTAGGCTACAGTTCACAACCCCAAGCCTACATTACAAAACCCCTAGACTACAGTACACAACCCCTAGACTACAGTACACAACCCCCAGCCGACATTACAAAACCGCTAGGCTACATTACAAAACCCCTATGCCACATTACAAAACCTCTAGGTTACAGTACACAACCCCGAGTCTACAGTACACAACCCCGAGCCTACAGTACAAAACCCCTAGGCTACAGTACACAACCCCGAGTCTACAGTACACAACCCCGAGCCTACGTTACAAAACCCCTAGGCTATAGTACACAACCCCGAGTCTACAGTACACAACCCCGAGCCTACATTACAAAACCCCTAGGCTATAGTACACAACCCCGAGTCTACAGTACACAACCCCGAGTCTACAGTACACAACCCCGAGTCTACAGTACAAAACCCCTAGGCTACAGTACACATACCCTAGCCTACAGTACACAACCCTGAGCCTACAGTACAACACCCCTAGGCTACAGTACACAACTCCGAGCCTACAGTACATAACTCCGAGCCTACAGTACACACCTCCGAGTCTACAGTACACAACTCCGAGCCTAAAGTACACAACCCCTAGCCTACTGTCAACAACGCCTAGTCTACTGGACACACCCCCTAGCCTAGAGTACACAATGCCGAGCCCACAGTACACAACCCCGAGCCTACAGTACAGAACCAAAAGCCCACAGTACACCCTTCATAGTCCAGTGTACACAACTCCGAGCCAACAGTACACGACCCCGAGCCTACAGTACACAACCCCGAGCCTAAAGTACATAACACCGAGCCTACAGTACAGAACCCCGAGCCTACATTACAAAACCCCTAGGCTACATTACAAAACCCCTAGGCTTCAGTACACAACCCTGAGCCTACAGTACACAACCCCGAGCCTACTGGACACACCCCCTAGCCTAGAGTACACAATGCCGAGCCCACAGTACACAACCCCGAGCCTACAGTACAGAACCCAAAGCCAACAGTACACCCTTCCATGTCCACTGTACACAACTCCCAGCCAACAGTACACACCCCCTAGGCTACAGTACACAACCCCGAGCCTACAGTACAGAACTCCGAGCCTACAGTACAGAACCCCGAGCCTACATTACAAAACCCCGAGCCTACATTACAAAACCCCGAGCCTACATTACAAAACCCCTAGGCTACAGTTCACAGCCCCGAGCAATACAGTACAAAACCCCGAGCCTACATTACAAAACCCCTAGGCTACATTTTAAAACCCCTAGGCTACAGTACACGACCCGTGCCCACAGTTCACCCTTCCAAGTCCACAGTACGCAAATGCGAGCCAACAGTTCACAAACCCGAGCCTACAGTACATAACCCCGAGCCTTCAGTACACAAACCCAAGTCTACAGTTCACAATCACGAGCCAAACGTACACAATCCCGTGCTTACAGTTCACAATCACGAGCCAAACGTACACAATCCCGTGCCTACAGAACAGAACCTCCGAGCCCACAGTACACAACCCAAAGCCCACAGAACACATTTCCAAGTCCACAGTTGAGTGTTCACTACTCTTGTCTAACAGTTTTGTAAATATGAGTATATACTCCAAAAATGTGTACATTTTCACCTATTTATGGATTTGTATAATTGTTGCTGATCTTCAGTGTAAACTGGAGGAAATTAATGAATATCTCTCTCTCTCTCTCTCTCTCTCTCTCTCTCTCTCTCTCTCTCTCTCTCTCTCTCTCTCTCTCTCTCTCTCTCTCTCTCTCTCTCTCTCTCTCTCTCTCTCTCTCTCTCTCTCTATCTCTCTCCTTCTCTCTCCCCCCTCTCTCTCTCTCTCTCTCTCTCTCTCTCTCTCTCTCTCTCTCTCTCTCTCTCTCTCTCTCTCTCTCTCCCTCTCTCTCTCCCTCTCTCTCTCCCTCTCTCTCTCTCTTTCGTTGTATATTAGTTCTACTATTCGTCATAAACGTGGGGAAGGCGAGAAATCTGTCACAACCAGAGGACGTCACTCTGCGTTTGATATAACACAAAACCTGCATCTTTCAATGTCTTCACTTGATTAAAAGTTACCGAAAACATATTTCTGGTCTTAAATATTGAGAAACACAACATATGTATTGTTTAAACATTGTCCTGTTTTATATCGATTTATTTAAATCGAATTATTTTCTCACTGCACTTACCGTGAAATACCGCGTAACTGTAGGGGGCGTTGTCAGAATTATGTTTGCGATTAAATTAGATTATTTCTCATTACCCTTGACATGAGTCACATTGTTTTCAGAAGTCCACTGATAACGTCCAACATTAGACCTGTGATGCACTCGTCTGATTATAAAAACTAACCACTGTAACTAACTAACCGTTTAGTTAGACTTCATAAGATCACTGGCATTATCCGAAGTAATGAATAGAGGGTTTGCGTTGCCACTCTTCTCTGTAATGAAGTTAATATGTCCAGTTAGAAGAAGATGATTTGGTCAGTCATTATAATGTTGTGATCCTAATCAGCGGATTGTTCATGATTAGTTATGAACAATCAATGGCAACAATGTAATTACCGGAGGTGCAGGTTGCTAAATATAAAATACACCTTGGCAGCCATACCTTATAAGTATACCTTTCTGTCATTAGAGGTCCCCCCTATACTTAGCATATCTAATTGTCAGTATTTGTTTTTGATAATTTACTTGGTGTTTAATTCGTTCAGTTTGTCCTTTGTCTCTGGGAGTATTTGGGATTGACGTTCATCAAGTCAACAAGAATTCAACATCATCAGAATATTGTACTTGATATAAAATTAATTCATCCAGGAATTTTACAATCCTACTTTAAACCAAGTTTCGTACTGTTCCGAACAAGAATCTGGAGAAAAAAAATCGAAGTTAATGCTAAAATTTTAACAATACAATTCACAATGATCATGTTCATTTCGTGTTGTGTAGAATATCACTTTTTCAAATAATGGTACATCAACACTCAATTTAAAGCCATGAAATTAAATTTAATATTGATATTAAATCACAAATGCAACTTACAAACGTCATGCTGGATTTTTGTGTTCGTCTGGTTATTCTATACTACACCTACATCTAATATTTCAGGAAACAATAGATTGGGTAAAAGGACGATCCTGCATTTGAAATTGCCACACAAAAAGCTAAATTACTGCCCACAATTACCATACTAATTCATGATATCTCAGTCTTCATCAAATCAACATCGATTAAACTGAAAGAAACATACATGATTGATAATAATGGGGCTTCAGCTTCATTAACGTCGGGTGATCAAAGATAATAAATCCATAAATATGTCAGAGTAGTCAATGACAGAACACATTGGAGGAGAAATCTGCCTCATCTGAAGCTGTTACCGATCCTTCTTCTCAAGCCGCTCTTTCTCACACTGTACATGTGTACATGAACATAATATTTACAAAAATAAAGTACATAATTGACAAAAACATCGGTTTGTGATTTGAATTGCAATGCTGGATACAGGAGTTGAAGAAGGCAGCCAATGTGATGGTATTGAGCCTTTAAGGCAGCCTTAGGTTAACGTTATGTTACCCGTTTCCCAAGCAGCTAACGTAAATGTGATCTGTATACTCATTGCATTAGCATTAAAACGGAAAAAATATGAACAAATATTGAGTAGAGATGAGAACTTTGTTCTCGCAACTGACAAATATCGAATGGCATGTATTGTATTCCTGAGTTTCCATACACTGAGCATCAGTCACGAGGCAATACACAACTAACCTGTATGTGTGTAAGAATTATCAAGATAAAGTATGCTCATAACTCGTCATCGTATTGACGTATATACAACTTTAAAGAGAAAGTTTCTGCCCTTTTGTTCGTGTGCATTACTTTTAATCATAAAACATATACAGAAAAATAAATTCAGACTTTGAAATTTAAGTGATATGCTCTCTGCTGATTGGATTAAACAAGGTCATGTGACCAGTATACATTCTCATCAACACAAGACTGACAGCTGAAAAGGATAACCTTCATAACCTGACGTTTACAAAAAAATAACCTGCGGTACTACTTGATCACTGTATCATTGCACAATAATTAGATTGCTATCACATGATCTTTTCTTGATTAAACGTTTTAAAAAAAACTTACAACGTGAATTCTAATTGTAGTTTGATTTGAAAGTTTGATTAAAACAGCATATTAGAACCAAGAATTAAATACTTTAATCATATTTCCTGTGAACTACGTTTGCGTGTGGTGACACATACGTGATGCGGTATTATTGTGGGCGGAGCTTAGCGCATGATCTTAGACACTACTTAACATTTGTTTTATCATGCACTGTACACTTTTTGCAGATATTTTTTTATATTCAAAAGTTAATTTACTGATTAGAAATCGCTTAAAGTTTGAATTTATAAGAAATAGATTTCATAATGAGTTTGTTCACTGGCTTATAAACGGTTTGAAAGTTCAAGTTAAACTGTAGTATAAATGCCGTCGACAAGCTCCGGCATTTATACCAGTTTAACTTGCACCTTTCAAACCGTTTATAAGCCAGTGAACAAACACATTATGAAATCTATTTCTTAATTATTTATAGAATATCCACAAAGTAACACATAATTTAACATTAGACTGACTACTAATGTCGGGTTATACCGCAGCTCAGCGTAGCGGCAATGACATGCTTTACACGTACTTTTAATTGTTTTTATTTGTGAATGAATGTGCGGAATTCTTTGTCAACTTGTCAAATCTAAAGAGACGAAAATAATACCGCCAATAATATTATTTAACTGGATTATGATAGATCACGTTTTAATAAAATATATGTATCAACAAAAACATTCCCTAGTATACATCGATAGAACTCGTCCTTTAAAGCATGAAACCTAGGTTACTGCTTGTAATACTTGAGAATATACCAAAAGTTCGGGTGATTTTGATTTGAACATATTTTATTCAACGAAGAAGGTGATTAGGATCCAACTTAGGTAACCTTCTCCCAGATCGGATCACTATAGACGAGCATATATGGTTTAATTTGATTAGAATGAGGTGGAAATTACATGGCATTATAAGTGATTAAAAATCAATGCAATGACGTCACACATTTTGTGTTAAAAGTTTATGAAATGAGGATGTTGAAATGTATCTTCCACAGTGATGGACCTGTTCGCAGCTACTTTTTAATATTTAATTAGATTTTTGTTTGCCTTTAGCTATTCGAAATCAAAATGTTTAAAAGGATTTTAAGATCATATGTACGATATGAGAAAATTGGATATCCTGATTTGGTCTTGAATAATGGGTTTTCTAAGATTTCGATCACTGTTTCATCAATTATGTTTCACAAATAATTTCATTATGACAGAGAAAGAAAGAGCAAGTGAAATGTGAAACAGCAGTTTCTTTTATCTTTTATATGATGGGTACATATGAACTAGAAAATAGTTCCTTAATGTTATTTAATGACGGTGACCAGCATTAAATGTAACCAAATAAATAATCAGTAATCTTTGCATCAAATGAATAGTTTCAATTCATATATATTTAGTTCATGTTTAGGTGAATTTATTTACACGATGTCATAGTATACAAATAAACAATAATACAGCAGTTGTCGGTCGCTAAACAATACGATTGACACATAACACATTAAGCAATAATTCGATAAATATATACCTCTTTTTCCAAATTTCATATGTTTCTGCATTGAAATTTACATTCTTTCTTACACTAACTCTCTCAATCCCTCTCTTACTCTATCTCTCTTACATGTACTCTCTCTCTCTCTCTCTCTCTCTCTCTCTCTCAATCTATATCTATATACCTTCATATTTATATCTATCTCCCTCTCTATCCATCTCTATCCTTCTCGTTGGGTTTAACAACAACGAATTATAAATGCCCATTATGATTTATTTTCGAAGTATGCTGACAAGTTAAAACATAGCACTGCATGCCTCAAACGACGCGCTCTTTATGTTTAAGATTTATGCGTGGAGTTGGAGACGCCGAACAGTCGTGTAAGTGTACGGCTTGGGGTGCCAGCCAATCGAAGACAATGTCGAGCTTGTATGATTCCTGTTTTCTGACAGTTTTCATTTTCAGCTAGCCAAAGCTGAGCCTTTCAATTAATTCAGACCAGCGCCATGCACATTTCAGTAATTAGGTGTCACTTCTATTTGCTCAGGAGAAGAAGGACGCATTGTTACATTTGACTCTAACCGCCTCTACCACTTACAGTTATGAAATACGTCTTGTCTTGGTCATTAGTTTACAATGTTTCCATACATTGATGGAAATAAATGGTTGAAACCTTTTTGTAAAGACTAGTATTTATTTAAATGTCTCAGTAGTGTACAATAATTACTGATTTTCATTTAGTTCCATCATTATTGTAAAAATTGCTTTTTCAATCGAATCACATGAATTTTAATTCAACAAGGAACATAGTTAATCCCCTTTAAAGACAAATCATTTATTTTGATATGTAGGTGAAATTATCCATAATATGCGTACAGCACTAGTGTCTGAATGTTTGACATCTTCCAAACATGTTGATCAAGGTAATAATAGAGTTTATTACATAACATACGTTCATTTGATGTTATCAACTGACTTCTCATGTTTCAAATACATCATAACACAATCTTTTCTTCCAGTCTTCATGACATTGTGGCATTTAAAGAGTCAGTGTCCTACATCAGATAATCACGCAATAGAAATGTTGTGCGTTCAGTGATGTCTACACCATATACAAGAAGTTGTGTTTTCTGTATATACTGACTACAGCAAGCTGACTAAACTAAACACTAATTCAGCTCTGAAGGAGGCTGTTTTTAGATGGAGGGTATACAAGAAGCTCCAAATGGAGGGAAACTTCATATCCTAACACACGATTGGCGACCTCATACCCAAGGGGAATACAACGAAACACGTATGTTGTTAGCGTTCTATTGCTGACAAAGCGTAAATCATCATCAGATTAGCAATAAAAAAAGATTTATGGTGCTTTGTTTATTGCATCAGAAGCCTTGAGGTCGATTTTATTTTAAAATAAAAGCCTTATTTATCTATATATCTGGCTGTTTGACATTACGTTTCAGGTGTTATATTGGTATCGAGTGCCCACAGTAGAATCAAATGGCATGGTATACTATTGTATTAATATCATAAAGAATATACCTGCTGAAAAGAAATCATTTTTTATGTTATATATTTATGAGATAAATGTTAAAATGTCATGTAAACCATATGTTCTAGCCATCTTGTGTCCCTTTATATACTGTTTTTCATATACACATGTATATAGATACGGCCCTGCGAATATCAAAATATGTTAATAACTATAGCAAACCTTCATTTCAAAATTAATAATGTTCTTCCTTTTCGAGATCAAACTTCTAAGCAATTCCAGAAAGTATAATGAATACACGGTGTCAATGGCGTCTAAAATGTATTTAATAAAGTACAGTAGAAACTTGATAAATAAAATATCAAGGGACTCGTCAAAATTGTTTATCTATCAATACATTATTATAACATTCTGTCATTCATTGCATATCACAGTCAAATATTACAGATCATGTAAATTTGATAGACTCACTACATGTATCTAACATCGCGACTTGGTCTACTCACTGACACTCCCAGGCTGTTGTCTAGACATCTTAATTAAGTTGTTGCGTGGTTTTTAGTTAGAACTGCATGGTTATTAGTTAGAACTACGTGGTTATTAGCTGGAACTGCGTGGTTATTAGTTTGAACCGCGTTGTTATTAGTTAGACTATGAATTTGCTTAAGTCCGTTAGTATTATGTGAAGGAACATTTATCAACACAACTCTTACCTGAATTGGATTCTAAAAAGTTAAGATGTTCAACTACGACTTGATTCAATTCATAGAGCCGTCCCCCAGTTTACTAAATACTTACTTGGTTAAAGAGCAATCAAGGATGTTGATAATCTCCGTGAAATATATACATTTTGTACACTTAATTTTTCACAGACCCAAAATAAGCCGAGAAATTGCACTAATTAGTAAAGGTGTTTTCCAGTCTAAATATAGATCAAGTCTATTATTTTCAAGCGCAAAGCATTGTGGTCTAGCTCACACACCGTATACAAAGACACGAAAGAAAAATAAAGTATATGAGCAATGAAAGAAATAGAAATATATAATTTTGCGGTTATTTATTTACCATTTCACTTAATTATGTTTTTTTCTACAGATATTGGAATAAATGTTTTACCCAACTAGGTATTTTGCTTGAATTCTATAATCAATGAGAATATATTTGTCATAATTTGCTGGTCTTAGCTATAAAAAAACGTACATTAAACAGGTAATAATTTGTATGTTCCAAGGACATTTAGAATCAGTGTTTATAAACCAATCGTCACATTCAGTAATGTGTGACATGGGTAGACTAACTTCCAACAGAAGCACGTGCAGCATGTGCAGCACGTGCAGCATGTGCAGCACATGGTTTGCTTTGGCGACTTGCGCTAGAGACGAGCCTTCACGCTTCGTAAAGGCTAGTTTTTGTGTAGTACGTTTTATGCAATAAAGGGAAATCTGTTTATATGACGTCAGATATCCTTGGCGCGCGCTACTCGAAGGGGAACCTATCTTCGAAACCAAATTTCATTATATTGTGGTGATATGAAAATTATTTATCACATGTCATGTTGTAGATAAAAGATTTCTCTAGCGATTGACGTTATAAGTACATTTTCCACAAATAATTGTGTATGTTCAATTCAGTTTATTGTATTCTTGGCCTCAGGCCCATATACAAGTAAACATAGATGACATACATAATACATCAGTATATACATCGGTAATGGAAATTTGCACATACGACAAAATGATATTATGGTTTTTCATTCGTTTTTTCGTTTCTAATAGAAATGGCATGTTTGCTGAATTTACACAAATTAAGAACAGTTTTGGCATAAGTGTCCGCCATAAGTATACAAAGTTACAGTTCTGTATGTATTTCTTTGGTATTTATTGCTGCCTAATATCATTATACAATGTATATTTCAAGATGACATGAAATTAATCTTCTTTAACATTTAAGTTACTCAATTTACAAATTCGATGTTCTTTAGGTATATTATTTCGACGTCCAATATCCATCTGAAGTTGGGCTCCACCAGTTCGGAGTAACGCTAAATACCGCCGCAATTTTGGATGTTGGAAAATTATGACATATGTTTCTGGAAAAGGGTTATGTATGTGAAACACTAACATCCTTGATGGCTCTTTAAGATGTTTTCTTTCTTATATTCATAAGTACTCGAAACTTTGCATTTTACGATTTGATATGGTGTAACCATCCCTATGTTCTTTTTTCCATATGAAGGATTACACTTAATGTAATTTAATTCAATGACCTGTTTATGATGAATACAACATGACTTGGCCTCCATTTACTGATATCGATTACTGTTTGGACTATTAATTGAGGGCTCAATATGACAAATAATTACCAACAAAGTGCCAGGACTCTAGGGAGATTTCCTCGGACCGTGACAAGATCCAACTTACAGTCATGAAAAATTCATTCCCAAACCATAACTGACCCTCACCAAACGGAACGGAAGCCCGGATGTGTCCTGGCACAAATGCAGTAATGTTGCTCCTCCAAATATGTGGACAGCCATGTGTAACGTGTACAGCGCACCTCCCTCTATGACCTCACAGTCCACTGACTACAGGCCAAACTCTAATCCAAACGGTTTTTTAAATACAGATTGGTTTGTGCTGAACATCGCCAATGTGTTATATTGTGATAAAATATCAAGATTATATTCTTTTTATCATTTTACACCTGTTGTCTCATGT
The DNA here is from genome assembly GCA_936450465.1 of Gibbula magus. Taxonomy (NCBI): domain Eukaryota; kingdom Metazoa; phylum Mollusca; class Gastropoda; order Trochida; family Trochidae; genus Gibbula; species Gibbula magus. The sequence goes on from OW388291.1 coordinate 3,194,853, forward strand.
GCCTCATGTGGTCACTACGAACTCCATGCAATTCCTATAATTCTGTTTGCGCAATGGACTTAACCTTGAAATTAGAAATTCGTTAACGGAAACTCCATTCCTGTACATGATTAAACTATCAAAGTATTTAAAATGTACAGAATTAATACAAAATGTATAAAGCGTCGCCTAATTATTTTCCATGTGTATATTTCTCATGCGAACCTTCATGTCTTTGTGTCTCTTGAAAGAGCTATCACATTAGGAATTGTGTTATCATGAATGTTTCTGTCTCTTAGTACAATCTACTACGTTTTGCTGACCATTGGCCAAACAAAATCAGAGTATGTGTATCTGAAAATATTTCATGTATTCATATTAGATGTGTGAAATGGTTTTTAAAATAATTGGATAATTTGAAAATTAGATCGATATATTGAATCTTAAGAGAGACACATTTTCATTGTGTTTGCAAGTAAAACTATTCTATAAAAGATATGTTAAAAAATAGGCTCTATTGGATTCGATGTCGGTATTAGCGTTGATACAACTTTTATCATCCAAATCTGCCTCCCACAGTAGATATCGCTTGTGTGAGATCAAGCGATATCTACAAGCGATATATACATTGCAGATATCGCTACATTCGAATCGTCATAATCCTATTACATCATCAGTTAATGACATCACAATGCTTTGGCATCACTGAGAACACTGCTGACAATGCTATTACGTCACAATGGTGATGACGTAACAATGCTATGACCTCACTGAGATCACTGCTGAAGAAGCTAAATGGCAGTTTTGTGTTTCAGTTATTTTATTCTTCGGCTAATAATTGTTGAAGAAAGATTTTAATTGATAAATAAAATCTCACCCCCGAGTCTTCTGATATCAAATATATCAACACTCGTTGATTAAAGTAGAAATATCCTCGGCAAACCTCTGATATTTGTAACTTTAATCAACTCGTGTTGATATATTTTATATCAGAAGACACTTGGGTGAGATTCTCTATATATCTCAACGCAGTCCAAGCGAAACATATGTTTTGAAAACATTTGAAAAGATAAGTGTTTGATATCATAGAGAACATTTCGTAACTGTGCAAAAGGAGCGCACGTTCATAGAAAACTTGATTTATTGTGATTTATTGAACATTTGTCGGTTGTTAACATATATGTTTGCGCCAATATAAGCGATACACAATTTACTATAATCAACATGAGTTTATATAATTTACATCAGAATACACACGGGTTAGATTGAGTTTAGTATGTATCAGTGATCACAATGAGGCCGTAGCAATGTGACGTCATCACTATTATGACATCAGTACTTTTACGTCTGCAACATCGTGATTCATTATCTAAATATGTAACTACTTTATGACGCTGTGATTATAGTGATATGTACCGTGGAAGAAAGGATTGGTTGACAAGATGCTTAGTTAGTAAAAGATGTTAGTTTCAAGAACACGGATATCTATATGATCAGTTCTATATGTTTTTCAAAATGTGATAAAGATATTGACTGTCAGTCTTTCAAAATGTATACCTGTGAATTATAAACTCCTGATTCGTAATACCACGGGTTTTCACAAATGGTAAGCATGTGCTGCCAAGATCACAACACTTTTCTTTCACAAAATATTGTACTATTATGAAGTGCAAACTATAGCGGTATATGAATACGCAACAGTGTTAGTGTTGGTACGAGAATGCTCTGATTAAACCCCGAATCACGAGGATTAACTCTCCACACGTAGCCGATCATGACATGTTAGAACATCGAAGTGATTGTTTTCTAAAATCAACCATATCAACATTGAGAAAACACTATTCCCAACAACAAATCGCCTGCATGTATGAATTTTATTCCAAGCAGTACCTCCCCTGACAACAGATCGTGCTAAATGTGATTTCCAGGGTTATTGCTTCAAGTCTTTTAAAAACTGTGCAAGTTTTCTAATTAGATTCGTTTATGACTAATAAAGTAAATTAATCAGGTCACAGTGGTGTAATGTAATGTTTGGATCACGCGGAATGAAGCAATTGATCTGGCTACCAACCATAATTCACCTTTTCACTGGTTTACTCCCAATCAATAGAGTTATTCTATTTAGCAAACCGATTTTGGGGTCGTTTGGTACAACTTTATTCATTGTCACGAGGGACAAGACATTCCAGTGTTGAAATTCTTTATATGATTTGGAAACAACGTCGTGATGATTGAGAATGCTTGATCATGTTAAAAGGAAGCATAATCCTGTAATCAAACAAACAGCGTTGTGATGTTTGACTACATTAATTGTTAAAAGGAATTATAATCCTGTAATCAAACAAACAGCGTTGTGATGTTTGACTACATTAATTGTTAAAAGGAATTATAATCCTGTATAAGACCGTGATGACGTTTGACTCTGTTAATTGTTAAAAGGAATCATAATCCTGTGTAACAGCCTGCCGATGTTTGATTATGTTTGTTTTTTGTAATAAGAATAATAAGAATAGCCATTGTCTTGCGAGGAAAATCATTACGAACGGGGAAAAACGTTTAAATGATTAGATAACATTCTTAATTGTTTTGAACCAAATGAAGTATTTTCGCAGCGTCCTGAATACGTGTCATGGGTCTACCAGGAATGTGATGTTTTCAAGAAAACAAGAAATAAATATAAGTGTAAGTGAAAAGTTGTCTCCCCCTTTTTGAACAGCGCACCGACGGATTAATGGTGCATACTTTTCTTACTCTGATAATTTCTTTAGGTTTCTATATATTTGTATGATTAAAGACAATGCATTTACGATTTAAAACTTAGATCGAAAGGTCGACATTGGAGACAGCGTGCAGATTTATCTAAAGTCACATTTCAATTAATTTGAAGAGTTTTTTTATTGAATATTAATGCTAAAACTATGTTTCAATCAGTAAAATTATACTACAAACTTAATGGAGTTTTGTAGATTATAATCACTTGAATTGTACGTGAATATTTGAAAGATCTTTAAAAAGTTCAAATCCTTGAAACCAACGGCATTGATTTTGAAAACATTAAAGTCTGGCAATAATATAAGTAATCACGAAACAGCTTAAATATGAAAAAGATTTCTTGGGGAAATTAAATGTTTTTATCAGTAAATCTAAAGAAGTGAATTAATCTTTATGATTACATTCAAGTGATTATAAATGAAAAAACAAGGAATCATAATTCCTGAAGTTGGTGGCAAGAACCAGATTCCGATGTGAAATTAACATTGTACACTTCTGTTGTAACACATGTCATATCAATTGTCACTCGCGTTTTATTGTATTCGATTATTTTTATAACTCCGTCATCTTTCAGACTTCTTGCCAATTAGCTTTTGTACGCTTTGTAATAAGCATCGTGAACGGAAGTCAAGAGTTTCTTTTAAATCGTCTACAAGTTGCCATAGACCGAGAAGACGTTTGGCGTTGTCTAATGAAATTCTGAGAGGAAAAAACTCCCTCATCAGCCCGTGGAAATTACAAACCTGACCGAAGAAGTGTCAGAATGAAAGTGGGAAGGAAAAGAATGTGATCGGCTTGATGTAAGACAGATAGCGAATTCTCAAGTTCTTCATCGATGGTAATCCAATCATCCCCCTTCAACACTACTACTTAAAATGACCGAAGAAAACTCCTTTTGAAAATCATAGTTTTTAAACGAAGCAATCGGCGGCATGTAGAGTTCGCACGTGAACTGATTATTACCTGAAGCAAGAGGTGGGGGTATTGACACTAAAGCCAACTACACATCTCAGAGCCAGAAAGCCAGAAATATATGGAAATGGCAGGGTTGGAAGAGCACGAAAATCTAATCTTTGATTTAATCAGATCCAACAAATCTTGGTTAACTCGTTTTATAAGATTCCATGAACAAACTGACTCGTTCTTTGCTATTCCTAGGATCTTTGGCAGAACACGCTTGTCAATGCAGTCGAGTTACAAAGTTCTCTTTATACACACTCCAACGGCAACTGTCAGAGAGAATTTATACTCTTATGTGAAACGGTTCGAGTCGAAGGGCTATTGAAGATAAACTTGTTGCAAGATTGATCCAAAAGGGCACCGCTCCTTAATGGAGATTTACCTGTTTAAATTGTCATATTATAACTCCGGTGTCACGCCTTCTCTGCTCCGGAAACGTCGTTATTGAATTTAAAACACATTTTCCTTTGGATTACGCAATTACATGCTTAACTCGCAGAAAATTTATAATTTTGTTAACGGAATCTTTGGCTTAGACGTCTCTGCAAATTGATGGATTTTTCAAATATATATGTCTTACCAATACATCTAGTGCAATATCACTAATTTAAAAAATGATAGTTTAATCATAGTGGCATGGAGAAATATTACTGTTCAATATCATTTTTCAAAACCACATTCAGACGTTTCAAACTATATTTTGAATTTCTACGATTTATCAGTAAGAATACTTCTCATTTGAATAACAAATCATAAAATAATAATGCCTTTATTAGAGCTGTCTATCACTTCAAAATCACAGCAAAATGTAAGAAATACGGATAATATTACAATGGCATCCATCAACAACATTTAGACTTTTTAATATCTTTTTAAAAAGATTATTCACTGAAATCAATGTCTAATTTCTCGAAAAGGTAAGTTCAGCTCTCCTGACAGATATTCAAGGCATATCTGATTGTAATTCTACACTTGTAACAAACATGCGCGACAGTAGAAGAAATAAAGACGTCAATCATTGAACAACATTTAAACAAAGTACTGATAAATCGTTATTCCTAGCGAAACATGAAATCACACAGTTTGATTTCAATAATTGTCTATAAAAAAATCAAATAAATTTCAACAGAAATGATAATTTCGAAAATATAGCGTTATCCTTTTTAAATGCCTTTATCTTTCCAAAATGACAGTCACTTAAAAACGTAGAATTCCAACTCTATAAAATATTGATAGGCCCAGTTTCTTCAAAGCGAAGAAAACAATAACGGAAATCATGGTTGATTCATAAAATATCCAATTTCAGTGATGATAACTGAAGTCTGTTCGTTGTCACTGCGGATTTATGACAAGTAATAAGACTAGATTGCCAGGCTGAAACCTTGCCAATCCATTCAAAGGTTCTTATTTATATGAAAAACGGCTAGGAACACAGTGAGAATACTTTCGATCAATACATCGATGTCAACTTTAAAAGATTAAATCCGAGAGGTGGCAAAAAGCAGCAATTGACTTGTATACAGCTACAGGATACACAGTTCCGACTCCCAGGGATCTGCTGCCAAGCAACGAGACGGGATTATGTTGCCAGATTTTGGTAAACAGAGATGCCATTGTAGCGTGGCATCCGTTGCCCTTTTCATAACGAACTCCTGCGTGATTCGGTAGTCAACATAACATCTATTGTCGTACTTATAACCAAATCCTGTTTAATTCGGTAGTTATTAATAGGAAGTTAGGCGGTAATCAGTGGAGTGTTCAGATTATTCACGGATGTTAACTTTTCCAGCACATTGCTATAGAGAGACGAAACAGAGGCAGTAACATAACAGAATAACTCGTTAAGACTAAAGGTCCCGAAAGCTGTAACCGCAAACAGGATAACCTCCATGAAAATTGGTTTCTTCGTTTCCATCAAACTGAAAGAGATCCTGTCACAATATTTCTCAAAGGATAGTAAAACCTGCTACAAGCCTCGGTCAACAATCACATCGATTACACGCTAATTCTAATCCAATTGCAGTTAAAAGGAGTACTCTTGAACAAGATTTGTTCTAAAGTTGTAAAGGTAGTTACATGTTGTAAAGGTGTTACATGTATAACATCCGACTACTACTTACCAGAGAGGGTGAAGTGAGTATAGAAAAACATCCACAGAAGGATCAACGTGAGAGTCCCCAGACTAAGCATGTTGCTATGGATCGTTATTCCAAAGGCTCTTCTTTAAGAAAGCATTGCTCGTGTTAGAAGCAGGGGTCTCCTGCGACTCTTAACATATCCCCGAGGCAGACACATGTGCTAGACGACAAGAGATGATGCTGCTGCATTTTGTATTAACACATGACACACAGTAAAGCAATTCTCAGCCAGAGCTCCTTTAAATAACATGGATACAAGAATCGACCAATGAGAACTCTGCGCTGAGCGCTACTTTCAGTTGTTTCGAGATCGTGATCTGAGGCTTTGGATGTCGCGTCCGTCTTAAACGATGCTCACATCTCGGTCTTGATAGGGATATTAGTGAGAAAAGCGACGCGCGGTGCCAACATTAAGAAAGAAATTCTCCTCATAAACCTCTAGCCTCGAAGGGGCATTTCGCAAATAGTACTGAGTGGTGCTGAAATGTGTGTAACAGTACTTGGGTGAACTTTTTCATTTTAGTTCGCTGCTCTTTTATGTCATTAGTTGTGGAGAACAATTGAATGAACGTTGCCGTCCTTACCAGAGTTTGAATGCTTTGGTGACGCCGTAAGGGGGTATGTGTCAGTGAGTGGAGATCAGGTACTTAGCCCTGGACTCTTATCGATTCCCTTTATCTCATATTGGGTTTAAATTTCCTTGTGAGTAAATATGTGAACCATGTTATTAACGTGTTGATTTACTCCTTTCGGCATCGTACTGAATACAATATTTTCATCTCTAATTAGTTGCTGGATTTACCGTGTTGTGAATTTTCTCAACGATAGCTAGAGTTATCTAGAAAGTTTAGTAACATACTTATATTACAGGGAATAGGTATAACTTGAAATATGACAAATCAATGCAGACTACTTTTTATGTCAGTTATCACTTGAGGAAAACAAAATCACATCGTATTTCATTAATTACATGAATGATGTTTCATGTTGTCGGTATTATGATGGATTGCGTGTTCAACGTAAATACAGGTTATTCTAGATTCTTTCTGGCAACCAAATCAACATTTAATTTATGTAGCAAAACCGGTGCCACATATTCAATGTTCAGAAAATACACATGTAGGTTTTACAAAAAGAAGTAAGCGAATTGAAGTCCGTACAAAACATTATGACCAGTATCAACATCAACTTACAGTAAGCTACAAACCAGATCAGATTAGTCAGATCAAAAAACACACCTTAAAGAGAAGAAAAAAAAATTAATGAGTTCCAATATAGCCAGAAGATAAACACTGAGTCTACCCAAACTACTACTACTACTACTACTACTACTACTACTACTACTACTACTACTACCACTACCACCACTACTACTACTACTACTACTACTGATATATACTGCAATCATAGGGAAACGGTACAAATTACAAAGAGATAACCGTGCTTATGAAATTCATTTTGATCAATAAACTAGTTGATATTAACGTAAATGCTAAGGCGCTGAAAACAATTCTTCTCGAGCGGAGAAGCAAACAGTTGTTTCAATGTTACACGGATCAATAATCCTGAAGCGAAGTGTTGACGCTTACAAATACTTGGAGGCAAAATATTGTTTCCTTTTCTATTTTTATTATCCGCTCCCGTTGAGATTTTTGCCTCGAGATGTGAGTAAAGATTACTCTCTCTGCCTTGTCATATTCGTCATACCCAGACCCTATGCCGAGCCAATATCCGCTGCAGTACGGGATACGCGCGCCATCAAATCACATTTGAAATGCAAAATTGAAATAATTCCTGTTTTGAATTATGATATTTGAAGACCGGAGTGGAAAGCTAATGCTTGGTATAGTTTAATTTGAATGGAATATTCAGTTAATACCATTAGTGATACACTAAATATTGTGTTTATGTATTTTAGTTCTTTATTCGGACAGAAGGGTTAAAGTAAAACAATTACGTCCTTTGTAGTAATGACGGTGCCATGCAGTTAGATTTGATAGATATAATTTTATTTGTCTTTGATGACAACAGCTATCTATTCACAGTCCACAGGTATATACGTACATTGAAATGTGAGATCTATGTAACTAAAATAATGTTTTACAATGTAATGTATGATATGCCAGATAAACGCTGGTAGTATATTGATCTTCATATATATAGTCACTATTGCATTACCATAAATGGTTGTCGTTTTTTCCACACCTCAAATTAGATTTATTTCGCAACTGTCTGATATTTAGAGATCAGATAAGAGAACCACAGTAATCTACTTGGAAGATACCACATCAATGTTTTAAGATTTGAGTAGAAATCGGAAACATTCTCCTACAATACTGTCCTGATATAGAACTGTACTGGACTACATGGCAGCATGGAGAACAAGTGTTGTCAATCACGCTGAGGACGTAAATAGTAAAGTCATATAAAAGCATTATATTTCAGTCAAGTTTGACTTAACGTGAGTCTACAAATGCCACATTTAAAAACAAAATATGAATCTAAGGTTGTGCTGTGACGAATATATTTATGGAAAAGAGAGCATATTGATTTAGAAAAAAATCTTCAATTTGTGATCGTCACTTTCCACTGCAGACAACTTTCAACATTCCATATTAAACTTTCTCCACAATAATTGGATGGGTTGTATTTATGTAATGCCTATCGATCTGAAACTAATTGTAGCGATTGTTAATACAATTAAGATAAGACACTGACATGATTTAACTTTTCACCTGATTATTATAGGTTTAAAGTAGTGAATACAACATAATATTAAATCTATTTAAAGATTGGTAACGAGCACACCTACATGTAGACATATATTAAGAATATTATACATGCAATAAACCAGGGTGCACGTGTTCTTCTGCAATGTGAACATACACGACGTTTCTGGGTATATGCTTACTCCGTCATCAGATGGAAACTGATGAAGGAGTAAGCATGATACATGATATCTACATTTAAACAAGACTTCTAATATTCAAGAGTTATAATATATCCTTTACATCCTTCTTTTTTAATCTGTACACGATCAGTTTACCTGGTCACCTAAATGCTATGATAATGCATATATTTGTTTATTACTCGCCCGTGTAAGATACTGCAGTTTAATATTTATATGGCAATATGTAAGGGTAATTCCTGTCTACATTGGCATCATATTACATTATGCTGTGTTGGACACAATCATCACCATCTGTTCAACAGATCGCTGTCGGATGAATGTAGAAGTGTTCTTACACATTCTCTAATTAGCTCGCGCACTGTCCATATAACGTCAAAATCTTACCGTCGACGCCGCAATATGCTATGACATAAAGTTTTTAGACAGTGCAAAATTTGACATTTCCTCTTTATTCATATAGGCCAGTAATGCGTAGAGAATCTCAACCAAGTGTCCTCTGAGATCAAATATATCGTTATATATGGGGAGATTTTATTTATTCAAAAGTATTCATTAATTTGCAATGACAAATTTACAGTTCATAACACAGCACAATCGTTAGAATTCTAGTACGGTGATGTACGTGACGTGATCGCACTATGATGTTGTAAGGTTCCTGGCGGGATAGCATTGCGAGTCATAACATGATGATGAAAAAGCATTGTGATATCATAGTTTAGGCGATTGCAGAGCATTGTGCAACTATATTGCCTATACGATATCTCCTTGGAAATATTGCTTCATTTCACATACGCGATATCCCCCGTGGATGAGGAATTAAAAAATAATCTCGGTTCAATGTTTTATCATTTATATGTTACTTATGATTAGTATTGATATTGAACAAGTACAAGCTTGTAAGTAATTGGTTGTTTCTCTTGAATATTCTTACAATATGAATGAATGTGTTAACCATTTCTCGCTAAGAGCTAAAAACTGTTCTATTTTAGTTTGAAATTTAATAATGAAAAAACAAATCTGTCATCCCGTCCCACCATCCGCATACATATTATTATCCCCCGCCACGAAGTGGAAGGGGGATATAGGTTTGGGCTCCGTCCGTTCGTCCATGCGTCCGTCCGTGCATCCGTCCGTCCGAGATAAAGTAGACAGCTTTTCTCAGAAACCTTTTAAGATAGGGTTACCAAATTTGGTGTGTGGCTTGAGGGCATAAATACCTTGATGGAGTTCGAAAATGAGAAGCGTGCAATTTTTGCTTCCGGAGTTATTGCCCTTGTTCCGTACTTTTGGACTTTGTCATGGTATCTCCAAAGGGGACAGCTTTTCTCAGAAACTATTTAAGATAGGATAACCAAATATAGTGTGTGACCTGAGGGCATACATACCTTGATGGTGTTCGAAAATAAGAAGCGTGTGGTTATCTTTTCTGGAGTTATTGCCCTTGTTCCGTTTTTCCGACTCTGTTCCAGGTATCTTCAAAGGGGATAGCTTTTCTCAGAAACTGTTTAAAATCAAATCAGTTGTCTGGCTTGAGGGTATCAATACTTTGATGGAATGAACATGAGAATTGCACAATTATTTCTTCTCAAATTATTGCCGTTGTTCCGATTTTGTATGTCTGGCGGGGGATGTTGATGACTATGTCTTCTTGTTATCATCATCAAAGAGGTGGGATGCGTTTGTTTTTGTTTCAGTTGTCAGATTAAAGGTACTGTAGCACGCTGATTGATCTTAATAATGTCTAAACATTCAGGGTAAAGTTTTAAATATGCTTCTATGATGGAATGGTCAACCATCGTGCTGTCTTAACAATCTAATTCGCATGAGACCTACATATCTACCTCTCACTCTGAAGAGTGCCACAACAATGTCGATAATACGTCGCTCCATTTTCTACCGCTACGATATGCTTACTAGGTGTTGATGAGATGTTTTACCCTTTAACGTAACAATATATTGTATATGTACTATGATACAAAAAACGTGTTACAGTGCCTTTAAGATGCGCATAACCTTGTAACTCTTGTGTCTACGTTCATTAACAGTGACATGCAAGCATATTAGAAGTATAAATGTACTGTGTTACAAAACGTGTTACAGTGCCTTTAAGATGCGCATAACCTTGAAACTATTGTGTCTACGTTCATTAACAGTGACATGCAAGCAGTTTAGAAGTATAAATGATTATTTTGTTACCTACAGGGATACGGTAATTGAATCATTGCAATGTTATTTTGCGAATTATTCTTTGTTTTATGAAAAGCAATTATTTTGCTATACAACCGTTATATTTTATTAATCCCCTGTATAGGACCTTTTAATGAGTATTCTGTTTTTGATTAATGATATCTCGGCTATCCTCATGTAAGTTTTTTTCATATTTGAATTTAAATCTAGTGTTTACTTCCTATGACATTTTTAATTTTAAAAAATATTGATTTTATAAGTGCTTTTTATGTTTGATGATTCAATATTTCTGTTATAAACTGATGTATTTCAAGAAGTTAATCAATGTGTAAATTGCTACATATTGCCTTGACAAAGTTGTTGTTGGATCTCCTATCGTTAAAAGAAAATAATTGATTAGAAATAGGAAATATTTTTCTGTTTTATATCATATCAATACTGAAACATCTTTATATAAAAAACAGACTTACTTGAAATAGTAAACATTTTACTTTAAGGGAACTTGCATTGTTATCGAAGTTATGCACTGGTGACTTGCTGTTGTTATGGCTTCATTAGATTCAGGACATGTTTTATTCAAACAAATAATACACAATTTACTAATTTCTTGAAATTATTAAATCTTACCTCTTTCAATCAAAGACATTAATTGATGAATATCTTTGATGCGTCATAGTAGGGTGAAATCTAATCAATACATTTGTGTTTTCTGTTCTTAAATGAGACTAGTGCGTTGTTCAATTATTAATCCCCACTCTGAATTATAATCGTTAACTCGTTGAACTGCCATGGTGTCAACGAAGCCTCATTATTTCTTATACTTATATGATGTCCTTGTAATGCATTTGTTCATCATTTACCAATGTTTTATAAAATGTAAATAAGCCAGAGAATGTAACGAGGTGTGACTTAAGGGGGATGTTGGCTAACAGTGTGAGCAGTAGATATTTTCATCTCATCATCTCAACATTCCAGCAATTGCACCAGAGACGTGAATAAACTAAAGGTTAGGTGATATTGAGCAATGTCCACACATTTATTGCACTGGGAGTCATGCCCGTGGAAATCTAATGTGTCTAATTCTCTATGGAGATCATGGAAAGTAAACAATTGTCTTGGAAGCATTTGTAAATATTGACGTTTGCTCATGTTGTAGAGTTTCTTTTATTCACAACAAGATAACAATTTCCGTTTGGCCCATTTTAAAGCTGATACTAACCATTCAAGTGTGATGCAAACATAGATCAAAACATTGCCATGTAAGGTTTCTGAGGGTTATAGCTAATAATCATTGCAAATGAATTAAGTAACAAAATTTCTCTCCCTCGAGTTTAAAAGAAAACGCTTTTTAATGGTAAATAATAATGGTCTTCCGCATATTTTTCAACAAACAATTTTCTTTTAAATAAGAAATATTGATTCTTTTCAAAATATACAAAAACAAGTGTACTAGTTATGAGAATATACGAATCAATCATAAGCACAGTTTTACAAAAGTGATATAAATGTCCTTAACGATACAGGAGGTGACGCAGCTTCCCTAGGTTTAACATCTGTATTTTGTGTCTGAACGATTGCACTTTCTATTATTGCAAATACTATTGCTTGTCACAAATCATTTGCATTCGTTAAACGATTCACGTTGTTAGCGGTACGGTAATCCATTATAACAGCCAAACTAGTAAATCCCTTGACAATAAGTGGCAATTTAGTTTCTATGTCAGAAAAAATATATCCCTTTTAAAATATATGGCGGATCTCAGTGCTTTATTCAGACTGATTGGACCTGGGTGATTGGTTCCTAACATTATATGTTCATATTTCTGAGAAACACACTTTTTAAGAAATGGTCGTTTTGGAATCTCCTTAACTAGACAAGAAAGGAGCGTCAAAAAACGGTTTTGTGACGCCCTACAATAATGATGCATCAACAAATCTAAGTCCAATCAATCATCTGCATTTCAAGTATGTAGGCCCCTGGGCCCAAATACAGGAATACACAATTCATTTACAATACAGCATGCAACAAGTTTACAAATTAACAAATGGTAGATAACATGAACACAAACAATTAAACACATACTGATTCATTAAGCTCTTTACACCGTTTGTCGTATGCGTAAAAGATAAACTGACTCAATTTTTTCATTATAGATGGATCATTAGTAGCAAGAATATTTTTAAACATATGAATATTTTCGGTAGGTAATTTTTTCTTAATTGGCTATTATTACAAACCGGGCAAATCCTCAAGATCTATCTATTTTCTGCAATCTACCTTCATTAATTCTTAATCGTAGCAGCCCCGATCGAAATTTGACAAGAATTGTACAAAATCTGAAATCTACAATCTCAAACAAATATTTTTCTTGTGTTAGCAAACTTTTAAATTCTCTATATAAGTCGTATCTTGTACTATTATTTAGTGTTGAATTCCAATTTTGGTAGAATATATCTCTACCCCTAGTTGTGATAGCCAGACAAAACCGAATCCATGAGAGAAGAGAAGGTTTCTTATGTTAGAAGCCCAAGTATTATGACTCATATCATCCAAATTAAGGGACGTATTAAAAGCTTTCTTAGGTAAACGATCTTCATGCATTGACACTATTTTCATCCGATAATTTATAGTGCGAACAGCAGCGTTAATATACAATGGGTATCGGCCACATTCACCATACACAATCGCATTTGTTGTTTGTGGACCAAAATTTAAATATAATTTACAAGCCGAAAGGTGAATCTTTTCAATATTATCATATCTTTTCAAACCCCTCATCTCTGGAGCATACACAAATATTGGTTGTATTTGGCTATCGAATATTTTAAAGTATACAGAAGTATACAGAATTCCGACTTTTCTAAGATTAACACTTATTTCTGTAAGAGCTTTCTTGGCCCTAAGGGAAAGATCAGCAAGTGCTTTCGTCATACTAAAATTACAAGTAAAAAGAAATCCCAAATATTTATAACTATTCACAATTTTCATTTTTGCGCCATTGAAAAACCAAACAACATTCTTTGATAATCTACCACCTTTCCTAAATACCACTACATTTGATTTTTCAATATTCACAGTTAATCCCCATTTCTAAAATATTCAGCTGACATTGAAGACCACAGTGTGTGTCTGAAACTAGAATGACATCGTCAGCAAAAAGCAACATTAATATTTGTATCATATCGGGGAACATTTGAATGCCGTGTTTCCATTTTGTAGTATTTCTATCGAAAGTTCATTAATGAACAATGAAAAAAGCATACATACACTCTTGTCTTAAACCAAATGGGCACTCAAAATAGTCTGTTGTATTTGAATTGAACCGCACACATGATTTAACTGACATGTAAATGCCTTTTTATGCCTGTAACAGTTTACCACCAAGCCCATAGTTTGATAACAAAACCCACAACTTAGATCTATCAACAGAATCAATATTAAGGATGTTCGCTCCTCAAATTTATAGTATTAATTTTTTTTTCTAACTTATACTTTTTAAAAGATCAAAGTATATGATTGAAAAATCAGCATTAAAAAATAGGGGGTAGTGTGGTTTTTTTTTTCGAGATATGACGCCTGTAAGATACTGGGGTTTAGTATAATTTTAACACAGGAATCCATGGGAAAATGAGAAAAAAAATGCTCAAAACTTGAAAATACTACATTTCTAGTATTAAACTTTTTTTCTCCATTTTTGATATGCTACAAAGTTCATGTTCACCTACCGAGATCAATAAGTCAAATTTAGGCCATGTTTGCTGTTTAAGCACTTTTAAGAGGTTCTAAAATCACATTTTCTTTATTTCCTTTATATACCTTTATTTTATTTGTTTTTTAAAAGTATGTAGATGATGAAGAATATCATGAAGTAAATAAACAATGACAAACAATCTTTACTTAATCATATTTCAGTTTTGAAGTTCAACTGGAAGGAGCGAAGATCCCTAATGAAAGGAATATACAATTTTATCCTTTTCTTGCTTCAACACTTTTCAATGATTGTGTATAATGTAAAAATATGGTCTACAGTGAAATAACCTATTCTAAATCCAGCTTGGGTTTCAGATACTTTGTTCATAACATTTGCCCATTGCGTTAGGCGTTCATTTAATATGCTTGTGTAGATCTTACTTAAAATGCTCAGTAGAGATATACCTCTATAATTATCTGGGTTCTGTATATTGCCTTTTATATGTAGAGGGATAATGGTTGCCTTGGTCCATGAATCTGGGAAAATACCTTCGCTAAAAAGCTTGTTAAACAGAGACAAAAGAAATGGCATGACAATTGTCTCTGAACATTTTATCATTTCCGTTAAAATACAATCAACACCTGGATATTTATCTTTCTTCATTCCGTTTATAGCGTTTCTTATTTCGGTATCAGTAATGGGAGATCCCAGTATCTGTTTTTCAATATCATTCATATCGGCCCTCTCATTTGCAAGAATGTATTATCATCTACCTCAACTTCCGGTCTGTCGTAAATAGATTTGAAATTATTATACCATGTTTCACAAGATATCTCCGCTTTAAGAGTTCTTTTACCCGTAATACTTCGAAATTCTTTCCAAAATAATTTTGAATTTGTTCTAGATTCATACAACTTCCTTGCCTGTTTCGTCTTTTTTCTCCACAGTCTACATTTACTTCTATACCGATTTCTTAGTGTACAGTATCTGTTTCTATTTGTGACTGTGACCTTTCTAAAGCATTTTAAACTTTTCCTAGCTTCTACCTTAGCATTCATAACCGTAAAATTTGATTTACTCGACTGACTTTTTGTCTTCATACAAGAAGCTGCTTCTAAAATGTATTCTACAAATGACGAGAGAGCAATTTCAGCGTCAGTTGTTACTGTTTCTATCAATCTGTCGAGAATGTGCTTATTATCTTCAAGCTTGTAAAGAAAGGCATTTTCATAATAATAATTATACTTTCTATTTTTACAATTTCCACTCTCAGAATGTTCACCTGTAAATATACAGTTGAATATAAGAACAAGTGACATGTGTTTGCTCTCTGTTCTATCACCCTCACTCGACGCATCTGTTTTGAAAATGTTTATACCAGTATCAAACCTGTCGTTTCCTTCCAATGTACTTGAGTACTTGGCAAGGCTAAATCAACACCTGAGGAAGCATGACCTGAACGACATGTTTCAAGCTGCATACAGATCCCGACACTCTACCGAGACTGCTCTCCTGAGAGTGCAGAATGACTTCCTCAGACATGTGGATGGACAGAACTTAGTGCTCCTTTCTCTACTCGACCTGTCCTCCGCATTTGACACTGTGGACCATTCCATATTGATGTCACGGCTAGAACACACACTTGGAATAACTAGATTGGCACTGTCCTGGTTCAAGTTTTATCTCACATGCCGCAAAATGAGTGTTCAGGTCGATGGTGTGACATCAGAGTCATACGAATTGATATACGGAGTACCACAGGGGTCGGTACTAGGACCAGTGCTCTTCTCCATTTACATCACACCGATTGGGGGCATCATGCATGACAGTGGCCTAAACTATCACTTGTATGCCGACGACAACCAGCTCTACATCTGTGCTAAATCAGCAACATACCAATCATGCCAAGCCAAATTGGAATCATGTGTAAAGGACTTGAGTCACTGGATGTGTGTTAACTTCCTTAAACTCAATGAAGATATAACAGAGTTTATGATTCTTGGGACAAAACAACAATTGCAAAAATAGCCCTTCAGCCACTATCTGTTGGTGGAGCTGAGATACAAGCAACATATCAAGTAAAGAATATTGGTGTTCCTATCAACAAGACTCTATCCGCAACTCACGTGCACCATGCCCTGAAGTCAGCCCGCACTGCAACAATGCATCTCAGAAGCATCGGCAAAATAAGAACATATTTGGACACAGAAACCACCAAACTACTTACGTAACGACATCACTTGACTACTGCAATCCTCTCCTGATCGGCTCCAGTGCATCGATCACATCTTTAAAGAGTGCAACACATGGCGGCAAGAGTTGTAACAAGGACAAGAAAGTTTGACCACATCACTCCTGTGTTGAGGCAACTGCACTGGCTCCCAGTTAAGGAGATGATCCAGTTCAAAGTCCTAATTCCCACCTATTCCGCATTGAACGATGAGAACTCACCACTCGACCTGAAAGAACTTATTCAAGTCTATCATCCCACTCGTGCTCTGAGATCTGCTCATGATCAAAGACTGGTCTTACCCAACACAAACACAAAATTGGCAGAAAGGTCATTTTCAATCGCTGCGCCAAAACTATGGAACTCTTTGCCCCCTGAACTAAAGTCAGCTACATCAATAGAGCTATTCAGAACAAACCTGAAAACCCACCTCTTCAGGGAAGCATTCTAAACTGACTTTCTTCATATCTGACACTAGCGCCGCTGAGCAGCTGTAGCTGGAAGTTAGGCGCTCTACAAATTCATTATTATATTATTATATTATTATATTATTATATATTGAAACTAGCATAATGAGAACACAAGTTGACAGATGCAATGACATAAGCAATAACACTGCATCCTTGTTGTGATATATAGGTATATTTGCCAGGAGTATCTCCTGCAACCCGTCCATTCAATGTGAACAAATCAAAAATGAAACACAAATTTAGCAACAAATCCCCAAATCTATTTACAACACTATCTTCAGAGTAAATCTAAAGGAACTGGTTCTTCTTCTGGGAAAACATTTATCGCATATATCAGACTCAGGCATTAAAGTCTCCTAAAATCAAAATCTCACAATCTGTAACATAGTTGGATGTTCAAGTGACCACTCCTCTAACTGTTGAAACAACGTACATGCTGAATAACTGTGTAATAGGAAGAACCTGCTGGTGGGATATAAATAGCAAACAATAATATGTCACGTTCGCATTGCTTAACATTGCTTTATCAAAACGTAGACAAACAACATTGTTTATATCAATTTCGATATTCAAACAGAAATCGACTTCTTCACAAAAGCATAAATTCCACCAGAAAGTCTGCCATATTTGGATAATGTTAATGCTTTGCTTAAGTATAGGTCATACTGCCATAGTTCAGGTATACTGAGACAGGTATCAAGACATCTTTCACATAAACATATCAGATCAAACTGAAGTAAGAAGTCTAAAAAGTCTTCATCATGAAGTTTGCTAGATAAACCATCAATGTTCCATGACATGAATTTAAGGTTGTAAGACACCGAGTCAGGGACAGGTTCAAAATGGTCAGTTTTTAGTGTACTCTCTGTTGAGTTACCACTGTCTGATACATCATAGGCTTCCTATTGTGATGAATTACGTCCATTTTGCTGGTTTGTCCTCGAGTTCATCGGAGTAGATGTCGCAGACTCTTTAACCACAAAACACACTCTGTTAACAGACCTGCCTGTTTTCGTTGGGGTACCGTACGTTCGGTTAAGACTTAAGCGAGGTTCATCCGATTGTGAGTGTTTAGTGTACTGTTTACTGTCAAAAGAGTATCATGAGTTCGCAAATAAAAAGAACACCATGTTTGACCAAATCGTCAATTGCATACATGTGCAAATGTATTTTCTTAGTTGCAAGTTTGTTCAGTGGAGATGTTTTAACGTGCCTTGAGTCCAACAATTTTAATCAGTATGACACCGAAACTACGTGACCAAAATATTAACCATGATTTAGATTTTTGCTCGAAGTGTAATAATAAACATTATAATATTGCATTTTTAATTTGTCACATGTTAAAGTTTGTGTTATAGTGGGCCTTCAACTCCTAACCTGATTCGGCAACAACGTTGAATGGCTCGTGTTGCTATAGAAGCGAGCGGGGATTGTTTGGACGATTTTCAGACAAATCTTCCTGGACTATTAAATACAAAGAAATGAGAGCCGTGATATATGCCTCAACAAAGCTTAGGATCTGTCTGTGTATACGCCTTGAATGAGAGTGCTACCCCTCATAGTAAAATAAGTGTAACAGATTTTGAAAGATGTCCACATTGTCCGAAGGTACCCCACGGGTAGGGATACTTCTGACATGGGGTGAGGTACATCCGGACACATACTGCTTTTGCTGAACAATCAGTTTATTGCAATGAAGTAAAATGAAAATGAAATTAATATGAACCAACATCAAGTATAACTATTAACTACTTCAGTTTTCTGCTATTCTTTAACCACAACTTCCATGACATAACATTAAGATATTAAGTAATCCAAAACGAAATCCAGGATATTTTATCCTTACAGCACTAAATAATCCTATATAGCTCTTATAAAAATCTACAACAAATAAAAGAAGAATCAAAGGTAGTTACACGTTCTGGAAATTCAATAAAATCGTTTAGAAGATTTATATTGAGGTTATTGCAAACTGTTTCTATATTTTATTAGTGACATTTAATAGAAGGCATGATTGTGGGAAAACAATATTAACCAATCATACGTCGGCGACTCGTTTATCGTAGCAATGTTTATGAAGGTGTCAAAAAATGTACGTGTCTGTCATATATGCGTCTTTGACCAAACATGATATTAAAGTCTATTCGCTTCTAACTTACAAGTATGTCAACAAAGTAACGTTTAGGAAACTGCAATCATTGGACTTAAATAAAATAATAATAAGCGACCAGTTTTCAATGAATAGGCATATACGGTGTAATACCGAAGCAGGTTGTAAATATGCATTGCACAAAATTCAAAATGTCAAAAGCAAAGGCTTTTGATTAATTTCGATGTCTGCGAAAGTTTAAAACAATCGCACACATGATAAGGGACATGTATGAGGTAGGTTCGTCCATGTGCATTATATTATATATATTAAACAGTGAGATGTCCCTTTTCACGTGAAGGTATATATGTCATCTTTGAATCAGCCTAGTTCTTGCGCAAAACGGAAAATCAAATCTAGAGCATATTCAGATACCGTGTGCAGACTCAGCATTTTTTCACTGTAACGATTGTAAGAGGATTCTCTTAAACGAGGTTATTACAGAACTCAGAACGACACCATTAAGCTGATCAATTAAATCTCCTAAAAAAACGATTTGTATAATTTCATTGCAGTCCCTCAGGCCGGAAATGGTATCCAGTGGTATCAGAAACATCAGATCTGTGTCTGAAGTCTGCGATTCTTCGAAGAGAGGAGCTTACTCGATTTACAGGGAAGGTGCAACAGGTACAGAAACACAATTAGTAAATTTATCTTCTGAGAGACACGAAGAATGTTCTCACAAAATTCCCGACGTATCGAGCTTACACCCAATTACGATTCGTACGTTTCCTCTTGCGATTGTACAATTTGGAATTTTTCTATTTGTAAAAAAGTAGCCTTAATCGTCCGCCTAATTTATTCAAGATCTCTCATTTTCAAATAATAATTTTTAAATTTAAATTTAAATTCAGACACAGCCATCTCTTTAAGACCTGATCACGATATCCAGTAATGTAACTGACATGTACTCTCGGTCGGCTTTGTCATGTTTACCTTTGCCTACAATCATATGTAAGTGAGTCATTTATATATTATTGACTTAACCACATAATTCTCTTCCTATCAACTAAATGCGAGATCAGACAACATAAAACGTTATTGGTATTCAATGTGAAATTACATTCACTTCAAAAGCTTCAAAATCATAAATGGAAAAGTGGAATGTAACGTGTAGTATTCTCGCGGGTGTTTTTCAAAACATCATAAACTGAATCACAGAAGCTACAGTACGTTTTCATAGTTTAGAGGAACACTTATTGATGTAATTAGATCACTGATATCAGAGAAAATACACTGAAGTGGACTTTATTTATTTCTATTTATTTATTATTGCAAAGTATGTTTAAACATTGTACGTTATTTACTTTTATCTTCTGATATATAGCACACATATATGAAATATATATATATATATAACATCATACATAAGTGCGTAAACATAATGAAAACATAAAATGTGCTTGAATTCGATTTCAAAGAAATCAAAATTAGAAACAAGATTCTTGATTGAGTCCATCGTGATTCTTTCGAATGACAAACCATGGACATGACGTCATGACGTAAGCGGTTGTGACGTCACAATGACGCAGCATAGGTAAGGAAACCTTCGGAAATGCTTTCCCGTTCCCTTAGCATGGCGCTTTTTGCCTAATGAATGGTTATATGAGTGTATATTTTCCTACAAGTGTTGTCAATATTATGTTTTAATCCAAGCGAATAATTTAATAATTTAAAAGTTATTACCAGTGTAATGAAAATTACGAAGATTGACTTGGCAAAACAGTGTTGCTTGTAACGGAAATTTCAGAGAACTGCCGAAGTTTAGAAAAGTAGAACCGTCATCCGTGCAATACAGAATTCATCGTGCAATACGGAAATCGCCATGGAAACCGTATTGCACGCCTCTATTATTATCCTACATTTTCCTACATCCTAAGTTTACATGGGTATATGTAATAAATATTGTTTGGATCGTTTGTATTCAACGAGAAGATGTCATGGAAGCGCTTCCATGACAGCTTCGAGTTCAATACAAACGATCAAAATGCACAAGTATGGTGTTCTATATTTATTGTATACCCCTTTTATAGGCAAATTGTTTGGTTTTTTAAAATAGTTGATAAAATTTACTGGGTCGGCGTGCCGCGCATGTATACACCGACGGTTGCCCGACCAGCTCGACTGATGATTTTGTATCTGAATAATAGCTTTATTTACTTATCAGTTTACATGGGTATATAATAAATATAGATTATTACCCGAGGAAGTGTGTCATATGACATTTACAAAATGAGTGAATTTTTTTTATTGCTGGAGCGAGAGCGAGGTCTATACCCAAATTTGCACGAGTTTCGTAAAGTCATATGGCACACTGTGCTTATATCAATAATATTAACTCGGTTATTTCAAAACATATGGGTAATAAAATAAATTATGCCATGTCTGAATGCTTTTGATAAACGTCCAGCTTCAACGGAGCAACATGTGTCGTTTATGGGATCACATTCTTCAATGCAAAATAGGATCGACCAATAAATTGAAGGCCAAGAGTTACCACCCCTGCTCATGATCGACAAACCCGGCTGCACAACGACTGACATGCAACGATCATGGATATGAAGGACACGTGTTAATTTGTCGATGATTATCAGTCCAATCCATTGAGAATCATCTGAGAGAGCCAGGACTCCGTGCACGACCACCTCCAGTTGGTCCTGGTCTACGACGATTACATCGACGATAACGTGCCTGTTAGTGCTCTACAAGCTTGTCAGGATCTGTGTCCAGACATGGACGGGAAAGATTGTAGTTGTACGACACCAAATCGAACGTTTTCATCCCACTGCATTAGACAGGTCGCCAGAATCGGTGGAGAAATTGTGATGGAGGATGTGTCAGATCCTTCTACCGTTTATCTGAACTAATCCAAGGGAACCTGACGACAAATCATTACAACAAACAAAGTATGTGCCTCCAACTAGTCCACGATAACGTACGTCAGTTCCCTTCAATGGCCCTCTAAGGATCCTGGAATAAATCCTATAGAACACCTGTCCGTGAACGTCAACGTCAACTGCAGACACGTTTCGAATTGGTCTATACTTTGCAATATGAATGAGGAATTCCACAAGCAAGACTCCAACGACTACACAAGAGCTAAGGGTACATGTTTGTAAGATTTCCGCTTGTATTCGTATTTCATGGCTAAAATATAACATGACATTAGACGCAATTATCTTTTTTTTTTTTTTTTAAATGTTTGTCCTTGTTTTGAAAGTGTTTTCGAAGCGATTTATGAAGTTGCTCTGAAGACAAGACTGAGTATGTAGTTTGACAGGTGTGAGATTTATATGACGTACCTTTGATGGTGTTTAATACTTCCATGCTAATGTCCAAGAAACTGTCATCATTGATACTTATTTTCCAGATACATGCCTCTAATCGGATATTCGTACTTTCAGAGAGATAAAAAAGAAAACTGTCCATGTCAGGTTAGATAAAACATATAATGATCAAACAGTAACTCTCAACTGTTCAATTGAGTGCCAACTGCGGAGAAACTATATTCGCATTTCCTTACAAAGGACTTGTCTCTGACATTCATTGGAGATATTCTGTTTTCTAAATATTTAGATAGCTTGATCGTCTAAATATTTCGTTAATTGGACTCTCATTTTTGGAGATCGTTCTGAAATATTTGTATTTCAATACTAGAATGAGAAATGATAAATTGTTTAATATCTCAACGAGTTTCAAGATTCTCCTGTCAATATTCCGATCATTAAACACACCAATATCTTAGACCCCTCTTGCAAATCACAATCTAACTTCGGTTGCCTCTGACCCCAATGTTATATAATGGTATATAACGATATGTTAATGATGTTTAAATGAGGCAGAATAGTTTTGGAACGCCATTCGTACAATCCTTGTCTCAATGGCGGCAAATTACTTGCATCACAGCTGTCATTCATGTAATATTTGGTTGTTGTTGAGAACTAAGTACTTGATATAATTAAATACACAGTATGATAAATCCTTAAGAATCACAGTTTCTAAAATCTAACTTCATTTACTTCCGGCAAAACTCGGATTAAGCTGGATATCCGAACCGGCGCCTTCAGCGTTAAAAGTTGAATGAATACAATAAGTGTTAATACAGCATTAATGCTATACACATGAAAAGACAAATTTCTTATTAATACGGGCATTCAATAAACGAAAGTCATGTGTAGCATATACCATTGGGGAGTACACCCAGATACATGGTGTTCCTAAGTCGTAAGAGAGTTGTGTCTCTAACAGCATCGGTCTGTTATCACTGCATCAATGTCGAACTGTCTTCATCTTGGTCAACTAGTGATTTCGCTTGGTTATCAGATGTGTATATGCAATTGATAAACTAGCACGATGAAAGAAATCACAATTCACGGAGATGTACATGTAATTGTAAATGCTGTTTGCTTGTGTACGTCCGTCTACACACATTGTCGTTAATGTTACCTGGTACCTGGTATGTTTTTTGTCAGAATCTTACTATCGAGATCGTTTAGATAAATTGATGACAGTCTTTTGTAAAAACATGTAGTATTGAAATTGATAAATCTTGATGGTCATGATTTGCAACTAGGCCTGCTCCGTCAACGTAGGGACGATAGCCAGGGACGGGGTTGTTGAGAATTAACAGAGGCTGTTTTCATCATGATTGACATCCAATTTTCTTATATCGAGATTGCATGACGAAGAAGAACGACAACTTTTGTATATTACTTAATTTATTTAAGGTGATTGTAACGTCTGACGAGTTAACGTAAGACTTACTTTGAATCTGTTGCTGTATATGCGTGCATAAAGGCAATACGTGAATGTCCTGGCATTTAAAGTATCACCTTGTGTTGGGAATGATGCAAGAAAATCTATATTTCCCCATGTTGACTCGACTGATGGGTTGAATCAAATTTCACAGTTATAAACGCCAACATCAAATGAATTTATTCACATTGTGAAGGACGTTAAAACCTATCATTAAGTCCTCATGTCACTGTTTTAGATACGTGTGTAACATTACAACATTTATTCAGTATCTCCTCTTGTGTGAGAATAAGTATCCTCGTATGTAACATATTTCCCCAAGTAGTATCTTACCGCGAAACATATGTTATAATTCGTGCTTTCACTGTGGGACGAGAATAGAGAATATTTATTGTGGAAAAAGACATTTTCTTCAACACAACCATGAATTGACGTTTTGTCTAAGTATGTATCTACTGATTGACTATTTAATAGGTATAGAGAGGGAGTAGCCGACAGTGGTGGTTCATCTGAAACGTAATGCTGCCTAGCAAGGAATGTGAACATACAAATACTCATGGTCAAACAGACTAATGAGGGTTGCATCTTGTATGGACAGATGGAATATATTTGACTGTGAAATTGTCAATTATCTATTTTATAATCCTAGAAAAAAATATCATTTGCAATTAAGTATAAGTATCTTATAAAGTCAAACCTAAAGTTTGGACGGTTTGATGGTGACTTTCTTTTAGAAACTTTAAATGAAAAAGAACTATACAGGAAACAATATTGAGAATTGACAATCGTTTTACGTCATTTAAAGTTCATTGCAGAGTATAAATGTCATCTATTCTGTTTGCTAAACAAAGATTTCTAACTCTTTTGTGTACACTGTACTCTATTCCATTGTGAAAAAAAATGTTTAATCATTGAGTGACAAAATAGAAATTACAAATTGTAAACGCTCTACTGTTCTGTGTTGAAAGATCATTGAAAGAGGCGATAAAATAAAATATACAAAACCGAACTGTGTTGTTGGAAGTAAAATGTCAAACCGTATGTGAGCAGGGTCTTATTTGAATACAGGTATGTTTTACTATATATCGATTCTGTTAAAAGTTACACTGTATATATAAACTCCACTAAGTTAAGACATTAAAGTTTGATATCAAACGTTTGATTACACAATATCTTAGGGAAATAATATAACACTCTCATTTTATTTAAGAAATAGATTTCATAATTTGTTTGTTCACTGGCTTATAAACGGTTTGAAAGGTGCAAGATAAACTGGTCTAAATGCCGGAGCTTGTCGACGGCATTTATACTACAGTTTAACTTTAACTATCAAACCGTTTATGAGCCGAACACGTTATTAAATCTATTTTTTATAAATTAAACTTTTGCAATTTAATCAGTAAATAAACTTTTGAAAAAAACAATCTCTGCCAAAAAATATATAGTGCATGATAAAACGAATGTATAGGATTGTTTAAGATCAGGCGCCATGTTCCGCCCACAATAATACCGCATCAACTTATGTGTCACAGGAAATATGATCAAAGTATTCAATTTTTGGTTATAACATGCTGTTCTAATCAAACTTTCAATCAAACAACAATTAGAATTCACGTTGTAAGGTTTTGATAAAGTTAATCAAGAAAAGGGCACGTGAAAGCAGTGTCATAATTGCGCAATGATACGGTGATAAAGTAGTACCGCAGGTTATTTTATGTAAACGTCAGTGCATGAATGTTATCCTATTCAGCCGTCAATCTTGTGTTTATGAGAATGTATACCATTCACATGACCTTGTTAAATCCAATCGGCAGAGAGCATATCGCTTATATTTCAAAGTCTGAATTTATTCAAATGTAACTTGTATACCGGTAGTAACACCATACACATTTTCAAAGTTATATTAAATATTTTAAAATTCACGGAAATATAAGTGTAGATTAAACATCTTCGTCACACAATGCTTGTTCCCTTAGTCAAACACTGCATATACTTATTAGAACAATAACTATATACGGTACGTGAAAAATAAAGACATACATGTACCTGAATGATATTTGTGATTCATATAGAGCATTTCCCAACGCATATTGGATACTCAAAGCACTGGCCGACATACATGTAAACTACCGGGCAAAAGAAAGGACTCACCTCAGTTTGTTTCTATTAATTCAATATTTAAAAGAATTTATCAGATGTATTTGACTGCGTCACTATACAATAATACTTATCTGCAGTAGTTTGGATGACTTTGTTGGTGGCTGTGGTTAATTTTTAGTTCAAATATCTTTTTGTAATGAAGACAGGATTAAGAATTAAATTTACACCAACATGACCCCTACCCTGTTTAAAATGTTGTAAATGTGTGCAGAATCAGGCACATTTATTTATTTTCACATAGGATAGGTCTTATATGTCGGTGAACAATTGTGTATCATCAAAAATAATTTAAAAACAAAATTAGATTTAAAATTTCATTTTTTTTTTTTAAATAAAAAAACATGTAGAAGTATTCTTTGACTGCTAACTAAACACCTGTACTGATCAGTTTTGGATTATGACATCGAAAACTTGAGATATTTGCAATTGAAAATCATACATATGATAAAATCAACTGAGGTGAGTCCTTTCTTTTGCCCGATAGTTTATTACATCTGTCAACAAGGGCATGAAAGGAGAGGGGAATGTTCAAGGTTAACATTCAGACTATCATCATAAGATACCAGCTACCCAATTTATTGATGGCACTTGAACTAAATCACTTACCATGGGTGACACCATAGTTCTCTCAACTCATGGCTCAGTGTGGAGCAGAGAACCAACCCTTCACACCTACAGATCATCTAATGAATTGACTTTATAAAGAGACATAGGTGCGATAATTCCTCATATTTCCCTTCCCAGATTGTGTAAACTCCCCTGCAGCATGTTCTCAATCTTCCATATATATCCCTTAGATATATAGATCACTTAGTAAAGTATACAATATATACATATAGATGCCTCAGTAAAGTATACAATATATATATATATATATATATATATATATATATATATATATATATATATATATCCTTTAGGTAAAGCATGCAACTAGACTTTAATACGTAGATAATATGACATAGATATGATAATAACGATAACAATTAATGAATGAAATGTTCCTTTCTTTTTATGTGTGTATAAGGGGAAGGTATAACTAGTTGTGCATGCATCAGGCGAAACCCCTTTGTCTGCATATTAACTCTCAACTAGCTGAAAAGGGATTCTTGATCATTCGAACGTGTTTTAAGAAGAGATACCATGAGTTGGTAAGCAGCCAAATGCTAAGGCATATGATGTAATCATGATAGAAAGTTATATATTAATTAACAATTATTTTCAAAATATATAAAATGTATTGTTTATGCTATTAGGGTGTTGTGCCAAATAGTTCACAATCACAAGGATTTGTTTTGTTGAAATTTAATAACATACAAGCTGTGATGATTATGATGATATGATGACGATGAGGTTGGTGGTCATGGTGATTGTGGCTTAAATGACGTTTAGTGAAATTTTTATCAATGATAATTATATAAATAATAAGAAAGAAACGTGAAATTCTAAACTATCTGTGTTACTACACAGTAAGTATTCCCTTGGGAAATAACTCATTTAGGAAAAAAACTTACATGTAGTGTACTTGATTGAACCAATTTCAGGGAGCATTTAAGCAATGCCACTAGACCACTAGCCTAGATAGTAGCACCCAATAACGGTTGCATAAAATAATTTCTGTTTTCTTTCAAAGGGATAAACTGTGTTCTTTGTTGCGAAAATCCGCCTTTGTAATGGGCTTATCTAGTAGCAGCAGACTAGAGGCTTTCAATCAATGAAAATGGACTTTGACTCACAAGACTCAATTTAATAATAGAAGAAGGGGGAGGTATCACGACCTTACTGCCAGATGTTCAACTTACAAACGTGGTTATTGCTTTCACATTACCACAGTTGAAGAAGTAAAGAATGAGTTTTATTACTTTCGTTATACCATTTGAAGGTTACGGAATGTGTGGTATCGTACAGATGTCCCCCATTGCTTGTTTATGGTATGAATGGAAGCTCGTGATAAGAATGCTTTTTAATTTAAAAATGTATCAAACTGCTTCTCCAAAATAATGTACAAAGTCTCAGGCATTGAACATTGAGTGTTTAAAATGGAATGTTATGTTTACAAACAACACCAGACATTTGTAACATTTTGAACCTACACTGATACTGCCCTTCCAAGCCTAGTATGGAGTGGGTTACAGCACCAGAAGTTCGAAATTGGTTATCTGTTTTAAGACATTGGACAAGAGCGGTGAATACAACAAGTAGAAGAATTAATAAGAGGATATTTCTCTGGGCGAATGATTGTAAGAAGAAAAATTGGAATTGTAAAATAAAAACGTTTTTAAAAGATCATGGATTCGAACACCTGACATATGCTGGTGTCATTGAGAAAAAACCTTTCTTTACATCTATACAAGATATCCTACTCAATAAATATCATCTTACATGGAAAGAAAATTTGTCACAGGTTGAAGGAAGGCGAGGGAAGAATAAGCTCCGAAATTACAGACTTTTTAAAGAAAATTATGAAACAGAGTACTATGTTCGATGTCCACTTTCTCGTAACCACAGGAGTGCTATGGCGAAATTTCGGTGTGGAGTGGCCCCGTTAAGAATTGAAACGGGTAGATATGAGAGCATACCACACAGCGAAAGATATTGTTTTAACTGTCCTGATCAAGTGGAAGACGAAATGCATGTTTTATTTTACTGTCCCGCTTACACCTCTATTAGGGAAGTGCTTTTTAACTCATGCCGGAGAACTTTACCTCATTTTAGTTCACTTTCTTGTGAAGAAATGTTTATTTATATTTTTAGTTCCCATGACCTAATTTTTACCGTTTCCAAAACCTGCCAGGATATTTTAATTAAACGCCGTGGTATCTTATATGGTTAATGTTTTAGAATTTCCATGTTGTCTATGTGTTTATATTTTCTTACCTATTTGTATATTTTAGCTCTTTTCATTTATTTCTGTATTTTTAAAGATATATTGTCTCTCATAAGTCGCTGAGCGACTGGTCGTAGCATATTTTATTATTTATTATTATATACAATAATCTTATAATTTGTATCTACGAGTGAGACGCTAATAAAATATTCTGTCTGTCTGTCTGTCTGCCACATTTAAGAAAATGAGATTAAAAACGGCGTTGCTCTCGTTGATGTAGGTGATTAGGTAATCCTATAGTTATGGCTCTTTCGGCGGTGGACATAACCACGTGCACTGGTCCATGTTACCATATATAATAAACTGAATATGTGATTTGTCTTTGTATTATTATATAACCTTACAGGTACCTTACGATAGATGTGCCTTTCCTATTTTCAATTTTGTCAAACTATATTTGGAAGCGGGGTATTGCGACAACTCTTGCAACGGAACTTGTTACCGCCGTAATATAAGTGCTTACCGGCTCTGACACTGTCAATGAATGTTACCCGTACGTGAGCATTTAATCAATCTATCAACTTTATTACCACAAGTTTACAAATCGAGCAAAACATCATGGGTTATAATTTTTAAAAATATATCACATGTGAGACTTTGGATTCTGACTATCCAGCAATTATGTGTTGATAGACTAATCATTTAACGTTTGTAGACATAATAATATAGATGAACTTACAGATTTGTTACATAGGAATAAGTAATGGAATCATCTCCGATTTGGGAGGGACATCATTGGCAGAGAAGGAAACAATATCTTAGGATTGCCATATATTCGACATGCCAATATTGTCTCGTGTGTCTTGAGCCATTAATTCTTATAATTGTATTTCACTGAATTAGTCAATGATATATGATATACTGCTCTCAACGTAGAATTACACTTTCCTGTTTGATTTTATCAACAAGAGGCGATGTATCGGTTTCACGATACAACATATATTAACTGTGAACAATTTTAGACATATATTCATATCTTTATTTGAGACACCGGTTAATTAATTTGATCTATAAAATAAACAATGTTAATTGAAAACGAATTACACATCTCAATACAAAGTAAAAGTAAAGTTCACCAAGTCAACATCAACAGATTACAATCTCAATACAAAGTAAACATCTCGGCGCGCTTCAACACGATTAGTTATTTGAGTAACGGTAATCAGTCAGTAATTAATTACGGCTTTCAAGGCAATGATGACTCTTCATGAAATGTTGCTTTCGCAGCAGACCATATTTCTAAAATTTGGCTTTAACGGGTGGATACCGTATGGTAAGGTATTCGCTCGTGTTTCTACCATTACACCTCGCCTTAGACCGTTGCCATGGGTTACCTTTGTTCTTTCAAGAGGTATGTCAGATCATACACTCAAAGTTGTTTTCGTACTTTACCGATACATCTATACTTTTTCTTTATACATCTATACATATTGACTCAGGGGTCTTTCCTCGGCACAGGCACATCGAAAAGGCCCCCTCATCAATCTGCAGGTGTATCAGCTCATACACTTGCAAAAGTATAGGTGTATCTATCACATGTTACACAAGATCTCGTCACCCCTTCTCCCGCAATAATTGGCTGTTTTCTACTGTTGTCAGGGAACAATACTTCATGACGTCAAAATCATTAGTAAAATGGTGGAGATTTGTCTTTCTATTAACGGGTTATTTACTTCACTAATGTATATCGTGATGAAAGTGTGAGTCAAGTAGCATGTTAGAAACGTAATAAAGAAGCATCAACCACCATTTGTGTTGAACATAAACATCAGTTTTGCCTTGAACAAACGTCGGTCTCGTGAATGAACCATATCAGTTCAGGACAAAATTTACATTATTACAAAATTCATAATTCTTTAGGGTTACCCTATTTCGTAAATGAAAAACATGTATATCACTTTACATCATTCCAATAGAGTCGATAGTCGGGTACACGAAATATATCATGACACTGAGTAATCATATTGTCATGCTTTTCCCCTCAAGTCATGTTATTCTTGGCCAACAGATGTTATTTACATTTTGCACTTTAATTCATTATCACATGAGGTAAGTCCAAATCTATGTAAAGAATATTACCCAGGTCACCAGTTTCATTCATTTATATTTAAAAATCCTGAATGTCTAGTGTGTGGACGCGCTTCGGGTTCCAGGTGTTTTACGTTAATACATAGACACGGTAGATTTATTAAACTGCGATATCTCCAACGGGTGAGTAATAAATGAATCTATCCAACAATTAGATTACTGTCGGAGGTTCAACCACTACCTGTTTGTGTCGTTCACTTAAATGAATATTAACTCTTTTAGATTTTCTCCAAATTCAGAAATTCCACCCAGGTTGGGGCATCACTTTAATTTTCGATATGACTGTGTACAGTTTGCTGAATATATGCACTAGTTCATGTACCTTTAAAATCAGAATAAGAAACGTATTCTGTCAATTAACATTATTGTCAAACATTCTGAACAGAGAGTGTGCATTAATCAGAATGAAATTAACCTAGTTATTACCTGTTTGGCCAATAAAAATAGACTCATTACTTCCGAGCTTTGATTTCAACAATAGAGAACTGATTAATATTGATATGTTTTAAAGATTGTTAAGGAATATATATGTATTTTAAAAAAGTCATCAATATTAATCTTTTTTTGTAGATCTGGGTAACATATATACTATACATGATAAAGCTACTATCCTACACAAGTAAAACTTCTCTTTAAACCCTTTAAAGGGGCAATAGCACGTTTTTTGGCTGAAAGAAGTCGATGAAATGTATTTGAAAAATAATGTCACCAATAGTAAAACACCCTGCTCTCTTATGAAAATCAAGTTACAAAATGAGTCTACATGGTTCCGTAAAGCCATGGAAATCTTTTTTTGTCATTCGAAATAATAAAATGTGTTCACAATAAAATGGCCGCCATGCAATTTTTGCTTTATGCGCAACACCGTTATTACCACTACGGATAATTGGTTTGTGTAATAAGATGTTTTACCGTCTAACGTAAGTATAAATGACATAAAATATCATAATAAATGGGAAATTTGAAAAAATAAAATTTCCAAAATACGTGCTACTGCCCCTTTAAGAAAGGGGTGAGTAGAAGGGGCTACATGTACATACATTCCTCTGTAAAGCACACTGAGGCTGCAGCCGAGGCGTTATAAAACATTGAAACAAACTTCTACCAAACGGCCAGCTGTTATATAAGTACATCTTGTGTATGACACGTCCTGTAAGTTCATGGAATATCTGCTGTTTACTTTTATGTTTACTTATACTTCACTAATATGTCTATATTTATCTTAAGTAGATGTAATAACCGGTTACAGTGTTGCAGATGAAATAGACTGTACATATGATAATACTTTGTCTATCAGAATATAAGGACACGTAAGGTGACTAGAACAGGATTATAATATGGCATTTGACATTGCTCTGGGTACGTGACACCATACATAACATCTTATTCTAAAATGTCAAATAATCAGGTAAAAATAAATAATTTGATATCCTTAAATAAAATCGACTTCAATGCTTACAATGCAAAAAGCACAGCATCATAAACTGGTTTATTGCTTAACCGATAATCATGAAGGCCTTGTCAGAAATAGAAATCAAACAATATATGTGTCTCGTTTTATTTCCCTTGGGTATGAGATAGCCAATCGTGTGCTGAATTATGTAATTCTCCACTGCCTGTAGTCAGTATATATAGAAATCACAACTCATGTTAGTAGATGTAGAGATGACATAATGGAAAAACATTTCTAGTGTGATGTTAGTATCAACTTGAACACTGAAACGGGAATATTAAAAAGTCTGCAAAATGATTATAAATTATGCGATTCTCGCAAAAATAGAATATATGATATGACCCTAAAATGCCACGATGTCATAAAGACTGCACAAAAAGAATGTTTCCGACGTATTT
Organism: Gibbula magus; assembly: GCA_936450465.1. Taxonomy (NCBI): domain Eukaryota; kingdom Metazoa; phylum Mollusca; class Gastropoda; order Trochida; family Trochidae; genus Gibbula; species Gibbula magus. Next base: position 3,228,082 of record OW388291.1, read on the forward strand.
GAAACATGATTAATTAGTGGATAATATTTCATGAACGTCATGCGTTATGTCATAAACTCTATTATTACCGTGAAAAAGATTTTTCCAATATCTGGAACATTCGGTGAAAACCAAACACTATCAGCCTCCGCTGTATGAATAACAACACCCACAATCAAATTGATATTGTCTTTCAAGGTATTAAATATTGTCCTTTGTAAGGGGTCGATCAGACAGCAAACGACATGACCTTTATGATCAATGTAAATTGGTGTGGACTCACAATGCACAGAAGAAGAAGGAAAAGACAGTGTTATGAAGATGTTTTTTGTCAGGTGTTCAACACACCTGATTGTTTCGTTCAAATTCTCGAAGAAATGGCTTTAGTGAATCTGTCTGAAATTTATGTTTTTTCTCAATTACATGTACATGCATCTATGAATACGTAAAGTATGAAACTATTCATGCAAAACTATATATTAATATCAGATTTGTTTCATCACTAAAATGTCTTCAGGTAAGAAGATGTGAAACACAAATCTTCATCATGGATTCTGCTGCTGATTGTGAATGCTTTGATTTTCAGGATGTCCTGGAACAAGCTGAACTCGTACAGACTTCAACCCCCTCACAGATTGACAGTGCATTAATTCCTAATCAGACTTCTACAACCACCATCGTCTATCCACCGCTTAGTCACAAAGAGCACTTCAACCATTTTTCGAAAGAGTTGTCTGTCCAACTTAGGAACCTCGGAAGCATAAGAAAGTACCGGACAGTAGATACCACCGTCACTCTAGTTCCCTCCCTTGTTATATCTGCAGTCCCGTAAATTAAAGATTGAACTGAAGGAGCTTCACCTCCAGAGAGAATCATATTCAGAATTCAAAATTAACCTTCAAATGCCTGAACAATGAAATCTACTTACATCATCCCTACTTACTCCAACTCTGAAACAACTATCCAGTGTCGGAACAGCTACCTGGTGAACGGTCCTTTGCAGCTGTCTGTCGTTTGAGCTCTCCTCATCCTTCAGACACTCTACCATTTGCAACCTTTGAAAGAAGCTCTAGATTCTGCTAGTTAGTCTGCCTTCATCATTATCGCAAGCGTGCCCTTCAAGCATATAATACTGAGTAAAGGTAAAGAATATGAGTATTCAGAATAATATATATATTAATAGTATATACATGTAGAATCATTATCAAGTAGTCTTATAGTGATTGGTCATTCAATATCCCTGTTTCAATTCTCTTTAAAACTATGAAGATCGCGATATCCAGGAACGCATGTAGTTACACTGAAAGATTATTTCTTTTATTGTTAAGTTGTTACTGTTAAATAGGATCTAGATTCTGCTCTGCCGACAGGTTTGTCTTCTTTCTTCATTATCGCAATTGTACATTTAGAGCATGCACTGAGGAGCATGGTACAGGCACAATACAAATGAACAGTTATTGTCCGTAAAGAAGACGAGCACGCAGAAAACATACTATATTCAGTATGGTAATATGGAAGATTTACGAAGCAGTTAAATGGTGAATGAACCGATATTCAGGCACGAGTGTCGTAAATATAGTATGACATAGGGAATAAACATAATATTATATTCGTGTCTAAGTCGTGAAATTAATGAAAATACGCTAAATCCACGTTTAACCACAGACGGGCGACACGACGTCGCTGCATTTAGAACGCAACGTCATGTACGAAATGTCACGTCATAGCACTGTTAATGACGTCACTTCACCATGACAACGTTATACATGTAGTTTGCCCTAGGGCGTCGTATGGAAAATATGAACCCCGATATGATTGCCTTCGTAGGTATGAAGAAGATTTACGAAGCAGTTAAATAGTGAATATTCCATTTATATAATGTTTCACAATTTCACAACACTTTAAAAACTTCTACGATCCTGCTATATACAAACGCATTTAATTATACTCAGAGATTAATTTTTTTAAATTTTATTTTTTATACTGTAAAGTTTATTATTCAATCTTATCATGTAATCCTTGTGGACACTAGCCAGTAGCACAGGTCACGAATGACAACAACGTTCAAACTCAAATTTCCTGATGAATATTCGGCTACTAGTCGCTTTACTTGCCACTACAGCAAGACATTTAGGTAACATATAAAACTCAAACGAACCACAAATATTCATTCATATGAGTCAATTTCACAAAAAGTGTTAATTTCATGTCCCAGCTATTTCCTGAAAAATATTAGATATTGTTACTCTATTAGTTAGTAAAGACACATTTCCTCTACTCACTAAAATCAATTAATCAAAGATATGTTCATAAATAAATATTTTATGGCATTTTTAAAATCGAAAATCTAGCAAAAGTGCCGGTCCCAAATTCAAAAATGACATTTTAGAGCATAATTGAAATGATTATTAAATGAAAATTAACTTTTTTTAAGTTCTCACGCAAGCTTATAGGCAAACCAACTGGACCATAGTCACCAAAATAAATAAGAAAATATATTTGTTTTACTTGTTATTAACATTTTAGTCTGTGACAAGGTTTTATGTCAGTTCTGTTACCATGATGAATCAAACGTGTTAGCACATTTCTTATCCAATCACAAGAGTGTTTATGTTGTACATATGCCTATGATATTGTTAGACATGTAAATATGTTTTGTCCGCAGACCCAATGTTTACGGGACCAACTTTTCGAGTTTCTTGTTGATACATTAGATGTTGAAACTTTTGTCAGTATATGGGATTATGATGATGTGTTTCTTATGTTTTTACTGCGGGGAACCCCAACTGAACAAGTAGATAATCTTGATGTAAATATTTGGTTTACGTGTATAAAGATGATGAGCAAAACTGTAAGACAGTGGCAAAATACTTTGCAAAATGCTGCTAAAAATGTACATTTCTTGTATAAAATATGTATTGTAATCTATTTTAAATTTTTTGACATGTGACCTGTGATTTATATTTATACGCATATGTATCTTCATATTGGAAGAAATAAAGAATATCTATCTATCTATCTATCTATCTATCTATCTATCTATCTATCTATCTATCTGTCGTGGGCCCCCTCATACCCGCCTTGACATTGGATGGCAGTTTGACTGCACTGTTAGTAGTGTAATTGAGAAAATTAACTTCAGTTAGTTAGCATACGTTGTCTGTGAATTCTTTTATCAAATCTGTTACCATGAACAAAACATATGAAACAACTTCTTACAAACCAGTACTAATTTCGCATCAAAGCAAATTAAGGCATCAGTCACGTGAATCATCAGTTATGGTTAAAAACAGGAGCAATCATTATTTCAGAACTGATAATGGGAAATAGTCAAAACTGTTACCGTCAGTTCTGTTACCGTTCAAACTGATAACAGATTGGACATTAGTGGTAACAGTTCTGACATCTTACTGCTTTTCACTCAAACTAAGGCTGAATTCTTTATAATCTTCCCATACTCATATATTTCCTTGATATTTTCTAAAGTGTTTTACAAGTGAACGTATATTTTGGTAAGACAATGAGTATATTTGAGGATATTTTTTTCGGTAACACTTTTTCCATAAGGAAGTAACAGTTTTGACATTTTGTGATATTGCAATTGTCCTAAAATGAAATTGTATTAAGTGCTTTAGTTCTGAGCATGTAAGAGTTTGTCTATTTCTAATCATCTGCTAACAAAACCCATGAATTTAAAACATTATCATTGTATATAGATAACTGACAATCGGTAACAGATTAGACATAACTGGTAAGACTTCTGACATCTGACTGCTTATTATTTAAACTAAGGCTTAGTGTTTTTAATGAACTAATGTTCCTCTACTAATATCTTACCTTGATGCCCTTGTTCTAATGTATTTCTAGGTACAATTTTGTAAAGGAAAGAATATGCTAGATGCTAAAATATTTTTGGTAACAGTGTTATCAACTATTTTCATTATTATACCCAGGTGTTTATCCTTTCTCTTTATGATAATAATCAAAACAAGGTGTTTGTGTTTATGAGGTGAGGTGAGTTGTGGTTTAACGCCGCTTTCAAGAGTATTTCACTTATATCACGGCTGCTAGTATTATGGCAGGGAAAAAGCCCGCAACGGTATGTGGTTATGCATTGCGGTGAAACCTGCGAGTAATGGCTGGAACTAGCGAACCATGGCTGGTACTGCGCTGAAATTCAGTGTAGCAGTGCACCCAAACCTTACTGCGTGTAGAACAGTTCTCGGACATCTTGATCCGAAGCCAAACGCGCTAACCACTGCGCTATCCCGCCCCCCATGTAGTGTATTGTATAATGTACTATCTTTAATATATTTTCCTAATTATGATATCATATGAAATGTTTAATAGCATGTAACCAGTTTACACACATCTAACAGTCCTGACAGACCGATGTCAAAACTGTTAGTACTGTTCGTTATACTTCAATGCTAAATGGAAAATATTAATTGGATATGCAAATTTAAGGAATTGTATAATACCAAAAGTAGTTGCAATCAGATAGCTACAGTGATATTCTAAGCCTCAATTACAACATTTTCGATTAATGTCAATACTGTTACCAGAAATGTCATTTCTGTGACTGACAACATGGCAACATAGCTACAAATGTAACTATATCCACAGTTATGCATATAGAATGAGTATTTTGTAATGTTACATTCCAGGAACGCCATCAAGAAATGTTTGACAACTCATGTATATAATTTTCAATTAAATACAGTGTCGATTGTTTACATTCTGTTACTGCCAGAGTCCGGACTGTTGCCGGTGTAAGATTGAAAACGTACCCGCGTTGAAAACATACCTGGCGGGTACTTTTTCAACGTTGAATTATAACCCCGGGTCCCTTTCCACACCTCGCGTATTTTTTCAACGTTGAATAATTACCCGACTGTGTAATTATTCAATGTTGAGAAAAGAACCGTTGCGTTGAAAAGTGACCCCGGGTCATTATTCAACGTTGAAAAAGTACCCGCCGGGTGTGTTTTCAATGCGGGTACGTTTTCAATCTTACACCGGCAAAGGCTACTAATGTTATCTGAAAAAATCTATGATTTTGTAATTAAAAACATTTTTATTTCATTTACTTTTTATATAGCCTTAGCAAATCCATCTATAGGAAAATGTATAAAGAGAACACACAATTTTCATTCAGCAGTTGATTGAAATATATGATGTCTGAATGCATGAAACTTTTTTCTGATACTGTTGTAGGAAAAGTTCAAATTTCAACTTTGCACAACTATCGTTGATTTTAAAACCTCATTCGGTTTTTTGCTGCAATGGTCATCACAATATCATTAATTATTTTTCAAATATTTTTGTGTTCATTTTAAAGGTTTGTACTAAGAATGTAAGTGTGTCTGGTGTGATTCTTTCTCTCAATTTATCCTACAATTCCCCTAATTCGACAGCATCAAGACATCGGAGCATCACATTACAGATTACAAAATTATGTTCTGGCACTTTGTTCCACCTGTATATATTAGGACCTGACTAGCTCCTTATTTTCTCTAAACATCTACATTGTTTGGTTTTTCATTGTTTGAAAACCAAATCGATATTTTACATTCAGCAGAAAGTTGCCAGTTCTAATTATGCTTTACCGGTTTTTATTGAAAAAGTGGCAAAGACCTTGTTTTCATTGTTTTAAACTCTGGGGACAGAGGTTTTCTTCACAAATTCAGCTGGAATGTGCAATCGTTTGCTGCACTCGACTGAAAGGAAACACGGCAATATGTTACTTTGTGTCAAATGGGAAATTTCATGAACAAACGAAATACATATAGATGTATACATTTTACTCAAAACAGTATATGTTAAAGTTTATATTACTAATTTCATCCGATTTTGCTGCTCAAATCATGGTAAACTAATTGAATCGGGCAGGAAATGGAATATCCCTAGATCGGAGAGATTGTGTCCATTCTGTACTGTCCCAAAAACTCAATTGTTTGTTTAATATGTCCATTTTATCATAATTTAAGAGGTTCACATTGCGCATTTTTTTCAATTATTATATTACATGTATTTTCTCATTATACAAACTATCTTAGATCAATCAAGAAACCAAGGCCACCATATTAATTATAATCATTAAAGCAAACACCGCAGCTACACACAGATTTGGGGACAGTTAATCTCCCTTTCTATATCCACGTTCATTAGCAAGAACATTTTGAAAAAGTACTATATCTGATGATTGAGGACATAGTTATATGCGCGCCTTATCCCCATCAATAGATATGCTCACGGTGCTACAAAGGGATAATAACATCATATAAATATATACAAAAGTGTGCATGTATTACTGGAAATACAATGAGAAAGATTGTATTTAAATGTGTCTAGATTGTCGGCAGTTTTCAGGTGGTAGGGTAGCGAGTTCAAAAGAGTAGGAGCAACACACTAGAAAGCTCGATTTATAGCGAAACCTTTTAAAGTTGAACGTTGGAATATTGAGGAGATCTTGGCTATTGGAACGGGCATTACAGAAATGAGATTGTGAGGTCAGCAGGTCGGTCATGTACTGAGGTGATAGACCACATTTTGCCTCGAATGCCAACCCAAAAGTCACTGGGTGTATATATCTTCTCATTTCATTGCAACAAATGTAAAACCTGGTTGATAAAACATGTGTCGATCATAACCAGCCCAGGAAGGTTTTGTTTCTTTATCTCCAAACATTATGTCTTGTGTTTCACTAAAAGTCCTACCTGGTATAAAACCGGCTTGATTAGTTCATCTTAAATAGTTTTAATCTATGTGATATATAGAAGTTTATCATCTCATAAACAACATTAAGTAAAGTGATAGGCCTATGATAGTTTCTATGCACAATTATGCCATTGCTAGATTGTAAAAGAAACAAAACATATCATTCTTATTTGATGTATCTTCAGTAAATGGAATGTTATTTCTTTCTAAAAGAGCTCAAAGAATTCAATAAGAAATCCATCTGTACACGTTATTGCTTACTGATCTTTTTATCAAGACTTTTTCTTAATGGTTGATTTAAAGGGAGCTCAAATTGCTTTTAAGCATTTGTCTTCCTTATCTGGTTCTTGAGACAAACAGACATATTTATTTGAATAATACATCGATATTATTGTTTCGCTTATACGTGTATACTTTGGTTTACTAATAATCCAAAGCCAACCCTATAGACATGCCTTACACTTGTGGTTATGCTAGGCCAGGACGATAGAAATGCTCACATCCAACATAAAACCTGCATCAATTCTTATGATTCACAAAACAAAGTATTCCTTTGTCATTTAGGAAACCTTAGGCATCACAAACTGGTTTACTGCAAATCTGATATGGTTTTCCACCTTGCTATCACAAGGAAATATGTGTCTCGTTGTATTCCCTTGCGATCTGAGAAAGTCAATCATGTGTTTAAATGCATGGGATTGTTTTAATTGAAGCTTCGTTTGTAAGACAATTGCTGCTTCTCGTGAAACTCTAAGAGCTGTATTAGTGTGTTTCTCAGTGTTGAATTTATTCGACTCAATTACGATATTTGTTGCAATTATTCTGTAGAAAATACTTAACGTACGTAGATGTCTCATCGTACATGCATGTTTCACATGCAGCTCTGCAGTAAGTATATACAATTTGTAGTAGATTTTTATTTTCAGACTGTATAACCTGACATTACGTAAAGGTTAAAGGGGCAGTAGCATGTTTTTTCGCTGAAATAAGTCGATGAAATGTATTTGAAAAATAATGTCACAAAAATAAAGCACCCTTCTTTCTTCGTAAAATCAAGTTAGAAAATGTGTTTACATCGTTCTGTAAAACTATGGGAATCATTTTGGTCATTTGAAATTATAAATTGTGTTCACAATAAAATAGCCGCCATGCAATTTTTGCTTTATACGCAACACCGTTTTTACCACGAGATAATTGGTTTTTGTAATAAGATGTTTTACCATATAAAGTAAATAAAAATGACATAGACTATCATTACAAATGGCAACTTTGGAAAAAATAAAATTTGAAAGAAAACGTGCTACTGCCCTTTTAAGGTACGAAGACGAGGTCTTGGTGCAAGTAGATAGACCGCAGGGCGAAGCGGGATGCAGCCAGGTTTGATAAGGAGGTGTCCTGTTATGGCACAAGGTTGTCGAAGTCACCTTATTTCAAGACACACGCACAAGGTTTATAAACTTACACAACGCAAAGTCGTATCACACGGTTAGTCTCTTGAATCAGTGTAAATCCTCGTCTGTTACATTTTGGTGCTGTGACCCTGAATTATTTTTCATGATCAGGTTTTGTACATTTGTAACTTTCTGAATTATTCATATTTTATTGTGAAATGATACAGATTTGAAGTTCAACCGTTATATTTGATCTTTCTATAGCTATATTTTGCATTGTTGGGTAATTGACTTAGGTTTGGATTTCAGACTTCTTTGAGTCATTAATTAGTCTTAAAGTTGTTATACATTTTCAACATGGGTTTGGAGTCATATATACCTCCATTATATGGTATCTAAACTCAGTTTGCTATGTCAGATACACCTCGGTCATTTTGCTTCGATGAAGGTTGGGAGAATATAGGAAATTATCATGTCAGCCCTACCAGTGCAAGGACAGAGAGTGTCTCATGAGCTGGTGCGAGTCGACATGACCTTAGGTCAGGTCAGGGTCATGTTATGAGATTTAATCGGGAAAATTCTGCCTGATACATTTGATGGTAGAACAACTTGCTGGCGTGATTACATTGTTCACTTCGAGCAGGTTGCAGCTTGGAATTGGTGGACTGATTTAGAGAAGGCTCAGTAACTTAGCATGAACTTACGTGGTACAGCTCAGACTTTACTTAGTGGTGTTACTGATGGTCAGATTATTAGCTACCACACCCTGAGGAACATACTTTCTCAGACATTTAGTACCAGGGAATGGATAGAGTATCAACATCCAATTGAGAGTAGTCTATGTGGCAAAATCTGTCCTAAAGTCAATGATGAGTGTGATATGAGAGGTCAAGGTAGATCATTAACTATAGAGTCTGCATCTCAGCCGATAGATACCAAGTTTGAGAAGTTCTTGCCATCACTATCACTCTGCCCTCCTTTACTGAACTTATTATTATTATTAACTGTCGTTGACAACACTAGACTGATGACATGTACATTTTTGCTTGTATCAAGAATTTAAAGGGAATAAAACACATTTTAAAAAGTTTGAGCAGTTAAAGCAGTCGTTTGATAGGTCGAAAGGGTTTAGCAGAAGGAAAGTTCAGTGTTATTTCTGCAAGGGTCAAGGACTTGAACTAGCAATTCGGAAAACTAGAACGGGCAGAGGCCGAGCTTTCAGTCCATAGCTGTCAGGCCCTCTTTCACAAAGCACTAAGGTGATCGTAGGTCCGGGTTTGGATGTCAACATAGTTACTGTCGATGGTAGACAGTTGAAGGTACAGGGTCAGGCTACAATTGAGTTTGAAGTTAATGGTTTGTGTTTTGGGCACAAATTTATTGTAGCTGATCTTGATGGTTTATCTGGAATATTCGGGATGGATTTCTTTGAAACATTTAGGTGTGATGTATTGATAAGTAGGCATGTATTAAGGACAAGGCTTGGTGACATAGTACTGCATACGAAGACAAAAAGCGGTGAAGCTCTAGGACAGGAGGATATTGAAGTTCCTGCTACAAGAAGACATCAAGGTTCCAGCTCAACCTTAGAGGACCAGGATCAGCATGAGCGTATGCTGAGGGCAAAGGACTTGCTATTCGATGGACAAGTAGAAGACATCGTGAGTGAGTGAGTTATTGTTTAACGCCGCTTCGGCAGTATTGCAGCCATTAGCGGTGAGATATTTAATTTATTAGCCTAATTTAAAAAAGAAAATTGCAATTGAAAAACAGAACACGGCACGAAGGCCGTAAAAACATCAGCGTATTATCACAAGTTGAATAAAAGCTGATAGTGAAAAGTTAAAATTTACAATTTGTCAATAAGGTGTATAGCCTTCAAAAAATCTAAAACACGATGCTCACCGAAATGAGTAAAAACTTGATTGATTGAAATAGAAGGATAAAAAGTTTCCCTGATATGTGCAGTGTCCCAACACTCACATAGAATGTGTTTGATTGTGAGAGGACACTGACAGGGTATACATACCGGAGGATCTTCCCCCTTTAAAAGATATGAGTGAGTAAGATGAGAGTGTCCAATACGACATCGTCGTAGGACACAAGCTTCCTGCCGGGTAAAAGAGGATAGAGATTTGTAACCTAAATGAGGTTGAATAGTGTGAAGTTTGTTATGGTGTTGTTGGTCCCATTGGGACTTCCAACGTTGTTTAATGTAAGATTTAATAGCAGGTTTGGAATCCGTATATGGAACTTTGGTAGGAGAAATATGTTTGAGGTTTAATGCTGATTTAGCAGCTGAGTCAGCTTTGTTATTACCTCTTATACCCATATGGCTAGGAAGCCAGCAGAAGACAATGTCGCATTGGAGACAAGAATTATGAAGTAATAAAATATCCCTGATAATTGGGTGATCACTCTTACAGTTTTTAATTGCTTGTAGGCAAGAAAGTGAATCAGAAAAGATGATGTAATTATTTGGAGTTGAATTTTTAATGTGATGGACGGCCTTAAGGATGGCCTTAGCTTCGGCAGTAAAGATGCTGCTGCCATCATGCAGCCTTGAAGCATATGTTGTTGAAGGTGTCACAGTTGCCGCTGCAACTGTGAGTCCATCCTTAGAACCGTCAGTGTAAATTGGTTTATAATCTGCGAAAAAATCACATAGTTCAAAAAAATGCCTGTTGAAATATTAATTGGTCTCTATTTGATTTTTTATGAGTAGATAGAGAGAGGTTGATACGGGGCCTGACCACCTGCCATGGCGGAGTGGCCAGCAGACTGTGCTCTGCTGTTGTTGTTAGGTCGATATCAGAATCTTCAACATGTTGTTGAAGTCGGATACCGAGTGGTGGAATTGCTTTAGGTTTTAAGTTATACAACTGCTGGTATTCCGGATTGAATACGCAGTCATATGCAGGATTAGAAGGGTTGGATTTTAATTTGGTGATGTATTGAAGTGCTAGCTTGATGCGCCGATCTTCAAGAGATGGCTCATCAGCTTCAACGTAAAGGCTTTCAACAGGTGAAGTTCTGAAGGCCCTTAGACAAAGCCTGAGACCCTGGTGATGGATTGTATCTAACATTTTGATATACGAGGGGCGGGCAGATCCATATATTATGGATCCATAATCAAGTTTGGAGCGGATGAGTGATCGATAGAGATGAAGAAGTGTTTCTTCATCTCCACTCCATTTATTATTTGAAACGACCTTTAAAAGGTCTAATGCCTTTAAGCATTTAGCTTTTAGGTTTTTAATATGCGGGATAAATGATAATTTGCTGTCAAAAGTAAGACCAAGAAACTTGGCCTCAGGAACGACTTTGATTGGAGTTTTATCCAGAAATAGTTCTGGATCTGGGTGCAATTTGCGCATATTGCAAAAATGCACACAAGATGTTTTAGCTTTGGAAAATTTGAAGCCGTTTTCCAACGACCATTGATGGATTTTATTTACGCAGAGTTGCAATTTGCGCTCGATTGATGGCATATTTTTGCCTCTGCAGGAAACTCCAAAATCGTCCACAAAAAGTGAACCATCTGTATGGTCATTTAAGACTTTAGCCAAGCTGTTGATTTTAATGCTAAATAATGTGACAGATAAAATGCTACCTTGTGGGACACCCATTTCTTGATCAAAGAAATCAGAAAGGGTGGAGCCCACGCGCACTTTGAATTGGCGATCATGTAAAAAATTGGAAATAAAATGAGGCATACGACCTCGCAGGCCAAATTCAAATAAATCTTTTAGGATGCCATGCTTCCATGTAGTGTCGTAAGCTTTTTCTAAGTCGAAAAAGATAGACACAGCATGTTGTTTGTTAATAAATGCATCACGAATAAATGATTCTAAATGAACAAGATGATCAGTGGTACTGCGTTGTTTGCGGAAACCACATTGAATATCAGTTAGTAATTTATTAGTTTCCAAGTACCAAACTAGACGATCATTGATCATCCGTTCCATAGTTTTACATACACAACTTGTTAAGGCTATAGGACGGTAGTTGGAAGGGTCTGTATGATCCTTCCCAGGTTTTGGGATTGGCACAATAGTAGCATTGTGCCAACAAGATGGAAAATCACCCGTTTCCCATATATGATTAAATACCTGAAGTAGAACCTCAAGGCAAGGTTCCGGTAAATGTTTTAAAAGCTGATAATGGATTTCATCAGGGCCGGTTGCTGTATCATGAGCTTTAGAAAGTGCAGTTTTCAACTCTGACAAGGAGAAGTGTTCATTATAATCTTCTCCATTGTCAGATTTGAAATTAAGTGGTCGTTTTTCCTGTACCTTTTGGTACTTTTGGAAATCAGGGACATAATTTGCAGACGAAGAATTTTTAGAGATTGTTTCAGCTAACTTATTGGCAATATCAGATTTTGATGTAAGAAGGTCATCATTGACCTTCAGATGTTTTATTGTAGATTTGGAACCTTTGCCTTTAATTCTACTTATCATATTCCAGACTTTGCTGATAGGTGTTCTGGAATTGATCTTAGAGACATAGCCTCTCCAAGATTCGTGTTTTTGTTGGTTGACTGTGCGTCGAGCTTTAGCTCGTGCTTTGCGACAGTTATCTAAATTAATTCTTGTTGGTCGTTTACCGAGCTTGCGTTCAGCTTTTTTACGTGCCTTAATGGCATTATCGCAGGTTTCATTAAACCATGGCTTGTGAATGCGTGGATTTGCCGAGGTTTTAGGGATAGTTTCAGTTGCTATTTCAATGAGACCTTTAGAAAAGGCCTCAACAGGATCAGTTGCATTGATTATTTCATCATATATAATATGTTCACGGCGGAGGGTAGAAAATGTACCCCAATCAGCCTTGGAAAATTTCCAACGAGGATTGTGCTCCTCGGGAATAGGTGATAAGGGTTCTAATACAATGGGGAAGTGGTCACTTCCACATGTATCCTCATGGACTGACCATGAAAAGTCATGTAAAAGGGATGCATCAGTTACTGATAAATATATAGCTGTATAAGATCCTGTAGCAGGATGTAGATATGTGTTTGTGCCATCATTAAATAGACACAAGTCATTTTTATTGAGGAAACTTTCGAGTCTTTTACCCCTAGTATCTAGATTATTACTACCCCAGAGGGGATTGTGACCGTTGAAGTCACCCATGATAATAAAAGGTTTAGGTAATTGGGTAACAAGTTGATCAAGATCTTTTATATTTAGATCTTGAGATGGTGGAATATATAGAGAACAGAGAGTTAAAGTTTTAAATAATGATAAGCTGACAGCAACAGCTTGTAATTGTGTTTTTAAAGGAATTACTCTGTGGATAATTCCATCACCTACTAAAATTGATGCACCCCCCTTGGCCCTATCAGCAGAAGGGGAGAAAGAATTATAAAAAGTGAATGGTCTCATTGCAACTTTATCAGATTCTTTAAGATGAGTTTCTTGAAGGCAAATAGCTTGGGGATTGTATTGTTGGGCCAACAAGCCCAATTCATTAAAATTGACCTTAAAGCCTCGACAATTCCACTGGAGAATCGCCATAGATGCGAGGGTAAAATATAATATTAAAAGCCTCATGGCGGATGTTTTACCGGGGAGAAGCGACGGTCATTGGACCGACCCCTTTGCCCCTTTTTGGGCGAGTTGTTAAAAGACGTTGTGTCTGATGCGTCCATAAGGACGTCATCAGACTCAAGGTCAAGAGATCCATACTTGTTGAAGACCTCTACCGCATTCCTTAGGTCTTTGGGAGTGCGGGATGCTGTTTTGGATTTAAAATTTTTGGCAGTATGTTTTGAGGTTGAATGTTTTTGGTTTTTGGTTACAGTTGGAGGTATTTTAGATCCTGTCGGCTTGACAGGCTCTGTAAGGGACAGAAGAGGGAATGTCATGGTACCTATTGTGGAAGAAGTTGAATTGCGGAGTTTGTATTGAGTTGGGGGATCACTCACCCACTGAATGTCTGTCTGGGTTGATACAGAGCATTTAGTGGCAGTTGCTGATGATTCTATGGTTGAGTATGAGGGTTTAGGACCCTCAAGAACGAGGCGTTTTGCTTCGGGGAATGATATATTTTGGGTGAATTTAAGTTTGAGTATTTTCGACTCCTGTTGCCACCGTGGGCACTCCTTGGAGGAAGCCAGGTGTTCGCCAGCACAGTTGGCGCATTTCGGCAACTCCTTGCATTTGTCTGGATGGCTTTCATCATCGGGTTTGCCACACTGTGGACAAACACGCTCATCCGCTTTGCAGGAATTGCTTCCATGGCCAAACTTCTGGCACCGGTAGCAACGGAGGGGGTTAGGGATATACAGTTCCGTGGGGAGTTTGTAATACCCTGCATACACTGTTTTTGGAGCTTGTGGAGTTGAAAATGTTAAGAGATAGGTACATGTCTTGATGATGTTGTCCTCCTTCTTGATAGTGAAGCGCTTGACAGCAGTCACTGCCTGGCTCTTCAGGTTATCAAGGAGCTCTTGTTCAGAGGAATCATCAAGACAGCGATCCTTATCCCGGTTAATGGCTTTGCTGCTGTTTAGTGATGTATGAGGGGAAACCTTAACAGGTTTGTCAATAATTTTCTGCAAGGTGAGAAGTGATGTAGCCTGTTGTTTTGTTCTTACTTCCACAAGAAGGTACCCATTCCGTATCTTCTTGACGTCCTTCACATCACCAGCAAGACCCTGAATGGTCTTGGCGGTGGCGAAGGGATTGAGTTGATGATATAACCAAAAACCGAGGAAAGGTGTTTGAATTAGAAGATGAGTTGGAGTTGAAGTTGAAGGTTTTGATTTAGATGATTTTGAAATTTTAGTTGATTTTGATGATGTTGCCTCTTCCTCAGAAGAGGGACAATCATCCGTTGAAAGATTGCGCTTGTTTTTAGCTGATCTGGTCATGTTCGGTTAGTAAATATTCATCAACCTGGATCCCCACCCACCACGGAGCACCAACAAGGGCAATGCTGTGTCAGCGGTCTCCTGCTGACAGCACCGGGGATACCAGGATGATATCGTGGGCTTGGTGCAGAAAGGTACCAAGTGCATTTTTGGCACATTTTCACTTTTTTAGAAATTATTGATTGCTTCAAAGTTCTTCATGTTGTGTATAAATTTCAAGACTCTATCTTCAGTAATAACTGAAATATTTAATTATGTAAAAAGGTACCAAGTGAATAACTCGGAAATCTTTTGTGCAGAAAGGAACCAAGTGTCACATGGTACCTTACAGCACTGTAACTCGAGCTTAACCGTGGCAAAATGTTAGTGCAGAAAGGGACTAAGTGCCACTTGGTACCTTTCTGCACCAAGTGGTTGAACAAAACCGTGGTACCATCTGCAATAATTAACATAATTAAGAAATTATGGTTGTATTTGCTAGAGACAATAAGGCATGTTAAACTTGAAAACCACCTTCATTTAAAATCCTTGAAGTGATTATATCAACATTTTCAGTGCAAGAGATATGACCATTGGAAACTTAAAATGCGATTTTCTCAAAACGAGGAAATATGCACTTGGTACCTTACTGCACCAAACCCTCGATATACTCCACTAAAACGTTGCCAATGTTTCACTGGATTGGCCCATTGGCCACCGCTATCTTGGAAGCTGAGTAAAGTTGATGAATGTGTGCAAGATTGCACTAAGAAAGAGTGCAGAGAGTAGGGATAGTACATCAGGAAGGAAAGCATTGTTGAACGGTGATGAAGGTATGCAAGAGAGCACCAAGAAAGTAAAGAAAATAATTGTAAAGAGGTAGCAAGATAAGAAGAAGGATAGCAAAGATGTGCGCAACCAAGTGCTTGGCATGACCAGCCGATTGACCAGACCGGGCCCATCTGGCCACCTGTCTAGATGAAGTCGGGGCCGAAGCAGTGTATTGGTCAGTGGTAGCATTCTGCTACACACAAGCCTCAACCACCAGGCATCCTTCCTCCACCCGTACAGGTCGCAGTCCACGGCAAACAGACTGCCCCCTTTTAGTCGCCTCTTACGACAAGCAGGAGGAACTGAGTGCCTATTCTAACCCGGGCACCCCACGGGGGAAGACATCGTGAACACGGCAACTTTTTTGTGTATTGTTGCTCAGGATGTGATCATGTCTGGACGTGCATCGGGAGGACATGGGCTGATGAAGTGTGTACTCATATGGACTAATGTGGTATTGGCTAAGCGATGCACCTCCAAAAGCTGAAATCGGGCATTGTGGAGTTGTTGTTGTTGTATGTGTGTTGCCATTTCTTTTTTTAGCATATCGTGTGTATTTTGTTGTTTAATAGGTAATGAATTACTTTACATTTAGGAGGGAGGAATGTAACGGGTGCGTATAAAGGGGGATTGGTATAAGTAAGTTTTTTTTTATAATATTGGGAAGTTCTTGAATCAAGGTGAAACCTCGCCTGTTACAGACCAAACTTGAGATCCTACCTCCAGATAACGAAACGGTGCTAAACAAAGGGATGACGCAACCATAGGTTAGTAATTACCTTTAATACTTTCCCTTTAATTGAAAAGCTAAAAAGGCTAACGAATATGTGCAATGTTCACACATTTTAAATTCATTTGCAGCCATAGACTAGTGATATTCATTTGTTGTTGATGATATATGATTCACATACGTTTACTATTGATATGCATTTAGAAAATCATTGACAAACTAATGGTGATGTGTAACATGGATTCTACTAATTCTATATTTAATGCAAATGTGCAACATGGCACATGTTTAATACTAACTTGACTTTGAAATTCAAATGACGTAATGCTAAAACTTCAACCATTATTCCTTTGAGGACATTTATGTTTTATAAGTTTCCAAAGTTGGCAAGAATTTGAAAATTGTGTAAAATCAAAGACTATCTGACATACACCAAAGGGTAGTTACACTGAAGATATTAAAAACATTTTCAATTACTCTCAATGGATAAACTATTTTTGTTGTGACATTCCGCCTATCTGCTGAGTTTATATGATAGCAAACGACTTGAAGTTCTGTTATTTATGAAGATGGATCCACAAGAGTCAAGATGAATTCGAGAATGGAAGATGCTTTTGGCAATGTTTTGTTTCTGTTTATGAGGGTTACATGTTTTTGTGTAAAGTCTTATTATGTAGCTGTGTCTGATACAGTATAAAGCAGAACAATATTTATTTTAGCATTAAGGCCAATTTATAGAATATGTTGTTAAGTTAGAGGATAAAACATATCATTACATAGCCCAAGATATAACGTTGCATGAGCCATATCGATAGACAACGGTTATCTGTATTGGTAGACAATGTCCTGGCGCATAAAGTTTGTGGAACTCTTCATTGTGAGAGGTATATTTGTAGCCCCAATGCGATTTTGAGAGTTAAGTGAGAGCATTTTATTTCGGTAGGAATGGCATACTACAGTGACTTTAACAAAGGTGGCAGAGGTCTCGATATTATTCATTAGAAATTAAGGTTTAAAAGTTCGAGAGATGTCTGTTTGCTTCCTTAAAATCAGTTAACATTTGCAATTATTGGCGGTTTTCTCGGACATCTTAAAGCGTGTGCATCATCACACATGGCCAGATATATTTTCATGGAAGGGAACAATCATAGCTTCATTTATCGGCTTTCCTGTTAACTTTCATAGTCTAAAATAAGTTTATATACAGTGATTATGAATAAATGGTAATGTGTATTATAAGGGATATGGTATTTGAGAGATTACAACTTTTAATGCTATTTTATTTATGAATATTATAATAAAAATATTTTCACTTTAAATTTTCAGTCCAGTTTAAATATGTATATGTACTAGCACGATGGAACAAATCACAGAGAAGTTAATTGCTGTCTGCTTGTATACTTATATACTTGCATATAATATGAATATTTGACTGTAAAACTGCCATTTGTTTATCTATTTTATCACCCTCCTCAAAATAGTATTTGAAATTAGATAAAATATATCATATAAAGTCAGACCTAAAGATGTGGTTGTATATTGATGACCTTCGTTTAGAAACTTTAAACGAAAAATAAATTCACAGGAAACAATATGAAGAATTGACAATCGTTTTGCTTCATGAAAGTTAATTAATAGTTTAAATGTCATCTAATGTGTTTTCTGAACAAAGGTTTGTAACTCGTTTGTGTACACTTTACGCAATTCCATTGTGAAATATTTTTAATCATTGAGTATCTGTCACAACAGAATAGAAAGTACAAATTCTAAACCCTCGACTGTTCTGAAAGATCATTGAAAGAGCAGATAAAATAAAACAAAGATTACCCAACTGTGTTGTTGAAAGTAAAATGTCAAACAGTATGTGAGCACGATCTGAAACCGTTATGTTTTACTTTATATCGATGCTGTCAAAAAGTTACATTGTATAATACCAACAATTTCAGATAAGAAAGTTTGATATCAAACTTATGTTACACAACATTTTATGGACGTAAATCAAATATCAATCTCTCTTTAACTTGTATACCGGAAATAACATTATCTGACGAACCTTTGAAAGTTTTCACGGAAATATCTGTGTAAACTAAACATCTCGATCAGACAACGCAATCCCCACGACCAAATACTGCAAATACCTATTAAAGGTATACACTATTAATCTATATACGTGACAGTATACAGACATCAACAATTTTCTAAAAAACCGCCAAAGGTACACCAAACGTTGTACAGTTGTTTACCATGTTCTTCCCATCGCCGCAATTTTCATTTTTCTGAGATTTAGATTTTTTGTCGTTTCCATGGAAACGTCACTTTTTAGGTCTTTCTTGAGTTATCGCTTCTTGAAGAAAATAATTTCACAAAACTTTCACCAAAATGTGGGCAACAACATCGATGAGGCCTATAGCGGTTTTCGGCCGTAATAATAGTGTTTTTGGTTTTTTGAAAAAACTGAAAATTGTATGAACTTTCTCGGTTTTGAGGGTATGCGTCTTTGAATATCTTCTCCTAAATCACAGCAAGACATATAGCAATGTGGTGTGATAGCTCATAGGAAAGCTGAATATATGCTCCAAAACATGATCGACTCCGGATTTTGAATTTTGTCCTAGAGAAATGTGCCCTTGAAAATGAGTACGGCTCTTTGTTCAAAGGGACATAACTCACTTGCGAAAACATCATTATCGAACTAAGTGTTGCATTGCATTCCCCAAGTCTGTCCTCATAATTCCACTTTAGATCAATATCATATAAAAGTTCATAGTTTCGGCACAATTTGAACATATTCCAAAAAAAGTAAGATTTTGTGATTTTGAGATTTTTCTAGGGGTATTTTATTTGGGTAATTTTCTATCGTAAACCATTAAAGAAACAATTATATTTAATAGCTCATTTTGAAGTACAGATTTTGTTTATTAAGAACAATAACTTTCAATTTTGTATCTGTCATACATTACATGTGACAGGTCATAGAGGATTGTCTTTTTTCGAAAAACGCCATTTTCAGCAAAGTTCAAAGGCGCACAACTGCTTCAATAAGTAAGTGTAGTCGGCACAAAATAGCGGTTTATATTTCAATATTTTAATGCTTAACAGAGACCCCACTTCCAACAATATCTTGTGTGGATTTATCCAATAGTCCAGCAGATGCCTGTTGCGTCATTAGTGGTGACAGTTGTTAACAAGCAGTATCATGACGTCACGTCCTTCTATCTCGTGACGCCATTAGAAATAAAACCTGATCCACTAAATGAACCTTTGACTTTATATATTCCAGGCAGTGAGATGTCAAATTACGCCCGTTTCAGCGAGTGTAACATTTTGGGGGCTTGTGCGGGATCGTGGGATATGGGAGAGAGTGATAAAGACAGCTGTTTGCCTGACTGACCAACCAAAAGATGTTGGCGGAGAAGCCTACAGATCAGCCTGAAGAAGAGGATCATGCGAGGGAGTTGGCCGACCTCCAGCAGAAGATAAGACTGCTGAAGGTGGACAGGAACCAGTACGATCAGGAGATGCTTCGACTGTTTGAGGGACAAGCCCACCAGATTGGGGAGATGTCATCCCTCTTAAAGAGGGATTTTAGACTCACAGGTCAGATCGGACAAAAAGGACAGACTCTCCTACTCCAGCGTGATCCAACAGATAGACGCGGGGAAGAAGCGCGGTTTGAACGACGGGGAGATTGTGTTCACCAAAGAAGGCACGACAGATCTTGAAATAATTGAAGCCGTCAATGTGGCAGTAGACACAGAAACAGAAAAACTGAGTAAACTGAAGCCGAAGGCCGAAGTGAACGAGGTTACTGCATCAAAGACGGAGATGACGGAGTTGAAAGTGGAACTGAAGAAACTGACTGCTCAAGTGACCAGCCTTCAGAAAGCTCAGAAGTCTGTAGTTTAATTAACTGAGATTATGTACCCTGTATCTGAAATATTGCCACTTCGTAGAGTTTGTTGTTGAGTATTTTGACTAGTTCGCGTTAATTTTTTGTAATTGATGTTCATTGTTTTAGTGCCACTATGAAGTCTGTTTTACATCGTGACAATGTTAAACTTCCTGGAAGTTGTGGAATAAGTATTGCGACTGAGTGTCGAATGAATATTGATTGTATTGTCAGATGTTTCTGCACCATCCTTGATGATGAAGTAGGGAAATTGCATCTATGTTTTAATAGCATATGTATTGTAAATGGCCTGATCAACCGTTGTCATACAGCGAAGTATATACTTCATGCAGTTGAAAACTACTTATTGCGGATTTGTATTATAATATAGAAGACTTGTTGTAAACACTATTTGTGAGAATGTCATGTCGACATTAATTTTGAAGGGGAGTGTATAGTCGGCGCAAAAACCAATAGTCCAGCAGATGCCTGTTGCGTCATTAGTGGTGACAATTGTCAACAAGCAGTATCGTGACGTCACCAGAAAAAAAACCTGATCCACTAAATGAACCTTTGACTTTATATATTCCAGGTACTGAGATGTCAAATTACGCCCGTTTAGGCGAGTGTAACATAAGCAATTGAAATTTTCGAAACTTTTTGAAGATGTTTGAAATTATTGACACCATCGGATGCACAATTCTAAGAACATCATTTTTTCTGTTGAACCCATTCATTAAAAAATTTATAGTTAGGCATCAAACATGTTTAGGGGTCCACATTTAAGCATTTTTGAGTATTTCATTGAATATTTAGAAGAACATAACTTATTCCTTATGTATGCAATCTAAATGATGATTACATCTACTCAAGTGGAAATGAAAGCACAACATTTTCTATAGTACAACTTAGTATGAACATATTTACCATTTTGTCTTAATCATGGGATTAATCATGATCATGTAGGGGTCCATTAATATGTGATTTTTCCATTTCCAGAGGGGTATGTTCTTTGGATAATTTTTTTAAACAAATTACTGAAGATAGAGACATGTTTGATACCTCATTCTAAAACGGAGAAACTGGTGAATAATCGAGAGTCAAAAATAGAGTTCAAGGTCAAGCAGAAATCGTGAAGACAGTTTTCTCGGAAACTATTAAACCTACATTGTAGGTGAATGAAATTTTGGTTGTGAGTTCTCATGTACTCTTTATCGAGTCGAAAACCAATTCTAAAATAATATTTTTTACGGAGTTATGGCCCTTGAATCCGAAATTGAACTTAGTACCAAAAGAGCTGTGATGCTCCATTGGGACAAGTTTTCTCAGCAACTATTACTTCTAACTGAATGAAATTTAATATGTAGGTTGTCCAGATGATACTCTTCATCGACTCCAAAGTCCAGTTCCGAAATATTATTTTTACTGAGTTATTGCCCTTGAATCTGCAATTGAAATTGGTACAAATTACCGAAAAATATTACATCTGGGTTAATGAAACCATGTTATAACAAAGCCAGTTCCTTTAAATATTTTGGAAATTATTATGATGCTTGAATCTTTTTTTAAAACTTTGTACCCTTGACATCTATAATGCTCAATAGACGTATAGTGGATGGCGGGGGTATGTGAGCCATGCTCACTTTTTTCTTGTTCATATAGCGCTTTTCTCAAAGCACTGGCCGACAACACTGGCCATGTTACATCTTGCCAACAAGTACATAATGAGAGTGGAGTAGACGTTCAAGATTAAAATTCAGACTATCATCGTATCATACCATCTACCCAAGTTACTGTTTGCACTTTGAAGGAAATCCCTTACCAAGACTGACTCATAGCTCAGTTTGGAAAGTTTCAAACCTTCACCCAATGAAATGACTTTAACATAAGACATAAGTGGGATAATTCCTCATACTTGCCTTCTCAGATGTTGTAAGCTCTACTGCAACATGTTCTCAATCTTCAATATTGATCCCTTTGGCAAACATACGAGTAGGCGTTAATAGGCATATAACATGATAATGATATGATATTAACAGTAACGATTATGGATAAAATGTCCTGTTTGAGTATCAAAAGATTACCCGAGTTTGAATCCTGTTCTTTGAAAATGTGTTTATAAGAGGTAGGTACTTCTAGATGTCAATGCACCATCCAAACATGTTTAAAGAAGATAAAACTTGATGTCACAAATCATGTTGTATAGTTGAGAAACAGCTTGATTACAGGATATATACTGTAATTAAAATATAATGTAACAAGAGAATAAGTGAGCACAGCTCACTCATATACCCCCGCTTTTAACATTGGTCAAATAAAAAAGTTTCAAGTTAGCAAAGGACATCACTGTTTAGTCCTTTGCATTAACAGACCACAGCAGTATTATGAAAGTATGTATGTCTTCATAGTAAGTATGTCTTCATAGATACACTTGTAAGAGTGATTTAGAAGTAAAGTAGACAAATTTAGAAAATTTGCATAAAATATGCACATGAGGGTATGAAATTTACGAAAGGCAGGTGTACACATCAGTGATTATAAGTATCAAGTTTCGAAACATTTGAACAATTAGTGTCTGACTTATGAGTTGAACAGTAAAATGTGAAAGACAAAGTCGTAAAATTGGAAAATAAATTATAAATTATGCAAATGTGGGTATGAAACACTCTTAAAAAGGCCGGTGTAGACACCAAAGTAATGATACATTATGCAAATGAGGTGTGAAACATACAAAAGACAGATGTACATATCATGGTGATTGTACATATCAAGTTTCAGAAAATTTGAACAACTGGTGTCAGAGTTATGAGCGGAACAAAAACGTACTGCATGGACAAGCTGAGTGCTATATATCCCCGACCGTAGCGAGGGTATAATAAATTCATTGAAGATATAAAGAAAATGGGCTCTGTAGCTCATCAGGACTTCATTGATCTATTATCTAAGGTTGAATATATAAGTTATCTCAAGTAATACATTGTTAACAAGCAAAATAATATGGGTTTTAGATCAAGACCACTGTGACCCACATTTGGAGTCACAGGGTCACCAATCCTACAATTAAGATTCACCTTTGACCAAAGAATCTCTACACAACATTTCACCTTTCTAGAGCTTTACATATAAACTTGAGAAGAGGATGAAAATAGGTTTTTGGGTCATGACCCGTGACCCCATTTTGGGTCATGGGGTCACGATATCTACAATTTAGAATCCCCATTGGCCAAAGAGTCTGCACGCAACTTATCAGCTCTCTAGACCTTTTGGAACAGGAGAAGAAGATGAAAATAGGTTTGTAAGCATGTGACCACATTTGGGGTCACAGGGTCACGAATGTTACAATTTAGAATCCCTATTTGTCAAGGAGTCTGCACACAACTTTTCAGCTCTCTAGACCTTTTGGAAATGGAGAAGAAGATGAAAATATGTTTTTAAGGATGTGACCCCTGTGACCCCAAATGGACAAATCTACAATTAAGAATCCCCATTGGCCAAGGAGTCTGCACATAAAATTTCAGCTCTGTGGAGTTATTGGTTTTGGAGAAGAAGTCGAAAAAGCAAAAAGTTTACGGACGGACGGACGGACGCCGGACGCCATAAGCCCATCAGGTAAATATACGTACCATAATAAACTGCATTGTTACCTGTCAGCAGTAACGTTTCATCACAAAGACGAGGCTGCTTACAAATGCTGTGGTCTCAAACGAAAATATTAAAATGTTAAACACAAGAAACATATGGAACAATAAATGTTTTATCAAAATTCAATTTTAAAAAAGCTGTGATGATAAAATTGATAATGATGATGAAGATGGTGGTAATGGTAATGGTTGCTAAATGGCGTTTAGTGAAAATATATAAATGCAACCTGAAACTTTGTTTATACACAGTTAGTATTCCTTTGGGAAATAACTCATTTAGGAAAGGAACATGTAGTGTACTTCATTGAACCAATTTCAGAGCATTTAAGCATTGCCATTAGACCACTAGCCTGGATAGTAGTGCCAAATAACGGTTGCATAAAATAATTTCTGTTTTCTTTCCAAGGGATAAACTGTGCTCTTTGTTGCGAAAATCCGCCTTTGTAATGGGCTTATCTAGTAGCAGCAGACTAGAGGCTTTCAATCAATGAAAATGGACTTGGACTCACAAGACTCAATTTAATAACAGAACAAGGGGGAGGACAATGGTATCATGTTAGTACTTTGTAGCTTTCACACTCTCGCCAGAATGTCTAAAGAGAAAGAAGTAAAGGATGTGAGTTATTACTTTCGTTTTAGTTTTGAAGGTTTACAGAATGTATCGTATGGTCTTTCAAGATTTCCGCCATCACTATGTTTATGGTCTGAATAGAGGATCTTTAAACTAATGCTTTTTTATTAACAAATTTAACAAACTGTTTCTCGGAAATAATGCACAAACGCACAAAGGTGTTGAAATAAAAATGGTAATTTACAATAAAAACGATGTCATGTTAAACACATCATTAGACGTTTGTAAGTTTAACCATGCACTGAAACGTTTTATGTTTGAAGGTATATCGTATGTATCGTATAGTCTTTCTAAATTTCCGCCATCACTATGTTTAAGGTCTGAATAGAAAATCTTGAATATAATGCTTTTTTATTTAAAGATTTAACAAACTATTTCTTTGAAATAATGCACAAATGCACAAAGGTGTTAAACTAATGGATAATTTACAATAAACACGATGTCATGTTAAAGAAACTGCCCATCCAAACCTGGTATTGTGAACTATTATCGTATTTATTTTGGACCAATGTCGGAAATAATGCACGATGACTCTAAGTATATACATACATGTAAGTATAGAACCAAAAATCTCTGCTTTCTGAGTGTAAAAATCGGTATATCAATTCATTCAAGTTGATTTCATTTCTGTATAAATCATTTTTGTTTCCAGGGCACTCATCTCTCGCTAGATGGTGTCCTTCGCTTCCATTGGAAGGCCCCGCCGAATAAGTGTAGCATTTGCCGGGACTGAGGCTCCCGATCCTGCCCATATTAACTTTGTACCTGAAACTTCACCTGAACGCAAATAAAAAACTGAACATAAATGTGTTATTTTTATAATGTAATAGGAACTGTAATAGTGTTCCCACATTTGGATTCAGTCAGCCAGTATCATGTCACTCTGAGCAAACACATGTGATACTGCCATGTTTTGAGCAGGCCACCTTTTGACACACTGAACATGTTGTCTGCTTCGTCATTGCAATTTTGACGTCACTGTGCATTGGGCAGATCTAACAACGCCGCCTCCTTTTGGTGGGGGGCTCTGAAGTCGAGTTACTTGAAGCAGCTCTTCCTGCTACTGGTAGAACTGCAGGTTGGTGTTTGAATCCCGGGGGGGGGGGGGGGGGGGGGGGATAGCGCAGTGGACAGCGCGTTAGGCTTCGGATCAAGAGGTCCGTGGTTCGAATCCCGCCAGGGGCACGGCAGTTCTGCAGTAGAGAACTGTTCTACCCGCAGTAAGGTTTGGGTGCAATGCTACACTGAATATCAGTGCAGTACCACCCATGGTTCGCTAGTTCCAGCCGTTGCTCGCAGGTTTCACCGCAATGCATAGCCACATGGCGTTGCGGGCTTTCTCCCTGCAATAATACTAGCAGCCGTGATATAAGTGAATTACTCTTGAAAGCGACGTTAAACTCGAACTCACCTCACCTCACCTCGAATCCCAGATTGGTGAAGTTCAGTCTCAGTGAACGTCGAACAGCAACGTTGCTTTCAAAGGGTCGCTTTATCTGGTCATAAGCAAGTTCTTAGCCCAATTGTTGTAGAAACAAATGATGTGTCGTACTTCGGGTAGAAAACCAGTCTAGCTTCTTAATGATCCAAATGATGTATGCGGAAACGCTGGCAACATCCAACATGTTCATCAGATAAACCATTGGCCACCGTTTAGTACGTCTTTTGGTCATATATTTGCGAACTGATCCAACGAATCAACTCCTCCTTTGGTTTCATTATACTGCATAATGATATCAGGTTTGTTGTTGTTCTCAGGAACATCGTCTCCAGTGCTATGCATTGTTGACAAGAGTAAGGCAGACTTGTTCTTCCTGGGTTCTCGAAAACCAAAAATAGACGATTCCACATCTCGTGCTTTGTCGGGCAGAAAGTCTTTTGGCACAAACTTCCGGTTCATCCTCACTGTTCCCAGGAGGGAAAGGCTATCTTTCCCGAGATCACTGGCAAGGTCGAGTGATGTGAAGAAATTGTCTGTTCTCCCTGACCCTTTATACTGACGAGATAGATCCTTTACAACAGTTTCACATAGACGAAACTGAAGCAGGCAATTAATTTTACCCATATAAGGATAACATTGTAGAGGATAAAATGTTTTAGCATCAACTATTCAGAAAAGCTTTAGGCCGTATTTATCAGGTTTTGGTGGCATATACTGTTTGAAGCAGCAGCGACCTCTGGAGGGAATAAGTTGTTCATCGACTGTGAGGAAAGGGCTAGGCGAATAGAACTTCTCTTATTTCTTGTTGAATGAATCAAACAACTCTCTGATAAGGGCCAATTTGTCTGTCTGTTGCCGTTCTAGTCCTTTTTGTAGTCAAACCGTTATGAGCGTTTGGAAACGTTCCAGTGACATTGCAGCACGCAACAGAGACGTACCATGTTTAGGACTCCATAGTTCCTCTGTACTGAGGTTGTTATCATGGGTTACCCCACAAGTTATTAGTATACCTTGTAGTATAGAAATATACTGATGAGTCCTGTACAAAATATAGTTTGAACACGTCAGAGATTGTTTATACACTATCAGGGCAGTTGTAATTTGTTTATCCACTTGCCTGATAATATTTCTGGGTGTTGTTTTTACTGCAGTAAATGGTTCTTTTTCCAGATAGTGCCAAACAAAGCAACAAACGGTTCATTTTTGCCCAGTTTCAGACTCTGAATCTGATCTTGAAATTTCACTATCATCCGAGGAGCAAGAAGTAGGTTGAAATTCATCATCATCAATTTCTTCACTTTCTTCAGATTCATTGCTTTGAATCTCATTTCTCATGATCTCAAAAATGTTTCGCTCTTGACGATCCATGCCGCTCAATGCTGTAGCAAAGGTTTCAAGTAACAACAACCATGTGCTTACTATTCTAGGGAGTTAGAGTTATCCCCCTTATGTTTTGAGCGGGAAAAACGAACGTCTACCCACGTCTTTTCTACTGGGGTCATTTTTTACCTCAAACGTATTTAGTGCAATATATTTCGGCAGAAAACTTGGGTAGTTGAGGAATACAACAAATATCTTTCTTTTTTTTGCCTTGAGCTGTAATCTACGTCACACCATTTATTTTCATGAATGAATATATTAGTTCAGGACAAACTTTAATTCATTACAAAATGCATGACTCTTTGAGGCTAATTTTATATCATAATAAAAACACAAGAGTTTCACTTTACTCCATTCCAGTAGAGCTGAGAGTCGAGTACACGGAAAATATCATGTTATTGTGTAATTTCGTTTTATTCTTAGCTAACACGTTTAAGTTACATTTTGCACTTTATTTTAGTTATATCATGAGGTTAGTCAAAACATATATCAAGAATATGAACCACCATTTTACTTAGGTTTAAAAAATTTGCCTTGGACGACTGAAATATCGAAACTGTAAAAACAAAAAACACGATAATCACTTGAAAACATATCTTTTCAAACTAACCTTTTCGCTTTTTCCCCGACTGGAATGCATTCCAAATAAGGGATGTTTACATTTGTTATCTCGACTCCAATTGGCTGTTGCAAAAAAGTTCATATGACGTATTCAATGCTCATTGGTTTTCTGTTCTTCAAATGTTTTCGCGCACTTCAAGTTTTAAAAATTTGATTGATGTTCTTCCTCTATAAATGGATAAAGAAATCCTGCAGCGATATTTACAAGGTATTTCAGATTGTTGTGTGAAGTAAACATGCTTACGTAACTTCCAAAATATTCCCAGCAGAGTTTTATCTTTGATATGCCACACACTGCATAATAACAGCTTAAACTCATCTCATTGTTCAAAATGTAATTTGCCTGTGAAAAGTGACAAATTCCTGGAATTCGTTGATGACAAACAGGAAGACATTGCAATTGAGTTGATGGACAATGACTACATTTGTTTATTTCCAGGAAATAATGCAACTATGCAGTGTTTCTTCAAAGTACATTAAAGTACATTAAAGGCTTTCTCAAAGAGTTGGGGCAATCCCTACAGGAGGAACATCTTGAACATTGTGTATTTCATTCCCTCTAAGAATGTGTTCACACACAATGTATAAGTTTAGCCCCAAAATCATTGGCACTGACTAACTCAAGTCATTACTTAAAGTTGAATCATAACTAGGGTCACTTTACACAAGTTTGTTCTTAAAACCTATCTCTGAATTAAAAAAATTAACATTTAACATTATATTTCATGACATTGACCTTTAACCTCAAGGTCACACAATCGATGATCATTTTTCATCGTGTATATAATAATCATGTAATGATTAAAACTGTTAATAGTTAATATAAGGCATATTCGCAAAAGCATGGTTAAATTGTGACCTCGCTGTGACCTTGACTTTTGACGGATTTTAGTGAAAACCTTTTAAATCTTGGCCTTTCTCCACAGTTGATATATACCAAGCAAGAGCCTGATAGCACAATTTTATTTCAAGTTATCATTTTTACAAAGATTTTTTTTAGACTCGTGACCTTGACCTTTGACCTTGAATGTGACCATGTCAGAAAAATGTCCCAGGGTATAATGTAAGAAGTTATGACTATGAGTTCTCAAAACCTTCTTGGAAAACTGTACAAAAACTGATAGCAGCCCCGATTAAGTCAGAGCTGCTAATAACTTTGAGTTGGGTGGCAGCGATTCTTTTTCATGTTTTGACAACGTCTACACTCGTTATTCCTTTTCATTATTCGTCAGGATGTCATGCGGTATCTTGGTATATTGTCATCAGGTAGAAAAGGGGTGGATGATCATAAAACTGTGACATATGCTGATCACTTTGTAGACCCTGTCACCGGTGTTTACACACATGGAACTGAGCCCTTTTTGGGCAATTCAAAACATCTTAAGCGCATGTATGGTGTCACCAAAGGTCAGTTGCATGCGCATTTAGATGAGATAACATTTCGGTGGAACCATAAAGCTACAGCTCATCAGACAGTACTATCCAGTAGAGGACTGATCCTGTACCCACATGTATTGGCAGCAAAACCTTAAATAAAGCACAGGAATTGTAGAAAGGGTTGTTCCAATCTTGTGATAATATGCCACATCTCAATCGTAAGCACTATCTTCATCAGTCAGTCTTTTATTATTACATTTGAAGAGAAAATAATCAACATCAAAATTAAGACTGATAACTTATGGTATGTTTCTATCAATTCAGGATATATATTCTGTAAAAGTATACAACATGATTTGATTCACGAAGATATGTTTCATTGACTATTTTCAGTGCTAATTGTTAATGTTAAATAGTTCTGTTTATGATGGTACTGACATTTGGTATCAGTTAAAATTAACTTATATAGATGAAAGCACCTGAGAGTATCACAAATACTTTCCCAAAGAGGCTTTCATGTCAAAATTCATGCTGCTCTTTTATTAATTAACAGTAATACCTAATGGATAGGAACAAATGCATCATATGAAAAGATTTCCTTTATTTAAAAATATTTTTCAGGAAAATTACCAAATCTGAACTAATAAACTATTCAAAGACAAGTTACCAACAGATAAAAGACCTAACTGTACTATGAAATGTGCATGATTAATTTCCACTTACATAATTTACCTATCTCAACAAAATTCTCATTGTACTCGGCTGATTTGTGACACCTTTTATTCAAAATACATTTTCATACGAAATACGTTTATATCTAGAAACAAGGAAACAATTTATATTAAACTCAATTACATTTAAATAATGGGTTGCATTGTGATATATTTATTTTTCAAGTTACTGTGATATCAGGGTATATTCATCTTAATTTATTGCTAGTCATATTTATTATTTATTACATATCATATTTATTTATAGATGCGTGAAATTTGTGAGTTTACTTTGTTCGAGTTGATGAATTTCGCTGTTATCGTCTGCTTTTTTCGGAATCAGCAGAACTCCATGTGTTGTAATTAATTTTTGAAAAGGAAAGTCATCAAATCCGTTGTAATTCTGAATTTTCCGATCTCGTTTCTTCTTTAGAAAACATGACAACAGTCAAATGACATGTCAATGGCTGCAATTCATATCCAGTAGCCTAAATTGAAATTCAAAATTTGAGATGACCTTCTGACTGGATGGGGAAAGTGCGGGTATGTTAAAAGTAAGGTTTGGATGCAATGCTACACTGAATTTCAGTGCAGTACCACCCATGGGTCGCTAGTTCCAGCCGATGCTCGCAGGTGTCACCGCAATGCATAGCCACATGGTGTTGCGGGCTTTCTCCCTGTCATAATACTAGTAGCCGCGATATAAGTGAAATACTCTTGAAAGCGGCGTTAAACCCCAACTCACCTCACCTCACCTCACCGTTTTTCGGACAGAGCTTCGAAGAAATATACCTACAACCAACCTGCAACCTAAGTGTCTGCAACCAAACTTGTTGTGCCAAGTCTGTAATATGATAAGGTTAGTGTTGTAAAAGTGATGATTTTGCAACAAAAAATAATTGGTTGCAGAACCCTAAATTCGGAGCGTTCCATTGTCTTCTTCGCTTCTGCAACAAAATAGCATAGAGTCCAAACACTGATTTCCATATTTTGTCACAGATAATCATCTTGGCTACCGATATCACTTGGGTATAACCATACATGTGTGTGCGACAATTTGGGTGCAGTTACAACTTGATTTAGACCCCTCGTCATCCGGACCCTTCATTTACTCTATAGGCCGTTTGTTTTACTGTTATGTTTATTATACAACCGGACCATATTATGTGGTGTTACTAACCAGACCACGAGGCACAGCAACCTTAAACTAAAAAAACTTATCAATTTAGATTTGTGTTTTACTTGCCACTACAGTAAGGAGTTAGGCAACATATTGAACCAAAATCAATTCCTTATATAATCATTTATGTATGGATGTAATCTTTTAGCCCTACACTGTTGCAAGAATAGCTCAAAATACAACATAAGACATGATAAAACATCATTTTGATGTCTGAACTTCGAATTTGCAAAAATATCCTTGATTTTGAAACTTCATTCGTATTTTAGCGTATTAATTTGTTGACTTTGTAAGCACTACAAGATCGTCATTTATCATTTTTCAAAACGTTTTTCACTTCATGTTTTATATTAAGTAACGCGATTTTTGTGTGTCTGATGTTATGTATTCACCCAATCTATCCTACGATTCCCCTAACACCGCGACATCACAGCTTCACATTATAGTCTTGGAAATTGTAGTGGTACTTTTTTCCATCTGTATATATTGGAACCTGACCAGCTCCAGTTATTTCCATAAACCCCCACATTGTTTTTGTTTTCACTGTTTGAAAGCAACATCGTTATTTTACATTCAACAGAAAGTTGTTAATTCTAAGTGTTTTAATGGTTGGTATTGAAAAAGTGGCAAAAGCCTTTTGCTTTTATATTTTTATGTTTTTCAACTCAAGGGACAGAGTTTCTTCCCTTAATCAGCTGGCATATGCAATCGTTGAGTGTTATCTGCTTATACCGAACATGGCAATGTGTTGCTTTGTGTCAGACATAAACTCGTGTGGACAAACCACCCATC
This sequence comes from Gibbula magus, assembly GCA_936450465.1. Lineage (NCBI taxonomy): Eukaryota > Metazoa > Mollusca > Gastropoda > Trochida > Trochidae > Gibbula > Gibbula magus. The sequence goes on from OW388291.1 coordinate 3,260,251, forward strand.
TACATGAAACAAATAACGAGCTTTCGAAAGAATAGAAGTTTTAAATCAAAGAGATTTAATAAAAAGAAGACTGAGTTTATTCTCCAGTGGTAATTGGAGAAAATTACGAAAAATACACAAAGATAATCTGAAAGGCTAACAAAATATCTACTAAATGTATCCACACTTAGGTCTATTGGTGTAGGTGTATCGCTAAATGGTCCTCTTTTTATTGTGGGGTCTCTGACTAGGGAACCATAAATACATAGTATCTATCTATCATTGTCTATCCTGTTCATACTATAATTTAAATTCGGAATATGTCATTGACAAACAATTAATACTTTTAATACTCTAGGGTTCCAATAAATTATCAAAACTGAGGGAACTAACCCTTGTATCCGAAGCACAAATGACAATTGATCATTTTAAAAGACCTTGTAATTATTCATTGTAACGTATGCATAAACATATAAAAGGTAATGGCCACACTAACAATAGGGTTGGGCGTAGATTGATCATTTACTGAGTATTGAAACATAAATATACGTCTTCACTCTGAAACCAGAGGGAGAGAGAAACTCGGAGTTATATTCAAATAGTAGTTAAAAAAACTAACAACCGCCGATTTTCATTTATAAATTGTACACATTAATACATCACCATTGTTTTTTTTAAATTAAAATGCTAAATGACCTTAAACACCATCCACAAGTAACAATATCTACCTTTTAGAAATGGAGAAGAAATATCAAAATTGGATATACCAATCACAAAAACGAACCACATCAGATTTTTACCAAATATGTTTCAGTATTGATTCTTCAAATGCCATCCAAGAACAACATTGTGAAATGTTTCTGAATTATAAAGATTTCACATATATTCAAGTCTTAGTGAAGAAAGTGATGACAGTTCCTTTGTTCAAACTTACCATTCTAGCTTCATTTTTATATAAATTATATCATGTATTTATAGTGCATTCAACCTTGGGAGCTGCGCCAATTTTTATCATGTTACAGTCATGAAAGGTTTTGTTTCTTTATCTGTTAAAAGTATATCTTGAGTTTTGCACTAATATTTCTAACTGGTATAAAACCGGTATGATTAGTTCACTTAAAAAGTTTTAATCATTGTGATATACAAAAGCTATTAATCTTATGTGATAAAGTAAAGCAAAAAGTAAAATAAAGTGATATGCCTACATTATTTATAATTCCGTCTTTGCTAGTTTGTGGAATACAGGTGATAAATCCTCTTTTCATATGAAGAGACATATCATTCTCCTTTGATATATCTTTAGTTAATCTACTTTTATTTAGTTCAAAAGTGCATACAGAATTCAACAGGAGATCAATCTGTAAACGCTATTATTTATTTTCTCTATAGCCTTTAATAATTTGTCTTTCATTGTTGTTCTTTTGACACATTGACATTTGTATTTAACAATACATCTAAAAACATCATTAAATAATGATTTTTTGTCTGCAATTTCTTTGATATAATTAGTTTCCAACATATTTATTAAACTTTTTAATAATTGCTTTTTTTCAAAAGATTGTTTAGCTTATGCAATAGTTTATTCGTATGCAAAAGTCACCATATAAACATGCCTTATATGTGTGATTTTGCTTGGCCAGGCCACCTTCAAGTACAAAACGAATACTCATATCCCGTCATAAAACTCTGTATCAATACTTATGATTCGCTGAAAAAAGAATTGTTTTGTCATTTCGGAAACATCCATGTTCATGTAAGCATCACAAACTGGTTTATTGCAAATCTGATAATGTTTTCCGCCTTGCTATCAAAACAAAACATGTGTCTCGTTGTATTCCCCTGCGGTATGATATAGTTTGTTAAAATGGATGGAATTGTTTTACTTGGAGCTTCGTATGTAAGACAGTTTCTTGTGAAACTCAAAATGCTGAATTATCGTGTTTGTTTACAAAGCTTAACTTTCTAAAGATCTACACGCAGGCAAGTAATACACAAAGGCGTTAGGCCAAAAGTATGTGGTTTTCTAATGTCAACATTTTATTAAGTTTTGCAGTAATATCAAAGTTTTGAATTCATGACCATTTGACTCAATTACAATAACTTATGCATTTATTCTGTATTCTGCACTTAACGTAAAGGTTTTATCTTACTGGATAGTTGTGCAAGATTATAACATGTATTCAGTATCTGCGTTTAATTGAGAATATTTATCCTCTCCTGGAACTTATTTCCCAGACATATTTTCCCACGTAACATCTGTTGTAATTCGAGCTACCTCTGTGAAAAGAGAAAAAGAGAATATGAAATGGGAAGAAAAGAAAACATGTTCTTCAAGACAGCCATGATTGTGGGCCTAAATGACATTTAACGAACATTTATAAATGATGAATAATAAGAAAGCACCGTGAAATTCTACATTATCTGTGTTACTACACAGTAAGTATTCCCTTGAAAAATAACTCATTTAGGAAAGGAACGTATGTGTAGTGTACTAGATTGAACCAATTTCAGAGAGCATTTAAGCATTGCCACTAGACCACTAGCTTGGATAGTAGTGCCCAATAACGGTTGCATAAAATCATTTCTGTTTTCTTTCCAAGGGATAAACTGTGTTCTTTGTTGCGAAAATCCGCCTTTGTAATGGACTTATCTAGTAGCAGCCGACTCGGACCTTCGATCAATGAAAATGGTTTTGGACTCACAAGACTCAATTTAATAATAGAAGAAGGGGGAGAACAATGGTATCACGACCTTTCTGGCAGATTTCAACTTTAAAATGTGGTTGTAGCTTTCACAGTCTAGCCGAAATGTCTTTTTGATTTCAAGATTTAACAAAGGCATGAGAGTTTAAAATCAAAGAGATGGTCATGTTTAAAAACACACCAGACGTTTTTAAGTTTACAACATAGACTGATACTGCCCTTCCAAACCTGGTATAGCTCGTTGCCATGGGTTACCTTTGTTCTTTCAAGAGGTGTATCAGACCATACACTCATACTCGTTTTCGTACTTTACCGATACACCTATACTTTACTAAATACACTTCGATACTTTTCTCAATACAACTCTACTTTTCTAAATACACCTACACTTTCCTCAGTATACCTTCACAGTCGCACATGGCTAGTACATTTTACAAAGAATAAAGTGTTCTGTCTAGAATCTGGATGGGATATTAAAACATCTCAAATGTGATCAATTATTTTTTGTTATGACAGAGTCCTGGATCGAAAATGCACCGTTTCGTTTATTATCCCAGCGCTATTATTTATTAGCCTTCATTTACCAAGGGTTGTTATAATCTCTTGGTTTGTCAGTAAGAATGATGCTTTCTCCTCGAGACGGGGAAACCATGAAACGCACATAGAGATGGTGTGCTAACAACCTAACCACTTGAGCAAAAATGCACGTGCATTCACGGGAATAACATAACAATTACCTGTGTCTCCCAAGGTGTCACACATGAAATGCACAAGGATCAAATCGCATAGCATGATACAGAGTAGATGTAGCTGTAGATGGAGCCAAGCCAAAGTATAAAGAATATTTTTTAAATCTGCAATATCGGTAAAATCTATAAAATTGTATTAACTCGACTAAACAGAGGTGTAAGTAGTTCACACTTATACTTATATATAGCTCTATACTCCCGGAAAAGTATAGGTGTAAATATCATCATCCCCTCTCCCGCAAAGATTGACTGCTTTCTACTGTTGTCAGGGAACAATACTTAATGACGTCAAAGTCATTAGTTACATGGCGTCACTAGAAGTAACCCTGGTGAAGATTTGTCTTTCTATTAACGGGTTATTTACTTCACTAACGTATATCGTGATGAAAGTGTGAGTCAAGTAGCATGTAAGAAACGTAATAAAGAAGCATCAACTACCATTTGTTTTGAACATAAAAATCAGTTTTGCCTTGAACTGTCATAAACGTTGTACCATTACGTTCGGTCTGGTGAATGAACTATATGAGTTCAGGACAGACTTTACATTACAACAAAATGCATAATTATTAAGGGTTTCTCTATTTCGTAGATAGAATACATGTATATCCGTTTACATCATTTCAGTAGAGTCGAAAGTCGAGTACACGAAATATATCAATAAATTGAGTAATCATATTGGTATGTTTTCCCCTGTAGTCATGTTATTCTTGGCCAACAGATTTCAGTTACATTTTCAACTTTAAGGAGGTTCCTTACAAATTTAAAATATCTCAAGAAATTGCATTTAGTTCACTATATAAATGAAAAACATATGCTAAATCCATTTCTGTTATACAAAATAGGGGTCACAATGCTCGTTTTTTTTTAATATGAGCTCCCAATGTAGGTGGGGTGCGCCATTTTCCACTGTCATTTCACACTATCATGATGATAAAACAACAAACATATTTCATAAGTATGGCCTTATTTTAATTAAAAGGTTATGGTTACACGCTTATGCAAGACGAAAATGCAATTCTATTGTTATCGTGTAGCTTTTTACCTAAATTTGATTTTTTTCTTGTTTTTTATTAAACATTAATATTTATGTCAATTAATCATTTGCATCAACATTTGCTTGAAAAAATCACTGTTTGATAGAAATGCAATTCAACAACAAAATTAACCCAAAAACAACATATGTATCAAGGCTAACTTGAATAATAACTTTTAAAAACCCTTGAGAAACTGTAAATTTTCAGTTGCAAAGGAGATAACTCTTACTCAATGTGCACGAACGTTTCACATATATTAGATTAAAGAGCAAAATATATATCTTTACCATAATAAAAAATACTATATTTCACAATTATAATACAATTATTTTATTATCATATTTCCAGACAGTTATTTAAGTTTTTAATGTGCATAACGAACACTGTTACTGAAAGTGTACACTAAGGCTACAAGGCCTATAAGAAGTGCGAGATGAGATCAGCTATGCTTGAAGCGCTTGTAAAATCTCTCTCTGAATCTGACAATTGAGGATGCTCAGAAACAAATGGTAAGGAACCTCCTTAATTCAGTATCACATGAGGTAAGTCAAACTATATTCTAAGATGCCTAGCGGTTAGAACAATAATAAAAAGTACATTATCAGACAATAAAGGTATAGTTTTTGTGATGACGTAACAATCGAATGACGTTCCCGCTGTTCCGGGCTGCTCCCTCGTGATCAAGTGTGCCCATGGTAACGTAACGTTGATTCGCCTGAACTAACGTCCTCGTGCTTTAACTATAATAGTTCAGGGCAAAACTATACTTTATTACAAAACACATTGGGGTACAGCGAACTTTATTTTTTAATTAACAAAGTCACCAGTTTAATTTATATTTATATATAAAAACAACTGAATGTCTAGTGTTTCGATGGGCTCCGGGTTCCAGATGTTTTGACTCACAGATGAATCAATCAAAAAATTAGATTTCTGTCGGTGGTTTAACTACTACCATGCTTCTTTGCGTCACTCAGTTATATTAACTCTTTTAGATTTTCTCCAAAATATGAAATTCCACATGGGTTTGGGGCATCCCTTTAATATTCCACATGACTGTGTACAGTTTGCTGAGTATTTGCACTCGTTCATGTACCTTTTAAATCAAAATAAGAAACGTATTCTGTCAATGAACATCATTGTCAAAATTCTGAACAGAGAGTGTACATTAAGCAAATTGATATAAATCTATTTATTACTTGTTTGACCAAACAAAATAGACCCATTGCTTCCATGCTTTGATTTAAACAACAGAAAACTGATTAGTATTGATATTTTTTTTAATGTTTAAAATATATATGTATTAATAGAAATAAGTCATCAATATTAATCTGTTTTGTGAAAATAGGTAACATATTTACTATATATGTTGTACATGATAAAGTTACAATCCTACACAAATAAACCTCCTTTTTAAGCCCTTTAAACAGGAGATGAGTAGAAGGGAGTACACAGTGTATCTTGTAAACTTCTACCAAACTGCCAGTTGTCTTATATATACAACTAATATATTACACTTCATTTATGTTCATATATGTTTATTTTTTTATGTTTCCTTTATCTATATAGGATCAAATTACGTTTCCTAATGAATATTCGGCTACTATTCGCTTTTTTGGCACTACAGCAAGAAGTTGTAAAAAACACACACATATATATGTATATGTTGTACATGATAAAGTTACAATCCTACACAAATAAACAAAAATATTCATTCATTCAGATATATATATATATATATATATATATATATATATATATATATATATATATATATATGTATATGTATATACATATATGTATGTATGTGTGTATATATATATATATATATATATATATATATATATATATATATATATATATATATATATATATATATATCTGAATGAATGACTATTTTTGTTTTTATTTCAAGTTTTATACTAAGATTGTTGTTGTGTCTGGCGTGATTCTATCTCTAAAAAATTTCCTGCAATACCCATAGCTCCACAGCATTATAGTTTTGAAAATTTTGTTGTGACACTTTGTTCCACCAGTTTACATTGGGACCTGAGTAGCTCCTTATTTTTCTTCTACTTCGTTTGGTTTCTCATTGTTTGAAAACAAAATCTATATTTTACATTCAACAGAGGGTTGTCAGTTCGAATGTTTCAGAGAAGTTGGTATTTAAAAGTGACAAAAGCCTTTTTTTTCTTTTTGTAACTTTTTTTGTTTTTAATCTCAAGGGACAGAGGTTTTCTTCACTTAATTAGCTTTGCATGTGCAATCGTTTGCTGTACTCCACTGAAAAGAAACATGGCAATATGTTAGTTTGTGCCAGATGGAAAATATTATGCAAAACCTCCCATCTACACGTAATACAAAACACATTGTTAAAAGAATAATAAAATTTAGAAATAGAAGGGATTTAATTGAACATAAGTACATTGATATTAGCTTGTATTGTCCACAATTCACAGTTATCTAGATATCTACGAACGTGTAGTGTCAACAGTTCACAGTTATCTAGATATCCCCGATCCTGTAGTTTTAACAGTTCACTGTTACCTAGATATTTCTGAGTCTGTAGTGTCAACAGTTCACTGTTACCTAGATCTCTCTGAGCCTGTAGTGTCAACAGTTCACTGTTACCTAGATATCTCTGAGCCTGTAGTGTCAACAGTTCACTGTAACCTAGATATTTCTGAGTCTGTAGTGTCAACAGTTCACAGTAACCTAGATATCTCTGAGCCTGTAGTATCAACAGTTCACAGTTACCTAGATATCTCTGAGCCTGTAGTGTCAACAGTTCACTGTAACCTAGATATTTCTGAGTCTGTAGTGTCAACAGTTCACAGTAACCTAGATATCTCTGAGCCTGTAGTATCAACAGTTCACAGTTACCTAGATATCTCTGAGCCTGTAGTGTCAACAGTTCACAGTTACCTAGATATCTCTGAGCCTGTAATGTCAACAGTTCACAGTTACCTAGATCTCTCTGAGCCTGTAGTGTCAACAGTTCACTGTTACCTAGATATCTCTGAGCCTGTAGTGTCAACAGTTCACAGTTACCTAGATCTCTCAGAGCCTGTAGTGTCAACAGTTCACTGTTACCTAGATATCTCTGAGCCTGTAGTGTCAACAGTTCACTGTTACCTAGATCTCTGTGAGCCTGTAGTGTCAACAGTTCACTGTTACCTAGATATCTCTGAGCCTGTAGTGTCAACAGTTCACTGTAACCTAGATATTTCTGAGTCTGTAGTGTCAACAGTTCACAGTAACCTAGATATCTCTGAGCCTGTAGTGTCAACAGTTTACTGTTACCTAGATATCTCTGAGCCTGTAGTGTCAACAGTTCACAGTTACCTAGATCTCTCAGAGCCTGTAGTGTCAACAGTTCACAGTTACCTAGATATCTCTGAGCCTGTAGTGTCAACAGTTCACAGTTACCTAGATATCTCTGAGCCTGTAGTGTCAACAGTTCACAGTTACCTAGATCTCTCAGAGCCTGTAGTGTCAACAGTTCACAGTTACCTAGATATCTCTGAGCCTGTAATGTCAACAGTTCACAGTTACCTAGATCTCTCTGAGCCTGTAGTGTCAACAGTTCACTGTTACCTAGATATCTCTGAGCCTGTAGTGTCAACAGTTCACAGTTACCTAGATCTCTCAGAGCCTGTAGTGTCAACAGTTCACTGTTACCTAGATATCTCTGAGCCTGTAGTGTCAACAGTTCACTGTTACCTAGATCTCTCTGAGCCTGTAGTGTCAACAGTTCACTGTTACCTAGATATCTCTGAGCCTGTAGTGTCAACAGTTCACTGTAACCTAGATATTTCTGAGTCTGTAGTGTCAACAGTTCACAGTAACCTAGATATCTCTGAGCCTGTAGTATCAACAGTTCACAGTTACCTAGATATCTCTGAGCCTGTAGTGTCAACAGTTCACAGTTACTTAGATATCTCTGAGCCTGTAATGTCAACAGTTCACAGTTACCTAGATCTGTCTGAGCCTGTAGTGTCAACAGTTCACTGTTACCTAGATATCTCTGAGCCTGTAGTGTCAACAGTTCACAGTTACCTAGATATCTCTGAGTCTGTAGTGTCAACAGTTCACAGTAACCTAGATATCTCCGAGCCTGTAGTGTCAACAGTTCACAGTTACCTAGATCTCTCTGAGCCTATAGTGTCAACAGTTCACTGTTACCTAGATATCTCTGAGTCTGTAGTGTCAACAGTTCACTGTTACCTAGATATCTCTGAGTCTGTAGTGTCAAAAGTTCACTGTTACCTAGATATCTCTGAGCCTGTAATGTCAACAGTTTACTGTTACCTAGATATCTCCGAGCCTGTAGTGTCAACAGTTCACTGTTACCTAGATATCTCTGAGCCTGTAGTATCAACAGTTCACAGTTACCTAGATATCTCTGAGCCTGTAGTGTCAACAGTTCACTGTTACCTAGATATCTCTGAGCCTGTAGTATCAACAGTTCACAGTTACCTAGATATCTCTGAGCCTGTAGTGTCAACAGTTTACTGTTACCTAGATATCTCTGAGCCTTTAGTGTCAACAGTTCACTGTTACCTAGATATCTCTGAGTCTGTAGTGTCAACAGTTCACTGTTACCTAGATATCTCTGAGCCTGTAGTATCAACAGTTCACAGTTACCTAGATATCTCTGAGCCTGTAGTATCAACAGTTCACAGTTACCTAGATCTCTCAGAGCCTGTAGTGTCAACAGTTCACTGTTACCTAGATATCTCTGAGCCTGTAGTGTCAACAGTTCACTGTTACCTAGATCTCTGTGAGCCTGTAGTGTCAACAGTTCACTGTTACCTAGATATCTCTGAGCCTGTAGTGTCAACAGTTCACTGTAACCTAGATATTTCTGAGTCTGTAGTGTCAACAGTTCACAGTAACCTAGATATCTCTGAGCCTGTAGTGTCAACAGTTTACTGTTACCTAGATATCTCTGAGCCTGTAGTGTCAACAGTTCACAGTTACCTAGATCTCTCAGAGCCTGTAGTGTCAACAGTTCACAGTTACCTAGATATCTCTGAGCCTGTAGTGTCAACAGTTCACAGTTACCTAGATATCTCTGAGCCTGTAGTGTCATCAGTTCACAGTTACCTAGATCTCTCAGAGCCTGTAGTGTCAACAGTTCACAGTTACCTAGATATCTCTGAGCCTGTAATGTCAACAGTTCACAGTTACCTAGATCTCTCTGAGCCTGTAGTGTCAACAGTTCACTGTTACCTAGATATCTCTGAGCCTGTAGTGTCAACAGTTCACAGTTACCTAGATCTCTCAGAGCCTGTAGTGTCAACAGTTCACTGTTACCTAGATATCTCTGAGCCTGTAGTGTCAACAGTTCACTGTTACCAAGATATCTCTGAGCCTGTAGTGTCAACAGTTCACTGTTACCTAGATATCTCTGAGCCTGTAGTATCAACAGTTCACTGTTACCTAGATATATCTGAGCCTGTAGTATCAACAGTTCACTGTTACCTAGATATCTCTGAGCCTGTAGTATCAACAGTTCACAGTTACCTAGATATCTCTGAGCCTGTAGTGTCAACAGTTCACAGTAACCTAGATATCTCTGAGCCTGTAGTGTCAACAGTTCACTGTTACCAAGATATATCTGAGCCTGTAGTGTCAACAGTTCACTGTTACCTAGATATCTCTGAGCCTGTAGTGTCAACAGTTCACAGTTACCTAGATATCTCTGAGCCTGTAGTGTCAACAGTTCACAGTTACCTAGATATCTCTGAGCCTGTAGTGTCAACAGTTCACAGTAACATAGATATCTCTGAGCCTGTAGTGTCAACAGTTCACTGTTACCTAGATATCTCTGAGCCTGTAGTGTCAACAGTTCACTGTTACCTAGATATCTCTGAGCCTGTAGTGTCAACAGTTCACAGTTACCTAGATATATCTGAGCCTGTAGTGTCAACAGTTCACAGTAACCTAGATATATCTGAGCCTGTAGTGTCAACAGTTCACAGTGACCTAGATCTCTCTGAGCCTGTAGTGTCAACAGTTCACTGTTACCAAGATCTCTCTGAGCCTGTAGTGTCAACAGTTCACTGTTACCTAGATATCTCCGAGCCTGTAGTGTCAACAGTTCACTGTTACCTAGATATCTCTGAGCCTGTAGTGTCAACAGTTCACTGTTACCTAGATATCTCTGAGCCTCTAGTGTCAACAGTTCACAGTTACCTAGATATCTCTGAGCCTGTAGTATCAACAGTTCACAGTTACCTAGATATCTCTGAGCCTGTAGTATCAACAGTTCACAGTAACCTAGATATCTCTGAGCCTGTAGTGTCAACAGTTCACTGTTACCTAGATATCTCTGAGCCTGTAGTGTCAACAGTTCACTGTTACCTAGATATATCTGAGCCTGTAGTGTCAACAGTTCACTGTTACCTAGATATATCTGAGCCTGTAGTATCAACAGTTCACAGTAACCTAGATCTCTCTGAGCCTGTAGTGTCAACAGTTCACTGTTACCTAGATATCTCTGAGCCTGTAGTGTCAACAGTTCACTGTTACCTAGATATATCTGAGCCTGTAGTGTCAACAGTTTACTGTTACCAAGATATCTCCGAGCCTGTGGTGTAGGTTTACATTTCAGCCCTCTCTTCTTTAGTTAAACTTGCACCCACCTCTTAGGAATGTTTGTCATCAAAGTTTGTTTATATGTCGAACATTGCACATATTTTCAATTAATATATGTACATGTATTGTGTCAATAGCAACATACAAACTCTTCTACGATCAATCAATGAATCAAGATCAGATCCTTCACCATATGCATTCTCATTAATGACATCTGCGATGTTTCAATTATTTATTATCATCAACGCAAAATCCTCAGCTACAAAAAGAGATGGGGACGGTTGATCTCCTTGTCTATATCAACTCTCATTTCATAAAATGAAATCTAGATTGGCAAACAAGCCATAAGGCTTATTTGAATACCGCTCCATGAAAAGTACTATATCAGAAATCACTGTTTGTACAAGTTCACCTACATCTTCACCTTGCAGGCAACAGTTTATGTAAAACTTGGTTAATAACAAATGTGTCAATATATTTTCAAAATCGATCATAACCAGTCCAGAAAGGTTTCGTTTCATGATCAGTACGTGTATATGTCTTGTGTTTTCACGAATCGTTCTACCTGGTATAAAACCGGTTTTATTAGTTCACCATGACTATTTTTAAATGATAAACGGAAACTAATAATATCATAAATAACATTAAGTAATATAAAGAGATAGGCCTAAAAAAATTATGTACAATTCTGTCTCTGTCAGATTGTGGAATTCAGGTGATAACACGTGTTTTCATATTTCTTTCTCATTTGATTCATCTTCAATTAATCTAATTTCATTCCTTTCTAAAAAAAAGGTTTTAAAATATTGTTTTCTTGTTCTTAATGGTTTATTTTAGGAAGTTCTAATAGCAGGTTTCTTCCTTATCTTGTTCTTCAGGCACATTGACATTTTCATTTGAAAATACATCAATAAACATCAGTAAGTAATGATTTGTGTCTGTAGTTTCTTTGATATCATTAGTTTTCAACATATTGATTAAATTCTTGAGGAAAAATATTGTTTAGCTGAACCAACCATTACCTTATTTGTGTGAATAAAGGCGCTGTAGCACCTTGTTCTTCCTGAAATAAAGCGCTCTCACGAAAATGTAATGTTACAAGTGATCGCACTGATGAAGCGATACATAGACACTCACAGTAGAGTCCTTTTTATGGCACCATGATGGAATGATCGACTTTCCTGCTGTATGAACTCTCATAATCGTTTGAGACCTACAAATCTACGTCCCATACTGAAGAGTTCAACAAAAGTTTTGCTGTACAAGTACCTTTTTCCTACCAACTGCGTTCAATGGATATGGCTTATTTGGTCCTGTAATAAGACTTTTACCCATGAACGTTTCATGAAATTGTATTAACTTTGATCATAAATCGCAAATTTGAGAATATTTTTAAAACAACTGATAGAGCGCTTTAAGCTAGATAAGGACAAAACATCTACACATACATGTACAAAACGAATGCTCATATCCCGACCTAAAATCTGCATCAATTATTATGATTCACTACACTATTATTGTCCGATTTAGGAAACATAAGCATCACAAACCGGTTTGCCTTAAATATATATATATATATATAAAAATAAAATACTTCAGACGACACTTGCTGTAGATATCATTTTAACACCTCTTCAGATTCCTCTCCAAACACCATGAAAAAAGGTCTTTGGAGTAAATTTGATTTTATAAGAAGAACTTTTTCAAGAAGCACAAAATCGTATACTCCCCGAAACTACATGTATACTAGAAATAGTAATTATGCAATTGAAACAAATGATCAATTCATTGACTGTGGGCCAGGATGTGAGACCTGCAATGACTCAAATTTTAATCCCTCGTAAATAGTTTATTGTGTGCTAATCAAGCTAACCACATGTCACTTACCAATCAATCAACGTCTATTGTACATTGTTTAAGCTACCTATATATTCGCCATGTTGAAAATGCTCCACACTGTTGAAAGACTTGTAAACAAGTCGAAATGCGACGCATCCAGTCATCATTAAAATGATATCTACAGCAAGTGTCGTCTGAAGTATTTTATTTTTATATACATTTACTTCACGTGAGACCTTCCTCAACTTTTTCATATATATATATATATATATATATATATATATATATATATATATATATATATATGCCGTTGTATTCCCCTGCGGTATAATATAGTCAATCATGTGTGAACTGAAATGTTTGTGGATGCTCGTAATTTCAAAATTGCAAAATAAACTTGTGCAGAATCATACATCCATTTTTCTTATATCGAGGTTGCATAAGTAAGATGAAATACCTCGGTTTCAGGTAATTTTTCAATGCGTGGAAACATTAATCCTTACTTTGAATCTGTTACTGTACATAAATTAGCAACGACATGCTTGTATAAAGGTAACAGATGAATGTCCATTCTGCTCATTTAACGTATCTCTTTGTTAGAAAGTTTGATAGAGGGAATGAATTTTCAATCACATTTTTCCTCATCAACAATAAAACGATGGGTTGAATCCAATTCAATTCCAATGAAATCGTTCACTTTGTGAAGAACGTTACACCTTGTCATTGTAACATTGTGGAATTATTAGCGAATCGAGTAACTTGCCCGCAGTGAAGACTACGGTCTAAGGGAGAGAACTCTGCGGATTTCCAAGGGGTGCATTTCGACCAATGAAATTACTGGACACACTTGTGTCGTCTGCCCGCCATAATAAATCGACTTGACACTACAATAAACTTTTGTTGTTTTAGGTTGCCGGAAGGGGTCTTACAAAATTGGCGAGCGTGCCAGGATTACATGGTGATCAGGAGACCTCCTAGGAGCTATGTCAGACACAGAGTGGGCGATCAAGTCAGGCCTGTATGGCCGGGACACCGCAGAGCTGAGGAAGTTGATGGAACGACTCGGGATTGAAGTGAAGGAAGGAACAGACAAGACGACATGCTTGGTATCCTTAGAATCCTTCATTCAGAAATGCCGAGGTGATGATGTAAAGGGAGAACGGAAATTGCAGCTATTACTTGAAGCCCTGGGCTCAGAGATCAAGACGCCACCTACAGCAGCACATGCACCTGTGGTGAGAGTGACCGAGAACAAAGAGTTCAAGATTTCCGGATCAATTTCCAAGAACGGTATAACATTTTGTAGTCTTATCCGTCAGATTGAGGCCGCAGAAACGAAGGGTTACTCTACATCAGACATCATCGAGGCCGTGTGCAGAGCTATCCCAACCACAGAACCTCTCAGGGGGTATATCGAGGGAAACACAGGATTGAATATAGCTGTATTGCGAAAATTACTTCACACGTTCTACGAAGAAAAATCAGCGACTGAACTGTATCAAGATTTGAGTAGTGGGGTGCAATCTCCAAAAGAAGAGACGTTAGATTTTGTCTGGCGTATGCTAGATCTCGGTCAGAAAATTAATTTTTCTTGTAGAGAAGAAGGTTCTGATCTAGTTTATGACCAAAATCTTGTGCGCAGCATGACTCTCAGGACACTACTGACTGGGTTGAGAGATGTATCGATAGCTCAAGAGCTTAAAAGTGTTTTGAGGTCGAACCCAGAGGATCATGAGATTGTTTGCGCAGCTGGTGCAGCGGTATCGGCGGTGAAGGAGAGGAGAAGGAAGAACACGCAGGTAGCTGGTGTGAAACTGGTGGAGGCTGAGGCTACAGTCAGTACAGATACCACTCAGACTGGAAGAGAACTGCAGGCATTGAGGGCCGAAATAGCTGAACTGAGACATCAACAACAACAACAACAACATTGCACCACAAAGAATTATCGTTCCCGGTTGTGCGTTAAGTGTAAGGACAGGGGAAGACAATACTGTGACCACTGCTTCCGATGTGGATCGTCTGAACATTTCCAAGCAGGATGTAGGCAGCGAAGGAACCGATCGGATCACTCAGATTCGGGAAACGGGAACGAGTCAGCGATGCTGGGCAGTCACTGACGTTAGATAACTTGCCCAGTGTTTGTGTGCAGTGTGGTCATGGTGCGGAGGGTGATCAGCTGTATCCGTGTACTAAGTGTCAAAGTGCTCTTTATTGTTCTTTCAGCTGCCAGGCTGTTCACTGGGACTCTCACAAGCCAATATGTTGTGCAATAGAAACATTGGAAAGGAAAGACTTCTCTTTAGGAAAGAACACTAATTTAGCACCGAAACAAAAAGACAAATTAGTTCAACTTGTTGGAAAACAGTGTAAGATGGTTTGTGTTTTTGAGGGTGTAAAAACTGAGGCCTTGTGGGATACCGGAGCTCAGGTATCAATACTTCCGATACAGTGGCTGATAGATAATAAACCAGACTTAGAAATTAGACCTGTTAGCGATTTGTTAGATGATAGTGAGTTGATTATCAAGGCAGCCAATGGTGAGAATATACCCTTTGAGGGTTGGGTACAGGTATCATTTGAGTTAGTTAGAGGAGATACAGGCAGATGCATGTCCGTCCCATTTCTGGTTACTAAAATGTCAAGTTTTGTTATTCCCATTGTAGGATTCAATGTGATTGAACAATATCTTTTCAGCCAGATTACTTGTAACCGAGTCCAGGTAATACAATCAGGGTTGCCGACAGTGGACGAGAATAAGTTGGAGGCTGTTGTCAAGCTATTGGAAGAAGAAGGATCAGAGATGCTATGTGACATCCACACGGGACGCCAGGTAATTTTTGTCAAAGCTGGCCAAATCCTACAGGTCAAGTGCATGGTGACCACTAATGTCTCTGAACCCACCACCGTCATGTTAGAGCCAAACATTGAGGAACCTTGGCCAGAGGGACTGCAGGTTCAACAGTCACTCCTTCGGCTGAAGAGAGGAGGAAGAACTAACGTCCCAGTCAAAATCATCAACTCCACTAACCATGACATAAAGATACGCAGCAAGACACAACTTGGTTCGCTTCAGCTTGTCAGGTCAGTGATACCACTTCAAGGGGACACCCTCTCACCTGACGGACCAGCCTCACAAGAGACCCAGACATCGGAGACAACACAGTCAGAAGTGAAGAACACGTCTGATTGCTGGCATCCTCCAGTGGACTTGGGCACCAGTGATCTAGGCGAGGAACAGCAACAGATGGTCAAGGAGATGTTGTTTGAAGAGTCAGATGCCTTTAGCAAGACCGATGATGACATTGGGAAAATCCCAGAGTTACAGATGGACATTCAGCTCACTGATAATGTACCCGTACAGAAGTCGTATGTGTCTATTCCAAGACCATTATATCAGGAAGTAAAGGATTACCTTGAGGATCTCATCAGAAAGGGATGGGTAAGACATTCCAAATCAAATTACTCAAGTCCCCTGGTATGTGTGCGGAAGAAAGACTCCAGTTTACGTCTCTGTGTAGATTATCGAGCGCTCAATCAGAAGACAGTTTCTGACCGACATCCGCTTCTGCGTATACAAGACGCCTTGGACAGTTTAGGAGGAAACAGATGGTTCACCTTACTTGATCAAGGTAAAGCATACCATCAGGGCTTTGTTAAGGAAAACTGTAGGCCATACACAGCTTTTATAAGTCCTTGGGGCTTATATGAGTGGACACGCATCCCTTTTGGATTAACTGGAGCTCCAAGTGCATTTCAGCGGTTCATGAATGTCTGTTTGCAGGGTCTCAGGGACACTATTTTCCTCCCCTACCTTGATGATGTCATCGTCTTCAGCAAAGACTTCAAACAGCATGTTGAGGATGTACGGACTGTCTTACAACGTTTGAAAAAAGCAGGGGTCAAACTGAAGCCTAGGAAATGTAGTCTCTTCAAGAAGAAAGTGCGTTATCTTGGTCACATCGTCTCAGAGGATGGAATCAAGATGGATCCGAGGGATAAGGAAGCCGTCGCGAACCTGAAGTCTATTCAGCCAAGTACTGTAGGAGAGGTCAGAAAAACTTCTTGGTTTCATCGGATATTATCGACGGTACCTACCAGACTATTCACGAAGGGCACAGTGCTTGTTTGAACTTCTGTGTATTCCTGACAAAGCTACAGATCACAAGGATGAGAAGCGGCACACTAAAACACGCTGGAAAAAGAAAAATGGTCAACTATCATCAAGCCATAAAATCACATGGACTGAGAGCCACACCCACACATTGAACAGTCTAATAGATGATTTGATGACCGACAAGGTGATGTCCTACCCTGACTGGACGAAGGAGTTCGTTCTACATGTAGACGCATCCCAAGAGGGTTTAGGTGGCATTCTCTATCAACCAAAGGAAAATGGGAAATTAGGTGTAATCGCTTACGGATCCAGGTCCTTGTCACCAGCTGAAAAGAACTACCATGCACATTCTGGGAAACTTGAATTTCTTGCTCTTAAATGGGCAATCACAGAGCGCTTCAGGGACTACCTATACTATGCCCCAGACTTTACAGTCTATAGTGATAACAACCCTCTCACTTATATCTTGACTTCAGCCAAGTTGGATGGCACAAGGCACAGATGGGTAGCAGAACTAGCAGACTACAAGTTCACTATTAAATACAAGCCTGGAAAGAAGAATATGGATGCAGATGGACTCAGTAGAATGCCTTTAGACATTGACAAGTACATGTCCGAGTGCACCTGTGAAATCGATCAAGAAGCCATCACGATGTCGATCGAGGTATCCAAGGCAAGTAATCAGGGTGACATTGTTTGGATCTCATCATTGACAGATGATCCCAACTGTTTGACAGAAGTAGAAGCCGTTCAAGCTTGTTCATCACAATTCCGTTGTTTCACTGCTGAAGACATTGTAAAGGCTCAGGAAAATGATGATGTCATTGGTCCGGTTCTTCAAATACTTCAGAACAAGAGGAAAGGGACACTTGACCATGGAGGAAAGTACAAGACAGATATTGCTGATCTCGCCCGGGAAAGGAAGAAACTATTCCTTAACAAGGAAGGAGTTCTGTGCAGGAAGACAGTGCTGTACGGTAGTGAAGAAAGAACTCAAGTTGTCCTTCCCAAGGCATTCCGACGTTTGGTAATGGAAGAACTACACAATGAGATGGGACATCTGGGGTCAGAAAGAGTCATCACCCTCATCAGGGAAAGGTTTTATTGGCCTCACATGCAATCAGACGTGGAACACTATGTCACGAAGGAATGTTCCTGTCTGAAAGATCGGAAACCAAATATTCCCAAAAAATCGCCACTGAAGCCAATATCCACATCATCACCTTTCCAGCTAGTCTCGATTGATTTTCTCCATCTAGAGCGAAGCACAGGCGGCTACGAATACATTCTAGTTGTGTGTGATCATTTCACACGATTCGCACAGGCCTACGCTACCCGCAACAAGTCAGCGAAGACGGCTGCAGAGAAGATTTTCAACGACTTTGTACTCCGATTCGGATTTCCATCCAAACTGCATCATGATCAAGGCAAGGAGTTTGAAAATCAACTGTTTCACCACCTACAGAAGTATTGCCGGATGGCCAGATCAAGAACAACACCCTACCACCCTGAAGGGAATGGACAGGTAGAGCGGTTTAATAGGACGCTTTTGAGTATGCTCCGTACTTTGCCAAACACGATGAAGAGCAACTGGAAGGATCACCTATGCAAAGTTGTTCATGCTTACAACTGTACACGGAATGATGCAACAGGTTACTCCCCATTCTATCTCCTATATGGTCGATCGCCAAGACTACCAGTTGACTTGATGTTTGGACTCGAGAATCATCAATCAAAAGGCGACCATACGAAATATGTTCAGACATGGAAGAAATGAATGCAACAAGCATATGATCAGGCAAACAGGACCGCTCAGAAAAGTGCATCAAAGGGAAAAGAACAATATGACAAGAAGGCAAGAAGTAATACCTGGTGACAGAGTGTTAGTCCGGAACATGTCAGAGAGAGGTGGCCCTGGGAAACTGAGATCTTACTGGGAACAGAAAATCCACCTTGTGAACAAGCAAATGATGGAAGATAGTCCTGTCTATGAAGTGAGACCTGAAGATGGAATGGGGCGGACAAGAGTGTTACACAGAAACATGCTGCTCCCATGTGATGGCCTACCCATTGAGAAGCCACTGGAAAACACAAGAATAAAAGGAAAACACAAAACTCCTGTCAAGAAAAAAATTGTGGACTATAAACAATCATCGTCAGACAGTGATTCATCAGATAGTAGTGGTGGAAGGGACTTTGATATTGTCTATCAAGCCAACCCATCGGAGGAAACAGTCACTCGTCAAACTACACGGCAGAGACAGACACAGCCGGATCATGTGACGGATCACAGTAGCGACATAAATGAGGATGGAGAAGCTGGAGAGAGTTCTAGCGAGAAGTCACCAGAGGGTGATGAGAGTTCCTCTAATGCCGCAGGCTCAGTGAACCCCACTCAAGAAGCGTCTGTAACTGATGAAGATTCTGATTTGTATGCCGATGACGAATCTGATGAGCACGAGTCAAGACATCCAAGACGCAAGCGGAAATATCCGACTAGGCTGACCTATGACACCCTAGGGAACCCAACAAGGTGTGAGCAGAGACCAACTCTGAACGTTTTGAGAAAACCTTGCCCTATTGTTCCTTATCTACTGTATCGCCTGTATCAAATAACTGCGCCGCCAGTCAGACAGAATCTTTGGACCTACCCTGTTGTGTGGAGACCCATACACATATTAAATTGACACTATATAACTTTGGATTCTCCTAGACACTTGATTGATAATTGAAGCTGACAGAACCAAAGTCATAAGGAGAAACTCTGAGTGAAAATGGACAAGTTCATTTTGGAATTATTAGCGAATCGAGTAACTTGCCCGCAGTGAAGACTACGGTCTAAGGGAGAGAACTCTGCGGATTTCCAAGGGGTGCATTTCGACCAATGAAATTACTGGACACACTTGTGTCGTCTGCCCGCCATAATAAATCGACTTGACACTACAATCAACTTTTGTTGTTTTAGGTTGCCGGAAGGGGTCTTACATCATCAAGTCCTCATGTCATGTCACAAGTAGAATTATAATTCGAATTGCCTCTGTGGAGACAGAACGGAGAATAATAATTGTGAAAAAATATTTTCTTCAATACGGTTACGGAAGTGTAGTTTTGTCTGAGTGTGTGTATTTGCTGATTGATTGTTTACTTAAAAGTTTTAGAAAGGGAAATCATGACTGTTACCTTCATTTGAAGAAACTTATTGCTGTCTATCAAGGAATGAGACAGACAAATACAAACGAATATGAAGACTAATGGTGAATGCACCTTGTATGGTCAGATGGAAAAAAATCACTGTAAAAGTGTCAATTGTTTATCTATTTTTATGATCCTACTCAGAATAGTATCTGAAGTTAGATAAAAGATATCACATTAATTCAAACCAAAAGTTTTGGTTGTATGATGATGACCTTCTTTTAGAAACGTTAAATGAAAACGACATACGTAAGACACAATATCATTAAATGTCATCTATTGTGTTTGTTTAAACAACTCCCAAGTGTACAACTCTACGCAATTCCATTGTGGAAGATCTGTAATCATCGAGTGTCTGTCACAACAGAATAGAAATTACAAGTTCTAAACCCTCTACTGTTCTGAAAGATCATTGAAAGAGCAGATGAAATAAAATATACTTTACCGAACTGTGTTGTTGAAAGTAAAATGTCAAACAGTATATGAGCACGGTCTGAATTAAATACGTTTTACTATATATCGATGCTGTTAAAAGTTACATTGTATACCTCCAACAATTTAAGATAAGAAAATTTGATGTCAAACTTCTCTAACGCAATATATTATGGAAGTAAATAACATATCAATCTCTCTTTTGTTACATTCAACTTGTATACCGTAACTAACACCATACACATTTTCAAAGTTATGTTTAAAAAGTCAAAATATATGTGTAAACTAAACGAAAATATATGTGTAAACTAAACATCTCGATCAGATAACGCAATCCCCACACCCAAACACTGCATACACCTATTAACATTATATAAAATTAAACTATATATACGTGTCAATATACAAACATCGACATTTGTTCATTGATATAGCGCTTTTCTCAAAGCATATTGCACGCTCAAAGCACTTTTCGACAATACTGACCGTACTACATCTGGTCAACAAGTACATAGAAAGAGTGGAGAATGAAGAAATACAGACGTTCAAGATTAAAATTCATCGTATCATACCAGCTACCCAAGTTACTTTTTGCACTTTGAACTAAATCGCTTACCAAGAGTGACTGACATCTCAGTGTGGAGCAGAGAACCAACGCTTCAAACCTTCATCCAATGAAATTGCTTTAACAGAAGATATAGAAGGGATAATTCCTCATACTTCCCTTCTCAGATTTTGTAAGCTGTACTGCAACATGTTCTCTATCTTCCAAATCTACCCCTTTAGTAAAGCATACAAGTAGGCTTTAATAGGCGTATATTATGATAATGTATTGATAATAACGGAAACGATAATGGATCAAATGTCCCTGTTATTTTATCACAAGATTACCCAAGTTTGAGCTCAGTTCTTCTGAATTCTGTGTGTATAAGAGGCAAGTACTTCTAGTTGTCCATGAACCAACCGAACATGTTTAAAGAAGATACAATTTGATGCCACAAATCATGTTTTGTAGTTGAGGATATATGATGTAATTAAAATATAATTAATAAATTCATTTAAGATATAAAGAAAATATACGTACCATAATAATTGTGTAACCTGTCAGCAATAATGTTTCACCACTAAGAGGAGGTTGCTTACAAATGTTGTGGTCTCATATGAAAATGTTTAACACAAGAAACATATAGAACTATAAAAGGTTTGTCAAAATTCAATAAACAAAAGCTGTGATGATAAACTTGATACTGATGATAATGATAGTGGTGATGGTAATGGTGGTCAAATGAAGTTTATTGAAAATATATATGATTAATAATAAGAAAGCAACCTGTTTCTACACAGTTGGTTTTCCCTTGAGAAATATCAAGGAATCATTTTTGGAAGGAACGTATGTGTAGTGTACCAGATTGAACCAATTTCAGGAAGCATTTAAGCATTGCCGCTAGACCACTAGCCTGGATAGTAGCACCCAATAACGGTTGCATAAAATAATTTCTGTTTTCTTTCTAAGGGATAAACTGTGTTCTTTGTTGCGAAAATCCGCCTTTGGAATGGGCTTATCTAGTAGCAGCCGACTAGAGGCTTTCAATCAATGAAAATGGACTTGGACTCACAAGACTCAATTTAATAATAGAAGAAGGGAGAGGACAATGGTATCACGACCTTTATGCCAGGTTTTCAACTTACAACTGTGGTTGTAGATTTCACATTCTAGCCGGAATGTCTTCAGTTGAAGAAGTAAAGGATGTGTTTTATAACTTTCGTTTTATGTTTGAAGATATATCGTATGTATAGTCTTTCTAAATTTCCACCATCACTATGTTTAAGGTCTGAATAGAACATCTTGAATATAATGCTTTTTTATTTAAAGATTTAAGAAACTGTTTCTTGGAAATAATGCACAAAGGTGTTGACATAAAAATGGATAATTAACAGTAAAAACGATGTCATCACATCATCAGACGTTTGTAAGTTTGAACATGCACTGGAATTGCCCATCCAAACCTGGTATGATGAACCATTAGCGTATTTATTTTGGACCGATGTACAAGATACCATTATCCCTTCTCCCTTATAATGGACTGTTTTCAGTGTCCGAGAACAGTAGTCCATGAAGTCAAAACATTAGTAACATGGCGCCCTTAGAAGTAGCCCAGGTGGAGAATTTTCAATGTTGGTGTTATTTACTTCATTAAAGTTACGTTTATTTTGATGAAAATAGTTTTCAATTGAGTTAAACATAGCATGCTATAAAAGTAATGAAGTAGCCCACACCACATCACATAGGAAACAACAGTTTTGACTTGAGCTGTTACGCACTACTTAGTTCGATTTCATGAATAAATTGACTATTAGTTCAGGACAAACTTTACTTTATTACAAAATGCATGATTCTTTAGGATAATATATTTCATAATAAGAATACATGAGTATCACTTTACTCCATTCCACTAGAGCTGAGAGTGGAGTACACGAAATATATCATGTTATTGTGTAATCAATTTTGGTTTCATCTCCTGAAGCATTGTTATTCTTAGCTACCACGTTTAAGTTACATTTTGCACTATATTTTAGTTATGTCGTGAGGTAAGTCAAAACATATATTCAGAATATTACCTACTAGTTTACTGTACATGTAAATAGCAATAATATGTCTAGTTTAAAATGCGGGTTCTAGATTTGTTACTCACTTGTTTCATTCACGTCTCTCTTTTAGATCTTTACCAAATGTAGAAAATATATACATGCTAAAAAAGAACTGATCAACATTGATCTGAATTGTGAAACTGGATAACACATCTACAATACGTTAAATGTGATAAAGCTACAATACTATAAAGTTGAGGGCCAATACAACGGACAGAGGACCGGTAACTCGGCCAATACGGATTTACTTAATTAATGACAATTTTATAAATTAACCTCTTTTCATTCTATTTGCATAAACACTAAACCTCTCATTTATACTGAAATACTTATTATAAACAAGATTGGTGAGTAGATATCATGGATTTAAATGTTGAAGCGACAGCTTCGGGCTTTCACGGATTATGTGACTGGCATGCTCAGACTCATTTTGGCCGAGTTTGTCTCGTTTTGCCCTGTTTTTTCCTGTATTGGCCCAGTTTCCCCGTATTGGCCCAGTTGTCGAATCATAAAGTCTAGGCTTTTGACAATGCATATTTACTATCTGCTTCGGTATTGCACCGTATATGCCTATTCATTGAAAACTAGTTGCCTATGAGTTATGGTCTATATTGCAATTTCCTAAACGTTACTTGGTTGACATAATTGTAAGTTAGAAGCGAATAGACTGTAAACTCATGTTTGGTCAAAGCCGCATATATGACACAAACATTTTTGACACCTTCATAAACAAGACTTGTTTTCTTTTTGTATATTTATGTTTGTAAACTCAAGGGACAGAGTTTCTTCCCTTAATCAGCTGGCATGTGCAATCATTGACTGTACTCAGCTGACACCGAACAACGTGTTGCTTTGTAGGAACAGGAAGATTTTCTGGATAACACATTTTCCTGTTCCTATGTATACCACTTTTAAATGCCCTTCAAAGACCTGTGTTGTTTGTGTCAGATAGAAAATCTTGTGGACAAACCACCCATCTACATGAAACAAATAACGAGCTTTCGAAAGAATAGAAGCTTTAAATCAAAGAGATTTAATAAAAAGAAGACTGAGTTCATTCTCCAGTTGTAATTTGAGAAACTTACAAAAAATACACAAAGATAATCTGAAAGGCTAACAAAATATCTACTAAATGTATCCACACTTTGGTCTATTGGTGTAGGTGTATCGCTAAATGGTCCTCTTTTTATCGTTTTATCGTGGGGTCTCTGACTAGGGAACCATAAATACATAGTATCTATCTATCATTGTCTATCCTATTCATACTATAAATTAAATTCGGAATATGTCATTGACAAATACATTAATACTTTTAATACTCTAGGGTTCCAATAAATTATCAAAACCGAGGAAACTAACCCTTGTATCCGAAGCACAAATGACAATTGATCATTTTAAAAGACCTTTGAACTATCAATTGTAACATATGCATAATTTGGCATAGTTAAGATTTACGCCCGTATATAATCATTCTTTTATATAAAAAAAGATATAAAAGGTAATGGCCACACTAACAATAGGGTTGGGCGTAGATTGATCATTTACTGACTATTGAAACATAAATATACGTCTTCACTCTGAAACCAGAGGGAGAGTTATATTCAAATAGTAGTTAAAAAAACTAACAACCGCCGATTTTCATTTATAAATTGTACACATTAATACATCACCATTGGTTTTTTTAAATTAAAATGCTAAATGACCTTAAACACCATCCACAAGTAACAATATCTACCTTTTAGAAATGGAGATGAAATATCAAAATTGGATTTACCAATCACAAAAACGAACCACATCAGATTTTTACCAAATATGTTTCAGTATTGATTCTTCAAATGCCATCCAAGAAGAACATTGTGAAATGTTTCTGAATTATAAAGATTTCGCATATATTCAAGTCTTAGTGAAGAAAGTGATGACAGTTCCTCTGTTCAAACTTACCACTCTAGCTTCATTTTTATATAAATTATATCATATATTTTTAGTGCATTCAACCTTGGGAGGTGCGCCAATTTTATCATGTTACAGTCATGAAAGGTTTTGTTTCTTTATCTGTTAAAATTATATCTTGAGTTTGCACTAATATTTCTAACTGGTATAAAACCGGTATGATTAGTTCACTTAAAAAGTTTTAATCGTTGTGATATACAAAAGCTATTAATCGTATGTGATAAAGTAAATTATCATATATCTATCCATGATATGGGGTCTTTTGCATATGTGATAGAGGCTAGGACAACGCATCCATATCGGTGCCCGGGCCGCAAATCCATATCAGCCATATCAGCCCGGTCCGCAAATCCATATCCATATCAGCCCGGGTGACGTTAGGTTAGAGTGATCTCCCTTTGCTCATACCAGCACAGTGTTCACCGTCATAGGCGTGGCAGTGAGAGCACCGATCAGCACTTCCAAACAAATATGTAATGTTGTTTACGCTTAATATAAATAACTTATATGATAAATCTTTTCATTAACATAATATTTAAATAATACTGTTTATTGGAAAATAAATAAAAGGCACGGCTCAAATAATGTTTTCAAAAACTTATGTAGTGGAGGTGTTAGGCCCATTTAATTCATCTTGGTGGCCAATTGTCGCATGAAAACATCACTTTCATAATACTTCATTAAACTTGTTTTTGCTTTATTAAAAACTATGATATATGATAAAAAGGTTACAGCATGTCATTTTTCATACCATACCCCATATCATCCCTCGACCCATATCAGCCCTCTGGCCTACGGCCCTCGGGCTGATATGGGAGTCTCGGGCTGATATGAGGTATGGTATGAAAAATGACATGTTATAACCTCTAAGTAAAAAGTAAAGAAAAGTGATATGCCTACATTATGTATAATTCCGTCTTTGTTAGTTTGTGGAATACAGGTGATAAATCTTCTTTTCATATTAAGAGACATATCATTCTTCTTTGATATATATCTTCAGTTAATCTACTTTTATTTAGTTCTAAAAGTGCATACAGAATTCAACAGGAGATCAATCTGTAAACGCTATTATTTATTTTCTCTATACTGATGATTTCTGCAATTTTCTGATTTTCGTTATGGTTTATTTCAAGGACGTTCTAATAGCCTTTAAGAATGTGTCTTTCATTGTTGTTCTTTTGACACATTGACATATGTATTTAACAATACATCTAAAAACATCATTAAATAATGATTTTTTGTCTGCAATTTCTTTGATATAATTAGTTTTCAACATATTTATGAAACTTTTTAATAAATTGCTATTTTTCAAAAGATTGTTTAGCTTATGCAATAGTTTACTCGTATGCAAAAGTCACCATATATACATGCCTTATATGTGTGATTTTGCTTGGCCAGGCCACCTTCATGTACAAAACGAATACTCATATCCCGTCATAAAACTCTGTATCAATTTTTATGATTCACTAAACAAAGAATTGGTTTGTCATTTAGGAAACATACATGTTCATGTAAGCATCACAAACTGGTTTATTGCAAATCTGATAATGTTTTCCGCCTTGCTATCAAAACAAAACATGTGTCTCGTTGTATTCCCCTGCGGTATGATATAGTTTGTTAAAATGGATGGAATTGTTTTACTTGGAGCTTCGTATGTAAGACAGTTTCTTGTGAAACTCAAAATGCTGAATTATCGTGTTTGTTTACAAAGCTTAACTTTCTAAAGATCTACACGCAGGCAAGTAATACACAAAGGCGTTAGGCCAAAAGTATGTGGTTTTCTAATGTCAACATTTTATTAAGTTTTGCAGTAATATCAAAGTTTTGAATTCATGACCATTTGACTCAATTACAATAACTTATGCATTTATTCTGTATTCTGCACTTAACGTAAAGGTTTTATCTTACTGGATAGTTGTGCAAGATTATAACATGTATTCAGTATCTGCGTTTAATTGAGAATATTTATCCTCTCCTGGAACTTATTTCCCAGACATATTTTCCCACGTAACATCTGTTGTAATTCGAGCTACCTCTGTGAAAAGAGAAAAAGAGAATATGAAATGGGAAGAAAAGAAAACATGTTCTTCAAGACAGCCATGATTGTGGGCCTAAATGACATTTAACGAACATTTATAAATGATGAATAATAAGAAAGCACCGTGAAATTCTACATTATCTGTGTTACTACACAGTAAGTATTCCCTTGAAAAATAACTCATTTAGGAAAGGAACGTATGTGTAGTGTACTAGATTGAACCAATTTCAGGGAGCATTTAAGCATTGCCACTAGACCACTAGCCTGGATAGTAGCACCCAATAACGGTCGCAAAAAATAATTTCTGTTTTCTTTCCAAGGGATAAACTGTGTTCTTTGTTGAGAAAATCCTTTGTAATGGACTTATCTAGTAGCAGCCGACTCGGGCCTTCAATCAATGAAAATGGACTTGGACTCACAAGACTCAATTTAATAATAGAAGAAGGGGGAGAACAATAGTATCACGACCTTTCTGGCAGATTTCAACTTTAAAATGTGGTTGTAGCTTTCACATTCTAGCCTGAATGTCTTCAGTTGAAGAAGTAAAGGATGTGTTTTACTACTTCGAAGGTAACGGAATGTGTCATATCGTTTCCGCATTGCTTTGTTTAAGGTATGAATTTGAAATCTGGATGAGAATTCTTTTTGATTTCAAGATTTAACAAAGGCATGAGAGTTTAAAATCAAAGAGATGGTCATGTTAAAAAAAAACACCAGACGTTTTTAAGTTTACAACATAGACTGATACTGCCCTTCCAAATCTGGTATAGCTCGTTGCCATGGGTTATCTTTGTTCTTTCAAGAGGTGTGTCAGACCATACACTCATACTCGTTTTCGTACTTTACCGATACACCTATACTTTACTAAATACACTTAGATACTTTTCTCAATACAACTCTACTTTTCTAAATACACCTACACTTTCCTCAGTATACCTTCGCAGTCGCACATGGCTAGTACATTTTACAAAGAATAATGTGTTCTGTCTAGAATATGGATAGGAACTTAAAACATCTCAAATATGATAAATTATTTTTTGTTATGACAGAGTCCTGGATCGAAAATGCACCTTTTCGTTTATTATCCCAGCGCTATTATTTATTAGCCTTCATGTACCAAGGGTTGTTAGAATCTCTCAGTTTGTCAGTAAGAATGATGCTTTCTCCTCGAGACGGGAAAACCATGAAACGCACATAGAGATGGTGTGCTAACAACCTAACCACTTGAGCACAAATACACGTGCATTCACGGGAATAACATAACAATTACCTGTGTCTCCCAAGGTGTCACACATGAAATGCACAAGGATCAAATCGCATAGCATGATAGATGGAGCCAAGCCAAAGTTTAGAATATTTTTTAAATCTGCAATATCGGTTATCTATAAAATTGTTTTAACTCGACTAAACTGAGGTGTAAGTAGTTCACACTTATACTTATATATAGCTCTATACTCCCGGAAAAGTATAGGTGTAAATATCGTCATCCCTTCTCCCGCAAAGATTGACTGCTTTCTACTGTTGTCAGGGAACAATACTTACTGACGTCAAAGTCATTAGTTACATGGCGTCACTAGAAATAACCCTGGTGGAGATTTGTCTTTTTATTAATGGGTTATTTACTTCACTAACGTATATCGTGATGAAAGTATGAGTCAAGTAGCATGTAAGAAACGTAATAAAGAAGCATCAACTACCATTTGTTTTGAACATAAAAATCAGTTTTGCCTTGAACTGTCATAAACGTCGTACCAGTACGTTCGGTCTGGTGAATGAACTATATGAGTTCAGGACAGACTTTACATTACAACAAATGCATAATTATTAAGGGTTTCTCTATTTCGTAGATAGAATACATGTAAATCCGTTTACATCATTTCAGTAGAGTCGAAAGTCGAGTACACGAAATATATCATGACATTGAGTAATCATATTGGTATGTTTTCCCCTGTTTTCATGTTATTCTTGGCCAACAGATTTTAGTTACATTTTCAACTTTAAGGAGGTTTCTTACAAATTTAAAAAATCTCAAGAAATTGCATTTAGTTCACTATATACATGAAAAACATATGTTAAATCCATTCCTGTTATACAAAATAGGGGTCACAATGCTCGTTTTTTTAATATGAGCTCCCAATGTAGGTGGGGTGCGCCATTTTTCACTGTCATTTCACACTTTCATGATGATAAAACAACAAACATATTTCATAAGTATGGCCTTGTTTCAATTAAAAGGTTATGGTTACACGCTTATGGAAGACGAAAATGCAATTGTATTGTTATCTTGTAGTTTTTTACCTAAATTTGATTTGTTTCTTGTTTTCTATTTAACATTAATAGTTATGTCAATTAATCATTTGCATCAACATTTGCTTGAAAAAATCACTGTTTGATAGAAATGCAATTCAACAACAAAATTAACCCAAAAACAACATATGTATCAAGGCTTACTTGAATAATAATTTTAAAAACCCTTGAGAAACTGTAAATTTTCAGTTGCAAAGGAGATAACTCTTACTCAATGTGCACGAACGTTTCCCATATATTAGATTAAAGAGCAAAATATATATCTTTACCATAATAAAAAAATACTATATTTCACAATTATAATACAATTATTTTATTATCATATTTCCAGACAGTTATTTAAGTTTTTAATGTGCATAACGAACACTGTTACTGAAAGTGTACACTAAGGCTACAAGGCCTATAAGAAGTGCGAGATGAGATCAGCTATGCTTGAAGCGCTTGTAAAATCTCTCTCTGAATCTGACAATTGAGGATGCTCAGAAACAAATGGTAAGGAACCTCCTTAATTCAGTATCACATGAGGTAAATCAACTATATTCTAAGATGCCTAGCGGTTAGAACAATAAAAAAAAGTACTTTATCAGACAATAAAGGTATAGTTTTTGTGATGACGTAACAATCGAATGACGTTCCCGCTGTTCCACGCCGCTCCCTCGTGATCAAGTGTGCCCATGGTAACGTAACGTTGATTCGCCTGAACTAACGTCCTCGTGCTTTAACTATAATAGTTCAGGGCAAAACTATACTTTATTACAAAACACATTGGGGTACAGCGAACTTTATTTCTTAATTAACAAAGTCACCAGTTTAATTTATATTTATATATAAAAACAACTGAATGTCTAGTGTTTCGATGGGCTCCGGGTTCCAGATGTTTTACTCACAGATAAATCAATAAAAAAATTAGATTTCTGTCGGTGGTTTAACCACTACCATGCATCTTTGCGTCACTCAGTTATATTAACTCTTTTAGATTTTCTCCAAAATATGAAATTCCACATGGGTTTGGTTCATCCCTTTAATATTCCACATGACTGTGTACAGTTTGCTGAGTATTTGCACTCGTTCATGTACCTTTAAAATCAAAATAAGAAACGTATTCTGTCAATGAACATCATTGTCAAAATTCTGAACAGAGAGTGTACATTAAGCAAATTGATATGAATCTATTTATTACTTGTTTGACCAAACAAAATAGACCCATTGCTTCCATGCTTTGATTTAAACAACAGAAAACTGATTAGTATTGATATTTTTTTTAATGTTTAAAAAATATATGTATTAATAGAAATAAGTCATCAACATTAATTTGTTTTGTTAAATTGGTAACATATTTACTATATATGTTGTACATGATAAAGTTACAATCCTACACAAATAATCCTCCTTTTTAAGCCCTTTAAACAGGAGATGAGTAGAAGGCAGTACACAGTGTATCTTGTAAACTTCTACCAAACTGCCAGTTGTCTTATATATACAATTAATATATTACACTTCATTTATGTTCATATATGTTTATTTTTTTATGTTTCCTTTATCTATATAGGATCAAATTACGTTTCCTAATGAATATTCGGCTACTATTCGCTTTTTTGGCACGACAGCAAGAAGTTGTAAGAACACACACACATATATATATATATATATATATATATATATATATATATATATATATATATATATATGTGTGTGTGTGTATATATATCTGAATGAATGAATATTTTTGTTTTTATTTCAAGTTCTATACTAAGATTGTTGTTGTGTCTGGCGTGATTCTATCTCTAAAAATTGTCCTGCAATACCCGTAGCTCCACAGCATTGTAGTTTTGAAAATTTTGTTGTGACACTTTGTTCTACCAGTATACATTGGGACCTGAGTAGCTCCTTATTATTCTTCTACTTCGTTTGGTTTCTCATTGTTTGAAAACAAAATCTATATTTTACATTCAACAGAGGGTTGTCAGTTCGAATGTTTCAGAGAAGTTGGTATTTAAAAGTGACAAAAGCCTTTTTTTCTTTTTGTAACTTTTTTTGTTTTTAATCTCAAGGGACAGAGGTTTTCGTCACTTAATTAGCTTTGCATGTGCAATCGTTTGCTGTACTCCACTGAAAAGAAACATGGCAATATGTTAATTTGTGCCAGATGGAAAATATTATGCACAAACCTCCCATCTACACGTAATACAAAACACATTGTTAAAAGAATAATAAAATTTAGAAATAAAAGGGATTTAATTGAACATAAGTAAGTACATAAGGTGACACTCTATAAACAAGAGGACGCTGTTGGTAATGAACTGAAATGTTTGTGGATGCTCGTAATTTCAAAATTGCAAAATAAACATGTATGTGGAGAATCATGAAATTTACAGAAGTTATGTTTCATCATAATCGACATCCATTTTTCTTATATCGAGGTTGCATAATTAAGATGAAATACCTCGGTTACAGGTAATTTTTCAATGCGTAGAAACATTAATCCTTACTTTGAATCTGTTACCGTACATACATTAGAAACGACATGCTTGTATAAGGGTAACAGATGAATGTCCGTTCTGCTCATTTAACGTATCACCTAGTTAGAAAGTTTGATACAGGGAAAGAAATCTAAAATCACATTTTTCCTCATCAACAATAAAATGATGGGTTGAATCCAATTCAATTCCAATGAAATCGTTCACTTTGTGAAGAACGTTGCAACTTGTCATCAGGTCCTCATGTCATGTCATGTCACAAGTAGAATCTTCTCACGTTATAACCTCGAGTAACATGTTCTTCAATACAGTTACGGAAGTGTAGTTTTGTCTGAGTGTGTGTAGTTGCTGATTGATTGATTACTTTAAAGTTATATAAAGGGATATCATGTCTGTTACGCTTGAAGAAACTTATTGCTGTCTATCAAAGAATGAGACAAACAAATACTAACGAATATGAAGACTAATGGTGAATTCGCCTTGTATGGTAAGATGGAAAATATTTCACTGTAAAAAGTGTCAATTGTTTATCTATTTTTATTATCCTACTCAGAGTTGTATTTGAAATTAGATAAAAGATGTCACATTAATTCAAACCTAAAGATTTAGTTGTATGATGATGATCTTCTTTTAGAAACTTTAAATGAAAACGAAATACGTAAGAAACAATATCATTTAAGAGTTTAAATGTCATATATTGTGTTTTCTTAACAACGGTTTATAACTCTTTTGTGTACACCTCTATGCAATTCGATTGTGGAAGATCGAGTGCCTATCACAACAGAATAGAAATTACAAGTTCTAAACCCTCTACTGTTCTGAAAGATCATTGAAAGAGCAGATGAAATAAAATATACTTTACCGAACTGTGTTGTTGAAAGTAAAATGTCAAACAGTATATGAGCACGGTCTGAATTAAATACGTTTTACTATATATCGATGCTGTTAAAAGTTACATTGTATACCTCCAACAATTTAAGATAAGAAAATTTTATGTCAAACTTCTCTAACGCAATATATTATGGAAGTAAATAACATATCAATCTCTCTTTTGTTACATTCAACTTGTATACCGTAAGTAACACCATACACATTTTCAAAGTTATGTTTAAAAAGTCAAAATATATGTGTAAACTAAACGAAAATATATGTGTAAACTAAACATCTCGATCAGATAACGCAATCCCCACACCCAAACACTGCATACACCTATTTACATTATATAAAATTAAACTATATATACGTGTCAATATACAAACATCGACATTTGTTCATTGATATAGCGCTTTTCTCAAAGCATATTGCACGCTCAAAGCACTTTTCGACAATACTGACCGTACTACCTCTGGTCAACAAGTACATAGAAAGAGTGGAGAATGAAGAAATACAGACGTTCAAGATTAAAATTCATCGTATCATACCAGCTACCCAAGTTACTTTTTGCACTTTGAACTAAATCGCTTACCAAGAGTGACTGACATCTCAGTGTAGAGCAGAGAACCAACGCTTCAAACCTTCATCCAATGAAATTGCTTTAACAGAAGATATAGAAGGGATAATTCCTCATACTTCCCTTCTCAGATTTTGTAAGCTGTACTGCAACATGTTCTCTATCTTCCAAATCTACCCCTTTAGTAAAGCATACAAGTAGGCTTTAATAGGCGTATAATATGATAATGTATTGATAATAACGGTAACGATAATGGATCAAATGTCCCTGTTATTTTATAACAAGATTACCCAAGTTTGAGCTCAGTTCTTCTGAAATCTGTGTGTATAAGAGGCAAGTACTTCTAGTTGTCCATGAACCAAACGAACATGTTTAAAGAAGATACAATTTGATGCCACAAATCATGTTTTGTAGTTGAGGATATATGATGTAATTAAAATATAATTAATAAATTCATTTAAGATATAAAGAAAATATACGTACCATAATAATCGTGTAACCTGTCAGCAATAATGTTTCACCACTAAGAGGAGGTTGCTTACAAATGTTGTGGTCTCATATGAAAATGTTTAACACAAGAAACATATAGAACTATAAATGTTTTGTCAAAATTCAATAAAGAAAAGCTGTGATGATAAACTTGATAATGATGATAATGATAGTGGTGATGGTAATGGTGGTCAAATGAAGTTTATTGAAAATATATATGATTAATAATAAGAAAGCAACCTGTTTCTACACAGTTGGTATTCCCTTGAGAAATATCAAGGAATCATTTTGGGAAGGAACGTACATGTATGTGTAGTGTACCAGATTGAACCAATTTCAGGAAGCATTTAAGCATTTCCACTAGACCACTAGCCTGGATAGTAGCACCCAATAACGGTTGCATAAAATAATTTCTGTTTTCTTTCCAAGGGATAAACTGTGTTCTTTGTTGCGAAAATCCGCCTTTGTAATGGGCTTATCTCGTAGCAGCCGACTCGGGGCTTTCAATCAATGAAAATGGACTTGGACTCCCATGACTCAATTTAATAATAGAAGAAGGGGGAGGACAATGGTATCACGACCTTTATGCCAGGTTTTCAACTTACAAATGTGGTTGTAGCTTTCACATTCTAGCCGGAATGTCTTCAGTTGAAGAAGTAAAGGAAGTGTTTTATTACTTTCGTTTTATGTTTGAAGGTATATCGTATGTATCGTATAGTCTTTCTAAATTTCCGCCATCACTATGTTTAAGGTCTGAATAGAAAAGCTTGAATATAATGCTTTCTTATTTAAAGATTTAACAAACTGTTGCTCGGAAATAATCCATAAATGCACAAAGGTGTTGAAATAATAATGGATAATTTACAATAAAAACGATGTCATGTTAAAA
Organism: Gibbula magus; assembly: GCA_936450465.1. NCBI lineage: Eukaryota > Metazoa > Mollusca > Gastropoda > Trochida > Trochidae > Gibbula > Gibbula magus. The sequence goes on from OW388291.1 coordinate 3,295,144, forward strand.
GACATCATTAGACGTTTGTAAGTTTGACCATGCACTGAAACTGCCCATCAAAACCTGGTATGGTGAACCATTAGCGTATTTATTTTGGACCGATGCACAAGATACCATTATCCCTTCTCCCTTATAATGGACTGTTTTCAGTGTCCGAGAACAGTAGTCCATGAAGTCAAAACATTAGTAACATGGCGCCCTTAGAAGTAGCCCTAGTGGAGAATTTTCAATTTTGGTGTTCATTAAAGTTACGTTTATTTACTTCATTAAAGTTTATTTTGATGAAAATAGTTTTCAATTGAGTTAAACATATCATGCTATAAAAGTAATGAAGTAGCCCACACCACACCACACCACACCACACCACACCACATAGGAAACAACAGTTTTGATCATGACTTGAGCTGTTACGCACTACTTAGTTCGATTTCATGAATAAATTGACTATTAGTTCAGGACAAACTTTATTTTATTACAAAATGCATGATTCTTTAGGATAATTTATTTCATAATAAAAATACATGAGTATCACTTTACTCCATTCCACTAGAGCTGAGAGTGGAGTACACGAAATATATCATGTTATTGTGTAATCAATTTTGGTTTCATCTCCTGAAGCAGTGTTATTCTTAGCTAACACGTTTTAGTTACATTTTGCACTATATTTTAGTTATGTCGTGAGGTAAGTCATAACATATATTCAGAATATGACTACTAGTTTACTGTATATGTAAATAGCAATAATATGTCTAGTTTAAAATGCGGGTTCAAGATTTGTTACTCACTTGTTTCATTCACGTCTCTCTTTTAGATCTTTACCAAATGTAGAAAATATATACATGCTAAAAAAGAACTGATCAATATTGATCTGAATTGTGAAACTGGGTAACACATCTACAATACGTTAAACGTGATAAAGCTACAATACTATAAAGTTAAGGGCCAATACAACGGACAGAGGACCTGTAACTCGGCCAATACGGATTTACTTAATTAATGACAATTTTATAAATTAACCTCTTTTCATTCTATTTGCATAACACTAAACCTCTCATTTATACTAAAATACTTATTATAAACAAGATTGGTGAGTAGATATTATGGATTTAAATGTTGAAGCGACAGCTTCGGGCTTTCACGGAATATGTGACTGGCATGCTCAGACTCGTTTTGCCCTGTTTTTTCCTGTATTGGCCCAGTTTCCCCGTATTGGCCCAGTTGTCGAATCATATGGTCTAGGTCGTAAGTATTGTATATATATATATATGTGCCATAACATTGATAGTTAATTAATAATATTCAATATAATGCCTTTAACCAGGGAGTGAGTAGGAGCACATACACACTGTATCAGTTACAAACTCCTACCAAACTAAATCTATTAATTTACGTATTGGCCCAGTTGTCGAATCTGAAAGTCTAGGCTTTTGACAATGCATATTTACTATCTGCTTCGGTATTGCACCGTATATGCCTATTCATTGAAAACTAGTTGCCTATGAGTTATGGTCTATATTGCAATTTCCTAAACGTTACTTGGTTGACATAATTGTAAGTTAGAAGCGAATAGACTGTAAACTCATGTTTGGTCAAAGCCGCATATATGACACAAACATTTTTGACACCTTCACAAACAAGACTTGTTTTCTTTTTGTATATTTATGTTTGTAAACTCAAGGGACAGAGTTTCTTCCCTTAATCAGCTGGCATGTGCAATCATTGACTGTACTCAGCTGACACCGAACAATGTGTTGCTTTGTAGGAACAGGAAGATTTTCTGGGTAAAACATATTCCTGTCCCTATGTATACCACTTTTAAATGCCTTCAAAGACCTGTGTTGTTTGTGTCAGATAGAAAATCTTGTGGACAAACCACCCATCTACATGAAACAAATAACGAGCTTTCGAAAGAATAGAAGCTTTAAATCAAAGAGATTTAATAAAAAGAAGACTGAGTTTATTCTCCAGTTGTAATTGGAGAAAATTACAAAAAATACACAAAGATAATCTGAAAGGCTAACAAAATATCTACTAAATGTATCCACACTTTGGTCTATTGGTGTAGGTGTATCGCTAAATGGTCCTCTTTTTATCGTGGGGTCTCTGACTAGGGAACCATAAATACATAGTATCTATCTATCATTGTCTATCCTATTCATACTATAAATTAAATTCTGAATATGTCTTTGACAAATACATTAATACTTTTAATACTCTAGGGTTCCAATAAATTATCAAAACCGAGGAAACTAACCCTTGTATCCGAAGCACAAATGACAATTGATCATTTTAAAAGACCTTTGAACTATCAATTGTAACATATGCATAATTTGGCATAGTTAAGATTTACGCCCGTATATAATCATTCTTTTATATAAAAAAAATATAAAAGGTAATGGCAACACTAACAATAGGGTTGGGCGTAGATTGATCATTTACTGACTATTGAAACATAAATATACGTCTTCACTCTGAAACCAGAGGTAGAGAGAAACTCGGAGTTATATTCAAATAGTAGTTAAAAAAACTAACAACCGCCGATTTTCATTTATAAATTGTACACATTAATACATCACCATTGTTTTTTTAAAAATTAAAATGCTAAATGACCTTAAACACCATCCACAAGTAACAATATCTACCTTTTAGAAATGGAGAAGAAATATCAAAATTGGATATACCAATCACAAAAACGAACCACATCAGATTTTTACCAAATATGTTTCAGTATTGATTCTTCAAATGCCATCCAAGAACAACATTGTGAATTATAAAGATTTCGCATATGTTCAAGTCTTAGTGAAGAAAGTGATGACAGTTCCTTTGTTCAAACTTACCACTCTAGCTTCATTTTTATATAAATTATATCATATATTTATAGTGCATTCAACCTTGGGAGGTGCGCCAATTTTATCATGTTACAGTCATGAAAGGTTTTGTTTCTTTATCTGTTAAAATTATATCTTGAGTTTGCACTAATATTTCTAACTGGTATAAAACCGGTATGATAAGTTCACTTAAAAAGTTTTAATCGTTGTGATATACAAAAGCTATTAATCGTATGTGATAAAGTAAATTATCATATATCTATCCATGATATGGGGTCTTTTGCATATGTGATAGAGGCTAGGACAACGCATCCATATCGGTGCCCGGGCCGCAAATCCCTATCAGCCATATCAGCCCGGTCCGCAAATCCATATCCATATCAGCCCGGGTGACGTTAGGTTAGAGTGATCTCCCTTTGCTCATACCAGCACAGTGTTCACCGTCATAGGCGTGGCAGTGAGAGCACCGATCAGCACTACCAAACAAATATGTAATGTTGTTTACGCTTAATATAAATAACTTATATAATTAATCTTTTCATTAACATAATATTTAAATAATACTGTTTATTGGAAAATAAATAAAAGGCACAGCTCAAATAATGTTTTCAAAAACTTATATAGTGGAGGTGTTAGGCCCATTTAATTCATCTTGGTGGCCAATTGTCGCATGAAAACATCACTTTCATAATACTTCATTAAACTTGTTTTTGCTTTATTAAAAACTATGACATATGATAAAAAGGTTACAGCATGTCATTTTTCATACCATACCCCATATCATCTCTCGACCCATATCAGCCCTCTGGCCTACGGCCCTCGGGCTGATATGGGAGTCTCGGGCTGATATGAGGTATGGTATGAAAAATGACATGTTATAACCTCTAAATAAAAAGTAAAGAAAAGTGATATGCCTACATTATGTATAATTCCGTCTTTTTTAGTTTGTGGAATACAGGTGATAAATCCTCTTTTCATATTAAGAGACATATCATTCTTCTATGATATATCTTCAGTTAATCTACTTTTATTTAGTTCTAAAAGTGCATACAGAATTCAAAAGGAGATCAGTCTGTAAACGCTATTATTAATTTTCTCTCTACTAATGATTTCTGCAATACTTTTTCGTTATGGTTTATTTCAAGGACGTTCTAATAGCCTTTAAGAATTTGTCTTTCATTGTTCTTCTTTTGACACATTGACATTTGTAGTTAACAATAAATCTAAAAAAAAATCATTAATTAATTATTTGTTGTCTGCAATTTCTTTGATATAATTAGTTTTCTACGTATTTATTAAACTTGTGAATAAATTGCTATTTTCCAAAAGATTGTTTAGCTTATACATGTATGCAATGGTGTACTCGTATGCAAAAGCCACCATATATACATGCCTTATATGTGTGATTCTGCTTGGCCAGGCCACCTTCATGTACAAAACGAATACTCATATCCCGTCATAAAACTCTGTATCAATTTTTATGATTCACTAAACAAAGAATTGTGTTGTCATTTATGAAACATCCATGTTCATGTAAGCATCAGAAACTGGTTTATTGCAAATCTGATAATATTTTCCGCCTTGCTATCAAAACAAAACATGTGTCTCGTTGTATTCCCCTGCGGTATGATATAGTTTGTTAAAATGGATGGAATTGTTTTACTTGGAGCTTCGTATGTAAGACAGTTTCTTGTGAAACTCAAAATGCTGAATTATCGTGTTTGTTTACAAAGCTTAACTTTCTAAAGATCTACACGCAGGCAAGTAATACACAAAGGTGTTAGGCCAAAAGTATGTGGTTTTCTAATGTCAAAATTGTATTAAGTTTTGCAGTGATATCACAGTTTTGAATTCATGACCATTTGACTCAATTACAATAACTTATGCATTTATTCTGTAGGAATGTACTTAACGTAAAGGTTTTATCTTACTGGATAGTTGTGCAAGATTATAACATGTATTCAGTATCTGCGTTTAATTGAGAATATTTATCCTCTTCTGGAACTTATTTCCCAGACATATTTTCCCACGTAACATCTGTTGTAATTCGAGCTACCTCTGTGAAAAGAGAAAAGAGAATATGAAATGTGAAGAAAAGAAAACATGTTCTTCAAGACAGCCATGATTGTGGGCCTAAATGACATTTAACGAACATTTATAAATGATGAATAATAAGAAAGCACCGTGAAATTCTACATTATCTGTGTTACTACACAGTAAGTATTCCCTTGAAAAATAACTCATTTAGGAAAGGAACGTATGTGTAGTGTACTAGATTGAACCAATTTCAGGGAACATTTAAGCATTGCCACTAGACCACTAGCCTGGATAGTAGTGCCCAATAACGGTTGCATAAAATAATTTCTGTTTTCTTTCCAAGGGATAAACTGTGTTCTCTGTTGAGAAAATCCGCCTTTGTAATGGACTTATCTAGTAGCAGCCGACTCGGGCCTTCAATCAATGAAAATGGACTTGGAATCACAAGACTCAATTTAATAATAGAAGAAGGGGGAGAACAATGGTATAACGACCTTTCTGGCAGATTTCAACTTTAAAATGTGGTTGTAGCTTTCACTTTCTAGCCGGAATGTCTTCAGTTGAAGAAGTAAAGGATGTGTTTCACTACTTTGAAAGGTTACGGAATGTGTCATATCGTTTCTGCATTGCTTTGTTTAAGGTATGAATTGGACATCTTGATGAGAATTCTTTTTGATTTTAAGATGTAACAAAGGCATGAGAGTTTAAAATCAAAGTGATGGTCATGTTTAAAAACAACACCAGACGTTTTTAACTTTAGATCATGCACTGATACTGCCATTCCAAACCTAGTATAGCTCGTTGCCATGGGTTACCTTTGTTCTTTCAAGAGGTGTGTCAGACCATACACTCATACTCGTTTTCGTACTTTACCGATACACCTATACTTTACTAAATACACTTAGATACTTTTCTCCATACAACTCTACTTTTCTAAATACACCTACACTTTCCTCAGTATACCTTCACAGTCGCACATGGCTAGTACATTTTACAAAGAATAAAGTGTTCTGTCTAGAATATGGATAGGAACTTAAAACATCTCAAATATGATAAATTATTTTTTGTTATGACAGAGTCCTGGATCGAAAATGCACCGTTTCGCTTATTATCCCAGCGCTATTATTTATTAGCCTTCAAGTACCAAGGGTTGTTAGAATCTCTCAGTTTGTCAGTAAGAATGATGCTTTCTCCTCGAGACGGGAAAACCATGAAACGCACATAGAGATGGTTTGCTAACAACCTAACCACGTGAGCACACATGCACGTGCATTCACGGGAATAACATTACAATTACCTGTGTCTACCAAGGTGTCACACATGAAATGCACAAGGATCAAATCGCATAGCATGATACAGAGTAGATGTAGCTGTAGATGGAGCCAAGCCAAAGTTCAGAATATTTTTTAAATCTGCAATATCGGTAATCTATAAAATTGTATTAACTCGACTAAACTGAGGTGTAAGTAGTTCACACTTATACTTATATATAGCTCTATACTCCCGAAAAAGTATAGGTGTAAATATCGTCATCCCTTCTCCCGCAAAGATTGACTGCTTTCTACTGTTGTCAGGGAACAATACTTAATGACGTCAAAGTCATTAGTTACATGGCGTCACTAGAAGTAGCCCTGGTGAAGATTTGTCTTTCTATTAACGGGTTATTTACTTCACTAACGTATAATGTGATGAAAGTATGAGTCAATTAGCATGTAAGAAACGTAATAAAGAAGCATCAACTACCATTTGTTTTGAACATAAAAATCAGTTTTGCCTTGAACTGTCACTGTCATGTCTGGTGAATGAACTATATGAGTTCAGGACAGACTTTACATTACAACAAAATGCATAATTATTAAGGGTTTCTCTATTTCGTAGATAGAATACATGTATTTCCGTTTACATCATTTCAGTAGAGTCGAAAGTCGAGTATACGAAATATATCAATACATTGAGTAATCATATTGGTATGTTTTCCACTGTAGTCATGTTATTCTTGGCCAACAGATTTTAGTTACATTTTCAACTTTAAGGAGGTTACTTACACATTTAAAAAATCTCAAGAAATTGCATTTAGTTCACTATATACATGAAAAACATATGCTAAATCCATTTCTGTTATACAAAATAGGGGTCACAATGTTCGTTTTTTTAATATGAGCTCCCAATGTAGGTGGGGTGCCCCATTTTCCACTGTCATTTCACACTATCATGATGATAAAACAACAAACATATTTCATAAGTATGGCCTTATTTTAATTAAAAGGTTATGGTTACACGCTTATGCAAGACGAAAATGCAATTTTATTGTTATCTTGTAGCTTTTTACCTAAATTTAATTTTTTCTTGTTTTCTATTAAACATTACACAGGACCAAAACCAGTGGAATCCAATTTCCGGATACCTGTCGGATTCTCCCGTATCCTTACCCATTTGGTATCCGGGAATCCGGAAAAATATTTTCTCCCGTATACAAGATCCGCCCATATTCTCCCGGAATTTTTTCCGGAAAGTATGTTTCTAAGAATACTGGAATCCGGAGATTATACTTTTCCATATCCCAGATCCGTGTGTCTTCTCCTGGAAATATTTCCGGAAAGTATGTTTCTAAGAATACTGGAATCCGGACAGAATATCTTATCCGGATACCCTTCTATTATTAGGAATAGACAAGTTATTGGGTAATATTACCGTCTTATGTTGAAAAAGTGTTCACATTATTTTATGATAATTATAATGATAATAATTTATTACTATGTCATGCTGTTGCAATAAACTATATATACACAGCTTTACGCTACACATATAATAAAAACATTGCCTACTAGAGTCTATAAGACACAACTTTTACCTTATTGAACAACAGAAATACATAAATTAAAATGTTATATGGATATACATACATAAAGGCTCATACTTCTTGCATACCTTTCACCCAACTCACTCAAGCTGATGCAGTGACGCATACAGACTGTCACATTGATTCGCCCTAAAAGATGTTAACTGATTCACCGACCTTCATACACACTCATAATAAACTCTCCAAAACATTCAAACACACAATCTGACACTCCCTCATACGTATCTCCACTCAGACCGACACACACATATGATATTGTCCAAGGTATTAAAACCAATCTAATTTATGAAACAAAGTCCATTTAACTTTTATAATGAAACTGCTTTCAGGGACATCAAGTATCATACACTAACATCATTAATATATATTAACATTTTATACCAATGTTTTGTTACAATAAAATAGAGGAAGTATCTTTATAATTGTAAAGTTTGTTCTTGCTTTATTTGCCACAAAGTAAGTGCAATATGCTGGTCATCATGCTTGACCACATATCACCGATCTGCTAGTTAACAAGTGTCTGTAGCAACAGGTGGGAATGTAAGTGCTTCAGCAGTATTTCGGTACACATCCAACAATTGATAAATTTGTGCTCCTCATGACATGTGATTGAACCTTCTCAAAATTTGCATTGACATTTGCCACACAAAGAACATTCTGGCAGTCATGCTTGACCGCACATCACCTCTCGGATAATTAACACCTTGACTAATTGGATATAAACAATTAGTGTCTCGCTGTAGTAACAGGTGAGAGCATGCTTATGCAGTGTTTGAGGGTGATTTCACCTTTGTTGACGTTTAGCTAGTTGTAAAAGCTGGTCGTTTTAGAATCCTACATTTATATATTAAAATAAAGTTTGTTAATTTAATTTTGTTCCATACAAGGTATGTGCAATATTCTGGTCATGCTTGATTACACATCACCTGTCGGCAAATTAACACCTTGACTAAGTGTCTGTAGCAAGTGCAAGAATGTAAGTGCTTGAGCAGTATTTCTGTACATATCCAACTATTGATAACTGTGTGCATCTAATGATTTGTGATTGATCATTTTAAAATTTGCCATATTTGTTAAATATTGAAAATATCAGCTATATGCTGTTTGTTTTTGTCACTATAATGGATTTTGTCTATAATTGTGAATGTCTGTTCTGCAGTAAACAGTGGCTCTAAGCATGCTCACCATAATTGTAATTAAAGGTCCATCCATTGTGTTGTTTGGGGTCACATATTCCAAACGTTACAAATGGTGTTACTTTATCGAGAAGTACCGACTGTTGCCGAAAACTACCATTTTGATTATACTTGGAAAATTGACGATATAAAGGTAAAAGTAGTGATTTCTGATCGAAAACCGGGCAATGCACAGCGTGTGGCGCGCGTCAATGAGTCAAACGTAATTTTGGAATCTTATTTATAACAGACAAGAACATAACTTTGAGTTGATAATGTTTCATAGGTCACATAACTACTGTGCATGTAAATTGGACGTGCAGTTTCGGTTTCTGCACATGCAAAATGATATTACTCAATTTTAATTGGAAACTAGTAATTATGATATATTTAGCGATTGGGGATAAATATGCAAGTTGAGTGAACTTAGTTGTATTGTAGACAGCATATGTGGTGAAAATAAAATTTAATTTAATTAATAAAATTTTATGAAAAACAATTGATGCAACTTTAAGACATACAACATGTACTTGGATGCAGAAAGTCAATTAATTTCAAATGAGATTCAAAGCGATGTGTTCACTAGCTGAGTTCAAATTACTAAAATCGAGCCATGCGGTCTGTAATTCACTATAGGTATTGCATTATTCCATTACATCCAAGGTTATAAGTATATAAATATAAATGCAACAATATGGTATTGACAAAGTAGTCTTTATAAAATATTGGCTTTCTCCCAATGGCGATTGTTTTAGTGTACACTGATCAAATGGTATCTTCATTACATCATATCAATGCCTTCATCAGTGGAGAAAGGAAACGACTTTATCATATCATGCATAACGTACTGCAATATCGACAATGAAGGATGGCATAAAACACATGCAATCCAGGACGACTGTACATTAATTCATTCATAGATATGGCGATAAAACATGTTATTTCTTTTTCTTGTTTATTGTGAAAAACAAGTTCACCGACACCAACTGATATGAAGCGGCATCTAAGATCTCAGGTGCTGCCTCGAGCCTAGAATAAAGTCAGCTATCTTTTTAACATTATAGGCGCATACACCAAGAAATCGACCCTTCTGTCCTGTATATAAAAATCCAACAACATACAAAGCTTTAACATAAATCTATTCCCTCCTCCTATATCTAACTTAACTCATTCAAAATATCATTATCCCCCCCCCCCCCCCCCCCCCCCCCCCCCCCCTACATACTAACGCACTGTATATTGTCTGCAAGTCGGCGACATGACAGGCGTATAATACATAATAAACAATTACAAATTAAAATATAAGCATAGACGAGATTAAAAAAGGTGACTCTCAATTAGGAACATAAACGACCTGTTGTAAATGCGTCCCCCCCCCCCCCCCCCCCCCCCCCTACATACTAACGCACTGTATATTGTCTGCAAGTCGGCGACATGACAGGCGTATAATACATAATAAACAATTACAAATTAAAATATAAGCATAGACGAGATTAAAAAAGGTGACTCTCAATTAGGAACATAAACGACCTGTTGTAAATGCGTCTCGTTCTCAACAACGGAAACTTATAATGATATCATATACGCTGCTATAAGAGAGTTTTCGGTTTATAAAGTCGGCCAAGTTTTAAAAATCCGGAAATATACAATAAAGCAGATCATGCAAGCTGATCAAGGGATGGGATGTGTGTTTGAAGAGGACATTCTTGGTTTATCAATGAATATACATCACTTGATTACATAACATACACACCCGTGTGTAATATCTTCACATGACTGGGCTATGTTCAATAGAGGTTTCAAGACTTTTAAACCTCTCTTCAACGCGATTGCTCAATGTAGCGCTACGTAACAAGGCGAGCAAATTTCGCGGAATTTGCACCGTGTCGTTCAGGAGCCCAGGTGTTACATCAACTGTCTTGCTACAATTTATCATCCATATAATAATGGGGACACCTGAATGAAAACATATAACCCGAAATAAACATAAAGATCCCAACATAAATTTAGATGCCTAAATATATTGTTGACATTGTTTGCTACATAAAAATGTTTTTCTTAACAAGGCATGTGCATAGTTCGTCCCCAGTGCGTGAAATACGCCCATTATTAAACGAAAACATTGTGTATAATTTATGTTCATACATAAATGTTAAAAACATAAAGGTCAGTCGGTAATATCTATATTTATGTTGTATCCATATAAGGTGAAAAATGAGCATATTCACAAATTTTATGTAAATGTGTTTACAATGTGAGATACTGATTTCCTGCGATTATTTTGAAATTCTCGTGGAAATAACGAAGTGTAATTTCTTGTGATATTAATGTTAATCATATATTTGTTTATGACATATGGACAGTGATATTAATATATCCGAAAAGGCACAGATATGTCATGGATTATGCAAGCCGATTAAAAAACGGAAATTGTGTATATTTGAAAAAGGGCATCCTTTCAGTCATTTACTTAATGTATTTAGGACAGAAGTTTTATCCGTTCAATAAGCTAATGTCTTGCTTATCTCCGCCGACGGAGAGAATAAACATTTAGTTTTAATTAAAACGATAAATTCTTAATGTCCATCAATCATCTATTTCGAACCACTTAAAGAAATGGTTCTAGCTAGATAATTTTTATGGAACAAAAATCGAGAAGACATGCCTGTTTACACACATTTGTTATTAATAGTGTACGTGCTTATTGCACAATTCAGGTGTAACAATGGAAAGCTATGCATCGGCGCTACGAGTTATGAACTCTTTGTTACCGAACAACATAACATTGTTTATTAACTTAATGATAAATTATTTCTTACTCTGTAAATATTCCAACACTACATATGTGTTATTATTTCTAACCGTTGAAATGTATGAAAATACACGAATTTAACCTATCGTGGCAATGAAAATTAGCTTACATAAGGTGAAGTCGTTGATACAAAGTTATTAACCTTGTCAGGTTAGACAAGTAAAAGTTCTGAAATTACACAGCCGTGGTAAATGGGAAGTAAATCATATGATTGTATACTGAAAGTTTATCATTGTGTTGGTGAAGTACTTAGAATTTACATGAGTTTGTTCACTAGGAAGTTCCTATGATCCGCTAAGAATTTGTTTGTTCGGCTTACATACACTATACATTGTTGAATTATATCAAATCTTATCTCATCCACCAAATGTATTTCATCAAGATAGGGGGCTTCGGTTAAAGTTATTTATTGAGTAGACCTAAAGTCATTTGCATTTATTTGCTTATATCAAATTATTGATAATTAATAAACTACAGTTAGTATTGGATCAGTTAACTCCGTTTAATGAATTAAAATTCAGTTGATATTGGGCATTTAAGAAATGATTTTGATACAAATATCCAAGTCAATAATATGGTGCGGCAGTTCTCAAGAATCATTCGACAAATAAAACCCATTGAATGCACATTTAGTACCAGTCCGTAAAATGTTTATAAACATTTTGAAATACATGTTCATACTAAATTTGTATATTTTTGAAAGTCTTTTCAACTTTAGTGGGGCTATTGGCAATTTCGTCCTGGAACCAATAGATCAATGGAGCCGGGAAATAAGCTTGCGTAATTGTAATGTATAAATATGTCGGCGCTCTTTTGCGTGAACTCATAAAACACAATTGCGGAGGCCGCCAAAGAGGTGTATAAGAGAGGCGTGTGTAAATCAATGCTGCAACGTGTTGTATGTAGACGAATGCGCATACACGTGATTAAACATTTAGGGATGTTGTACATGACTGGACAGTTTCCGGTCATTGGGAACCACTTGCCATAGCTATTGATGACCCTGTACACGTGTGATTAGCAGGGTATTCAAAGCACTGTCGTGGAGGATCGTGGAGCGTCTCTAACTTCATGATACTGCGTAATTAAACAGTGAAGTTTAAATTCTTTCGTTTTTATATGGTCAATCTAATCTTATACATGTAGTTCTAGTGTAATGAGGGTGATTAGCAGGTGATCCAACGTTCTGTCGTACGCATGCAGCGTCTCTAACTTCCTGATAATGCGTAATTAAACACTGAAGTTTAAACTCCTTGTTTTTTAAATCGTCACTCTAATCTAATCTTTCTTTTTCTTATTTTTGTAGAAAACGCAAACCTGCATATTCAGTTTGTAAGTATATATGAATCCTGTGCGAAAGTATGACAGTTTGTAGGTATGCCTGTGTTGTCTTGTTTATATTATTGTAACGTGTGAGTGTTTCTGGACAGATATATTCGTATATGTATGCATTTTAATGTAAAAGAGTATTGTGCCCTCTCTCTAAAGTTCTCCCTCTCCCTTCCCCTTCCGTCATCCCCTTCCCCTTCCCCTTCCGTCATCCCCTTCCCTACCCTATAACAGTATGTATGTGAATCTCTCTCTCTCTCTCTCTCTCTCTCTCTCTCTCTCTCTCTCTCTCTCTCTCTCTCTCTCTCTCTCTCTCTCTCTCTCTCTCTCTCTCTCTCTCTCTCTCTCTCTCTCTCTCTCTCTCTCTCTCTCTCTCTCTCTCTCTCTCTCTCTCTCTCTCTCTCTCTCGTTATGAATACTATTTTTTTTTCATTAAAATGTTATGAATATATTAGTTTCCCCACCTATACATGAGCGTACGTTGACATCTGTGACAATGCCATTATAATTCCATTTTCAAGAAGAATAACATATTTTATGTAATTGTGACAATGCGCTACTAAACATATATAGTATACATAAGAATAAAACACATTTAAAAAGAAATACATAGGGTGATGTAAATTACCCAGTGATACAGTATGAATTATACATGTTTAAGAAAGGATCTCACTGCTGTAAAAAATTACTGTAGTTGGTAATATATATATATATATTTTAAATATATAACATATTCTACCCTAACTAGTCGTATTTGATTGGCTTCTGTAAAAAAAATCAGACAGTATAATTTGGCTGTACATTGTTCTGTTTACTTCGTCTCTTGCGCCAGAATACACTTGTTGCCAGGCGAGAATAACAGATGCGTTAAATTCTCCAAATACTTACATGCATGAAGATGTTGTAAATGAGCTTTTGTTGTGATTAAAATGGCACTTAATATATAATAGTTTTGATAATAAATCTGAAAGTGTTTAAAATTAGACCCGAAGCGGGGAAAGTTAACGATGCAGTTTGAACAATCTATCATCACATACATGTATATCACAATTTGACATTTCAGAAACATTTCTTCAATAAATTCATTGCGCGTGACAAAATAGTTAAAGCCGGCATTATACCATCTGAAAACTATCGGAATGCAAAATACACTTACCTAAATATATTTTTAAAATCTACGCAATAATACCGATGTTTATTTAGAAAATATTGCAGAAATAATCTTGAATGTTGACGCCGATTGCAAAACTCTACCGTCTATAGAATAGAGTGAGCTCCGAAACTTTCGCTGTTTTCCGAGACCTTATAACTTAGTTACGTATAATAATTCCGTTATATACCCCTGATTTTCAAACACAGTAAGTTTATTTCCTAATTATGAAACATTGTGGCTACGAATATGATGATTGTTGGTCAGAGGAATATAGCCTTATAGAATGAAGGTAAAACGTTTCTAAATCCATATGTGTGATGTCATGGCTTTTCTGAATAGCTGAAAACATTCAATAGGACAACTGTTTCAAATATTTAAGGAAAAAAAACATGAAAATAACAACTAGGTTGATGGTAGTGCATTCCACGAGATCGAAAATATAACAAAATAATAGCCTTGACAGTGACTAGTGATGAGCTCTCATGTGTATGCATGCATACTGAAATATCGAACAAACATCGCATTTCGTTCAGTATAAACATATCCCAGGAACAATTGCAGCGGTGATCATAAATTAATTATCTTGTCCCGACCGTCACTTAAGCTTCTGTGTATTTCGACATACCACTAGCTACCAGACTAATAGGGGGAGATAAACATTTTGACACCTTCATATGTTCTTATTGATCTAACGCACACGTATTATATAACATGTGATGAGGAAGGCAGTGCCGACCCTCACTGAGCTATTTGTGTATTTCAACAAGCTTCAATGATCACGTACATTAACAGACTGTGTATAGTAAAGACTCAGTCGAATATCGTATCCATGTAAACACGCACTCATAAACTAATTATTTTAGTTTGTGTCCGCATGGATAAACACAGAAAACACATGCATTTGCTGTCAAAAAAAGTTATTTATCACCTCTACATTTAATGTTGTACTGTTAAGATGTATAATCTCCTCAAAACTCAAACTCAGAGGAATATCGATATAATAAATAGAATGATTGACAATCATTGACAAATACCATGTTTATCTGATCTCATCTCATGAGATAGAAGAGTAATATATTCTCACTCGTGGCTGCTACAAAATGTTTCAACCTCCCTCGATGAGATAATCATCCGCTGTATATTTTATTTCCATGAGTATTTAATTTTATTGTACATAATGAATATACACTTCGGATATTTGTTTGCAGTGATCAAACACATATGCTATTAGTTTGATTGTTGTAAACAGCAGCAATTTAACCATAAAACACATTAATTAAACATAGTATTTATCATAACATATATCTTGTCTTCACAAATCGAACATAAGCCATATTAGTTTGCTACAATCTAAATATAATCTGAACTGTGAGACGAATGAATGAATATTCAAAATGAAGTACAGTTATTGAATAATATATGAATCGACGCAATACTTAATTATCATATTCTATAAACATGAATACACATTATTGAATGAGAGAGTTATGTAACGTAGAATTTGATGTCTCCGTATTGTATGATACATGTATTCATGTTAAGACACGTGCTTACAAACCACGTATTAGAAGATGAATACGAAATACAAACGTGTAGTACGCACTCTTTTTGTAACTGCATGGATATTTAGATATAACGACACTTCCAATAACCGTACAAATTAGTTTAACGATAATAGATGTTGTTAATCGTTAAATGTAATGACCAAAGTTATGACAACTGCATATCTGAAAGAATTTGAAATTCAAGCTGTCTTGGAGCAAATATTTACACATAACAGTGTTGTTCAGTTTCAACTAAATAATATATGTAATTAAGCCAGGTAATATCTGGGATATGTGTTTAATGCAAGTGGGCAAATTCATTAAATTAATCAAATCAATTAAAAATAAGCACCTCTGTGTATTGTCGCAAATACTGTTAGTTCAATCTGAATACTTTGACACGTGTGTAGATGATTCAGAGCTCTTTGACCTCATTTCTGAAAGTTTGAGATATTTATCTTGAAAAAGTTCATTAATTGAATCTAAATGGAAAATCGAAAACATATTAAATTTTCGCATCAGCTTCACTGGCAAATCATTCATGTTCTGAAAGCAGTCCGTTGTATCTCTCAAAACTAAACAGCCAAAAGCCATAACCTGAGCCAAAGTTCTCAATAGATTCCTGTATGTGGCAATGCAGGTGCATGTTGGGTGTGATGAATTCTTTGCCATATTGCCTCATGACCTCTACGCAGAATGTGTTTATGAGTCTAATACCAATGTCCAAATTAGATGTGAGAGTGTGAGATGTGAAGTTATGGACGTGTGTCGCATTGTGTCATAATAAATTGGCAATGCCTCTATTGTATATTGATATACCATATATAAATACTGAATGAAATGCTCTAATTATATCAATTTGTTATTGATTTGATGATTAATATAAACAAATTCCAGTCTATGGTTTATTTTTTTAAATATGTATTTTAATAAAATCAATATTTTTTACATTACATCTATGTTTGTGATTTGTTCATTTCTACTCGTTGTGTCATCAATGGCAAGTTCCTAGTCTTCTATCATTGAGACAATTATATTGTAAAATGCATAAACAAACTAAAATATGGTTAACAAACAGCCATTAGTTGGCCAATAAGACACTGTTAAAAATGTATCGCATATATATACAATATGTGAAAGTAAATGATAAAAGGAAATAAGCTATTTAAAGCAACAGAAGTTGCTCCCACCTGTTGCCACAGCGAGACATTAATTGTTTACATCCAATTAGTCAAGGTGTTAATTAGCCGATAGGTGATGACCAAAATATTGCACATACCTTGTACGGCAAATAACGCAAGAACAAACTTAACAATTATAAATATACTCCCTCTATTCTATTGTAACAAACATTGATATGAAATATTGATATATATATAAATGCTGTTTAATGTAAACACATGAGACAAGTTTGTGAACAAAAACATCAGCAGCATGCAGTGAGGTGCGGGGACAGAGTTGTCTCCCTTAATTTATTCTGAAGGTATGTCATTCTGTATGTGTCAGTGTATGATACTTGATGTCCCTGAAAGCAGTTTCCTTATAAAATGGACTTTGTTTCATAAATTTGATTGGTTTTGGTACCTTGCACAATATCATATGTGGGGGAGTCTGTGTGTGTCGGTCTGAGTGGAGATATGTATGAGGGAGTGTCAGATTGTGTGTTTGAATGTTTTGGAGAGTTTATTATGAGTGTGTATGAAGGTCGGTGAATCAGTTAACATCTTTTAGGGTGAATCAATGTGACAGTCTGTATGCGTCACTGCATCAGCTTGAGTGAGTTGGGTGAAAGGTATGCAAGAAGTATTAGCCTTTATGTATGTATATCCATATAACATTTTAATTTATGTATTTCTGTTGTTCAATAAGGTAAAAGTTGTGTCTTATAGACTCTAGTAGGCAATGTTTTTATTATATGTGTAGCGTAAAGCTGTGTATATATAGTTTATTGCAACAGCATGACATAGTAATAAATTATTATTATCATTATAGTTATCATAAAATAATGTGAACACTTTTTCAACATAAGACAGTAATATTACCCAATAACTTAGAAGGGTATCCGGATAAGATATTCTGTCCGGATTCCAGTATTCTTAGAAACATACTTTCCGGAAATATTTCCAGGAGAAGACACACGGATCTGGGATATGGAAAAGTATAATCTCCGGATTCCAGTATTCTTAGAAACATACTTTCCGGAAAAATTTCCGGGAGAATATGGTCGGATCTGGTATACGGGAGAGAATATTTTCCCGGATTCCCGGATACCAAATGGGTAAGGATACGGGAGAATCCGGCAGGTATCCGGAAATTGGATTCCACTGGTTTTGGTCCTGTGTTAATATTTATGTCAATTAATCATTTGCATCAACATTTGCTTGAAAAAATCACTGTTTGATAGAAATGCAATTCAACAACAAAATTAACCCAAAAACAACATATGTATCAAGGCTCACTTGAATACTAATTTTTAAAAACCCTTGAGAAACTGTAAATTTTCAGTTGCAAAGGAGATAACTCTTACTCAATGTGCACGAACGTTTCACATATATTTGATTAAAGAGCAAAATATATATCTTTACCATAATAAAAAATACTATATTTCACAATTATAATACAATTATTTTAGTATCATATTTCCAGACAGTTATTTAAGTTTTTAATGTGCATATCGAACACTGTAACTGAAAGTGTACACTAAGGCTACAAGGCCTATAAGAAGTGCGAGATGAGATCAGCTATGCTTGAAGCGCTTGTAAAATCTCTCTCTGAATCTGACAATTGAGGATGCTCAGAAACAAATGGTAAGGAACCTCCTTAATTCAGTATCACATGAGGTAAGTCAAACTATATTCTAAGATGCCTAGCGGTTAGAACAATAATAAAAAAAAGTACATTATCAGACAATAAAGGTATAGTTTTTGTGATGACGTAACAATCGAATGACGTTCCCGCTGTTCCACGCCGCTCCCTCGTGGTCAAGTGTGCCCATGGTAACGTAACGTTGATTCGCCTGAACTAACGTCCTCGTGCTTTAACTATAATAGTTCAGGGCAAAACTATACTTTATTACAAAACACATTGGGGTACAGCGAACTTTATTTCTTAATTAACAAAGTCACCAGTTTGATTTATATTTATATATAAAAACAACTGAATGTCTAGTGTTTCGATGGGCTCCGGGTTCCAGATGTTTGACTCACAGATGAATCAATAAAAAAATTAGATTTCTGTCGGTGGTTTAACCACTACCATGCTTCTTTGCGTCACTCAGTTATATTAACTCTTTTAGATTTTCGCCAAAATATGAAATTCCACATGGGTTTGGGGCATCCCTTTCATATTACACATGACTATGTACAGTTTGCTGAATATTTGCACTAGTTCATGTACCTTTAAATCAAAATAAGAAACGTATTCTGTCAATGAACATCATTGTCAAAATTCTGAACAGAGAGTGTACATTAAGCAAATTGATATGAATCTAGTTATTACTTGTTTGACCAAACAAAATATACCCATTGCTTCCATGCTTTGATTTAAACAACAGAAAACTGATTAGTATTGATAAAAAAAAAATTCATGTTTAAAAAATATATGTATTAATAGAAATAAGTCATCAATATTAATCTGTTTTGTGAAAATAGGTAACATATTTACTATATATGTTGTACATGATAAAGTTACAATCCTACACAAATAAACCTCCTTTTTAAGCCCTTTAAACAGGAGATGAGTAGAAGGGAGTACACAGTGTATCTTGTAAACTTCTACCAAACTGCCAGTTGTCTTATATATACAACTAATATATTACACTTCATTTATGTTCATATATGTTTATTTTGTTATGTTTCCTTTATCTATATAGGATCAAATTACGTTTCCTAATGAATATTCGGCTACAATTCGCTTTTTTTGGCACTACAGCAACAAGTTGTAAAAAACACACACACGCATATATATATATATATATATATATATATATATATATATATATATATATATATATATATATATATATATATATATATATATATATATATATATATATCTGAATGAATGAATATTTTTGTTTTTATTTCAAGTTCTATACTAAGATTGTTGTTGTGTCTGGCGTGATTCTATCTCTAAAAATTGTCCTGCAATACCCATAGCTCCACAGCATTATAGTTTTGAAAAATTTGTTGTGACACTTTGTTCCACCAGTATACATTGGGACCTGAGTAGCTCCTTATTTTTCTTCTACTTCGTTTGGTTTCTCATTGTTTGAAAACAAAATCTATATTTTACATTCAACAGAGGGTTGTCAGTTCGAATGTTTCAGAGAAGTTGGTATTTAAAAGTGACAAAAGCCTTTTTTTCTTTTTGTAACTTTTTTTGTTTTTAATCTCAATGGACAGAGGTTTTCTTCACTTAATTAGCTTTGCATGTGCAATCGTTTGCTGTACTCCACTGAAAAGAAACATGGCAATATGTTAATTTGTGCCAGATTGAAAATATTATGCACAAACCTCCCATCTACACGTAATACAAAACACATTGTTAAAAGAATAATAAAATTTAGAAAATAAAAGGGATTTAATTGAACATAAGTAAGTACATAAGGTGACACTCTATAAACAAGAGGACGCTGTTGGTAATGAACTGAAAGGTTTGTGGATGCTCGTAATTTCAAAATTGCAAAATAAACATGTATGTGGAGAATCATGAATTTACAGAAGTTATGTTTCATCATAATCGACATCCATTTTTCTCATATCGAGGTTGCATAATTAAGATGAAATACCTCGGTTTCAGGTAATTTTTCCAATGCGTAGAAACATTAATCCTTACTTTGAATCTGTTACCGTACATACATTAGAAACGACATGCTTGTATAAGGGTAACAGATGAATGTCCGTTCTACTCATTTAACGTATCACCTTGTTAGAAAGTTTGATACAGGGAAAGAAATCTAAAATCACATTTTTCCTCATCAACAATAAAATGATGGGTTGAATCCAATTCAATTCCAATGAAATCGTTCACTTTGTGAGGAACGTTACAACTTGTCATCAAGTCCTCATGTCATATCATGTCACAAGTAGAATCTTCCCACGTTATAACTCGAGTAACCTCTGTGGAGAGAGTACGTAGAATAATAATTGTGAAAAAACATGTTCTTCAATACAGTTACGGAATGTAGTTTTGTCTGAGTGTGTGTAGTTGCTGATTGATTGATTACTTTAAAGTTATAGAACGGGATATCATGACTGTTACGCTTCATCTGAAGAAACTTATTGCTGTCTATCAAGGAATGAGACAGACAAATACAAACGAATATGAAGACTAATGGTGAATTCGCCTTGTATGGTAAGATGGAAAATATTTCACTGTAAAAAGTGTCAATTGTTTATCTATTTTTATTATCCTACTCAGAGTTGTATTTGAAATTAGATAAAAGATGTCACATTAATTCAAACCTAAAGATTTAGTTGTATGATGATGACCTTCTTTTAGAAACTTTAAATGAAAACGAAATACGTAAGAAACAATATCATTTAAGAGTTTAAATGTCATATATTGTGTTTTCTTAACAACGGTTTATAACTCTTTTGTGTACACCTCTATGCAATTCGATTGTGGAAGATCGAGTGCCTATCACAACAGAATAGAAATTACAAGTTCTAAACCCTCTACTGTTCTGAAAGATCATTGAAAGAGCAGATGAAATAAAATATACTTTACCGAACTGTGTTGTTGAAAGTAAAATGTCAAACAGTATATGAGCATGGTCTGAATTAAATACGTTTTACTATATATCGATGCTGTTAAAAGTTACATTGTATACCTCCAACAATTTAAGATAAGAAAATTGTATGTCAAACTTCTCTAACGCAATATATTATGGAAGTAAATAACATATCAATCTCTCTTTTGTTACATTCAACTTGTATAACGTAAGTAACACCATACACATTTTCAAAGTTATGTTTAAAAAGTCAAAATATATGTGTAAACTAAACGAAAATATATGTGTAAACTAAACATCTCGATCAGATAACGCAATCCCCACACCCAAACACTGCATACACCTATTAACATTATATAAAATTAAACTATATATACGTGTCAATATACAAACATCGACATTTGTTCATTGATATAGCGCTTTTCTCAAAGCATATTGCACTCTCAAAGCACTGGTCGACAATACTGACCGTACTACATCTGGTCAACAAGTACATAGAAAGAGTGGAGAATGAAGAAATACAGACGTTCAAGATTAAAATTCATCGTATCATACCAGCTTCCCAAGTTACTTTTTGCACTTTGAACTAAATCGCTTACCAAGAGTGACTGACATCTCAGTGTGGAGCAGAGAACCAACGCTTCAAACCTTCATCCAATGAAATTGCTTTAACAGAAGATATAGAAGGGATAATTCCTCATACTTCCCTTCTCAGATTTTGTAAGCTGTACTGCAACATGTTCTCTATCTTCCAAATCTACCCCTTTAGTAAATCATACAAGTAGGCTTTAATAGGTGTATAATATGATAATGTATTGATAATAACGGTAACGATAATGGATCAAATGTCCCTGTTATTTTATCACAAGATTACCCAAGTTTGAGCTCAGTTCTTCTGAAATCTGTGTGTATAAGAGGCAAGTACTTCTAGTTGTCCATGAACCAACCGAACATGTTTAAAGAAGATATAATTTGATGCCACAAATCATGTTTTGTAGTTGAGGATATATGATGTTATTAAAATATAATTAATAAATTCATTTAAGATATAAAGAAAATTAAGTACCATAATAATCGTGTAAAATGTCAGCAATAATGTTTCACCACTAAGAGGAGGTTGCTCACAAATGTTTTGGTCTAATATGAAACTGTTTAACACAAGAAACATATAGAACTATAAATGTTTTGTCAAAATTCAATAAACAAAAGCTGTGATGATAAAATTGATAATGCTGATAATGATAGTGGTGATGGTAATGGTGGTCAAATGAAGTTTATTGAAAATATATATGATTAATAATAAGAAAGCAACCTGTTTCTACACAGTTGGTATTCCCTTGAGAAATATCAAGGAATCATTTTGGGAAGGAACGTACATGTATGTGTAGTGTACCAGATTGAACCAATTTCAGGAAGCATTTAAGCATTTCCACTAGACCACTAGCCTGGATAGTAGCACCCAATAACGGTTGCATAAAATAATTTCTGTTTTCTTTCCAAGGGATAAACTGTGTTCTTTGTTGCGAAAATCCGCCTTTGTAATGGGCTTATCTCGTAGCAGCCGACTCGGGGCTTTCAATCAATGAAAATGGACTTGGACTCCCATGACTCAATTTAATAATAGAAGAAGGGGGAGGACAATGGTATCACGACCTTTATGCCAGGTTTTCAACTTACAAATGTGGTTGTAGCTTTCACATTCTAGCCGGAATGTCTTCAGTTGAAGAAGTAAAGGAAGTGTTTTATTACTTTCGTTTTATGTTTGAAGGTATATCGTATGTATCGTATAGTCTTTTTAAATTTCCGCCATCACTATGTTTAAGGTCTGAATAGAAAATCTTGAATATAATGCTTTTTTATTTAAAGATTTAACAAACTATTTCTTGGAAATAATGCACAAATGCACAAAGGTGTTGAAATAATGGATAATTTACAATAAAAACGATGTCATGTTAAAGAAACTGCCCATCCAAACCTGGTATGGTGAACCATTAGCGTATTTATTTTGGACCGATGCACAAGATACCGTTATCTCTTCTCCCTTATAATGGACTGTTTTTCAGTGTCCAGGAACAGTAGTCCATGAAGTCAAAACATTAGTAACATGGCGCCCTTAGAAGTTATTTACTTCATTAAAGTTCGTCGCTCGCAGGTTTCACAGCAATGTATATCCATATCGCGTTGCGGGCTTTCTCCCTGCAATAATACTAGCAGCCGTGATGTAAGTGAAATACTCTTGAAAGCGGCGTTAAACCCTAACTCACCTCACTTCACCTCACCTCACCTCACCTCACCTCACCTCACCTCACCTCACCTCATTAAAGTTTCGTTTATTTTGATGAAAATAATTTTCAGTTGAGTTAAACAAAGCATGCTATAAAAGTAATGAAGTAGCCCACACCACATCACATAGGAAACAACAGTTTTGACTTGAGCTGTAATAAACGTCGCACTACTTAGTTCGGTATCATGAATGAATACATTGTGTCTTAGTTCAGGACCAATTTTACTTAATTACAAAATGCATGATTCTTTAGGATAATTCATTTCATAATAAAAAATACATGAGTATCACTTTACTCCATTCCAGTAGTGCTGAGAATCGAGTACACGACATATATCATGTTATTATGTAATCAATTTTGGTTTTCATCTCCTGAAGCAGTGTTATTCTTAGCTAACACGTTTTAGTTATATTTTGCACTTTATTTTAGTTATGTCGTGAGGTAAGTCAAAACATATATTCAGAATATGACCTACTAGTTTACTGTACATGTAAATAGCAATAATATGTTAGTGCTAGAATGTGGGTTCTAGATTTTTTACTCATTTGTTTCATTCACGTCTCTCTTTTAGATCTTTACCAAATGTAGAAAATATATAAATGTTAAAAAAAGAACTGATCAATATTGATCTGAATTGTGAAACTGGGTAATACATCTACTATACGTTATAGTGATAAGCTACAATGCTATAAAGTCGAGGTTCAATACAACAGACCGAGGACCTGCAACTCGGCTAATACGGATTAACTTAATTAATGAAAATTTTAGAATTTAACCTCTTTTCATTCTATATGCACAACACTAAGCCTCTCATTTATACTGAAATACTTATTATAAATAAGATTGGTGAACAGATATCATGGGTTAAGGTTTTGAAGCGACAGCTTCGGGCTTTCATTGAATGTGTGACTGCGCATACTCAGACTCATATTGGCCGAGTTTGTCTCGTTTTGGCCCTGTTTTTCCTGTATTGGCCCAGTTTCCCCGTATTGGCCCAGTTGTCGAATCATATGGTCTAGGCCGTAAATATTGTATATATATATATATATATATACGTGCCATAACATTGATAGTTAATTAATAATATTCAATATAATGCCTTTAACCAGGGAGTGAGTAGGAGCACATACACACTGTATCAGTTACAGACTCCTACCAAACTAAATCTATTAATTTACGAAGCATGTATCTATATACATGTATAAATTGTGTGTATGTATTTCAGTTTGTGTTCATGGAACATCTGCTGTTTACTTTACTGTTAATGTTTACTATTACTTAATTAATTTACTAATACGTTTATATTTTTATATTTCATTTTAGTAGATATTTTAACAAAATGCAGGTTGCAGATGAAAAAAGTTGACTAGAAGGGTGACTAGAACATATTATACCAAGATATTTTTAATACTTGAAAGTTGAAACTTATATAATATATATCCCAAAACATAATTTATTAGTTGTGTGACACCGAGAGAATCACATTCAGAATGTTTTGTCGTACCTTCAAATGCAGGGTCAATCGGTGTCCTTTCTATCTTTCTATCATGACTAAAATATATAGCCCAAGTCGTTCCGTGTATTCTCAATCAACTCCTCAGTGTCCGAACACTTACCTGGTGAACGGTCCTTTGCAGATGTCTGTTGATAGAGCTCTCCCCCCGCAGATGAAGGTCTTTCAGACACTCTAGCAACCTTTAAACGACACACTAAACTATTCTCTTCAGATAACCATATTGTCTTTCATCATTATGTGTGCAGTTAGAGCATGCATTGAACATGGTATAAGCTCAATACAAATGGACAGTTAGGGGAGAGCGGGGGTGGTTCGGACAGCGGGATGGTTCGGACACCCCCGCTAACTCCCAAACCGAAAATATAACAGATGTTTTCATTGGTTGAGGAAACTCGCACCATGTCAACAACCATGCCATATTCGCGAAAAGTTGGGCAAACAGGAAGTTTGATTAGCTTTCACAGACATGGAAATTAATCAAAAGCCTTTTCTTTTGACATTTTTAATTTTGTTCAATGCACATTTACTATCGGCTTCGGTATTGCACCGTATATGCCTATTCATTGAACACTGGTTGCTTATTTTCCAAGTCCAATGAGTAATGGTCTATATTGCAGTTTCCTAAACGTTACTCTGTGACATACTTGTAAGCTAGAAGCGTATAGACTTTAAACTCATGTTTGGTCAAAGACGCATATATGACAGACACGTACATTTGACACCTTCATAAACATTGCTACGATAAACGAGTCGCCGACGTATGATTGGTTAAGATTGTTTTCCACAACCATGCCTTCTCTTGAATGTCACTAATAAAATATAGAAACATTTTCCAATAACCTCAATATAAATTTTTTAAACGATTTTATTGAATTTCCAGAACGTGAAACTACTTTTGATTCTTCTTTTATTCATTGTAGATTTTTATAAGAGCTGAATAGGATTATTTAGTGCTGTAAGGATAAAATATCCTGGATTTCGTTTTTGATTTCTTATCTTATGTTATGTCATGGAAGTTGTGGTTAAAGAATAGCAGAAAACTGCAGTAGTGTATAGTTATACTTGATGTTGGTTCATATTAATTTCATTTTCATGTTTACTTCATTGGAAAAAAACTGATTTTTCAGCAAAAGCAGTATGTGTCCGGATGTACCCCACCCCTTGTCCGAAGTATCCCTACCTGTGGGGTAACTTCGGACAATGTGGACATCTTTCAAAATCTGATACATTTATTTTACTTTGAGAAGTAGCACTCTCATACAAGGCATATATACAGATAAGATACTAAGCTTTATTGAGGCATGTATCACGGCTTTTATAACTTTGTATTTAATAGTCCAGGAAGAGTTGTCTGAAAATTGTCCGAACCATCCCCGCTCTCCCCTATTTGATGTTTAGAAGACGAGTATTCAGAAACAATAGAAACAATAGTATGTTCAATATGGTAATATAATAGAAGAATTATGAACCCGTTTAATAGTGCATATTCCGTTCATATGATGTCTCACTGTTTCACGGCTCTTTAAAATCTACTAAGATCTTGCAAAACACCCGCAGTTTTAGCTATACTGAAACTTTTATTTAATTGGTTGTTTTACTGTTTATTCTACAACTGAACATGTTATATTTGTTGTTACTAACCAGTGACAAATACCACGAGGTACAGCAACCATAAAACTATAAAACTGATCATTTTCAATATTCGTTTTACTTGACACTACAGTGTGGAGGACAAACAATTCCATATATAATCATAAATGTATGAATGTAATCTTTTACATTTACACTGTTGCAGGAAAAGCTAAAATTCCATCATAAGAATTTCCTTGATTTTGAAACCAATAACATCACATCTTCACATTATAGTTTTGGAAATTGTGTAGTGGTACTTTTTTCTACCTGTATATATTGGGACCTGACCAGCTCCAGTTATTTCCCTTAACCCTCACATTGTTTGTGTTTTCATTGTTTGAGAAAAAAAATCGATATTTTACATTCAACAGAAAGTTTTTAATTCTAAATGTTTTAATGGTTGGTTTTGAAAAAGTGGCAAAAGCCTTGTTTTCCTTTTGTATTTTTATGTTTTTAAACTCAAGGGACAGAGTTTCTTCCCTTAATCAGCTGGCATGTGCAATCATTGACTGTACTCAGCTGACATCAAAGAGATTTAATAAAAAGAAGACTGAGTTTATTCTCCAATTGGAGATCATTACAATAACTACACAAAACTAATCTAGAAGGCTAACAAAATATTTGCTAAATGTACCCACACTTTGGTATATTGGTGTAGGTGTATCGCTAAATAGTCCTCTATTTATTGTGGGGCCTCTGAGTAGGAGACATAAATACATCTTGGGTATGTCTTGAATAGCAGAATGTCTTTCCTGTTCATACTATAATTTAAATACTGAAAATGTCATTGACAAATACATTAATACTTTAATACACATGGTGAACATATACTATCCCTTGTAACCGAAGCGTAATTGACAATTGACCATTATAAAGACCTTGTAACTATACATTGTAACATTTGCAAACATCCATAATTCGGGCTAGTTAAGATTTACACCCGTATCATTCTTCTAGCTAAATATATAAAAGGTAATGGCCACACTCACCTCTAACAATAGGGTTGGACGTTGAAGGCACATTCAAGGAAAACGTATATTACATCTATTTCCCAAAGTTTCAAACCATACACCAATGAAGGACTTACATGTACATAATAATCACTTATTTTAAAGAAAGGTTTACTTAGTATTGAAACATAAATATATGTCATCACCCTGAAATCAGAGGGAGAGAAAAACTCGGAGTTATATTCAAATTTTAGTTAAAAGACTAACAAACGCCGATTTTTATTTATAAAGTGTACACAGTAATCCATCCCGTGACTTTTTAAAGTTGACAATGCTAAATGGCCTTAAAGAGGTTCCCAACAATAATTAAAATAAATGAAACATTACTGTAAATTGGCATGATGCAAGCTGAATATATATTAATCGAGATTCAAAAAGAAAAAGTGCATGTCACGGACCTATTTTTTCTGAAAAATGATGTTTTTTGGCGGTAGTGTCTTAAAAAAATGGTAAACTTGTTTTATTTCGTTAAAGTCACTTTTTCAAAAATAATGATAATCATTCAGAGCTTTATTGTTGGTTTTTCTTTCATAAATCGAATATTAATTTAATAGAAAACTGATTTCTTCATGTGTATGTTGCTTTTTTTTCATTTGCCTTACATGATAAAATGCAATGTCAACACTAGATTCTGCAGAAATAACTTCAAAAGTCCTGTTCAAGAATAAAAATAAATGAAAAATAATTCAAACATGATAAAAATTGTTGGAAACTTACTGCTGAAAAATAATAGAAAAAAAATATATATGTAACGGACCTATTTTCTGAGTAATTGGATGCTGAAGTTGAATATTTATGAAAAATATTGGCAAAGGAAGATAACTCTTCAATGGAAAATTGATTTTTTTTTTTATTACATGATTCATTTATATAAAGTTGTAGAGCAGATAATCTGTTTACCATAAAATATAAACCATGACCCACAACTATAATACCATTACCTTTCTTTATTAGTATCCAAAGGTAATTTGATTTTTAAGGTTTCTCACAACACAGGAAAAGTAATGGCAAAGGGAGATAACTCTTCACTGGAAAATTTAAAAAAATTATGACATTATTCATGTATATAAGGTTGTAGAGCAAATAAGTTTTTACCATAAAACTTAAACTATTTCACACAACCATAATACCACTACTTTTCTTTATTAGTATTCAAAAATAATTTGATTTTTAATGTTTCTCACAACACACTGTAGATGAAAAATGGACCTATTAACTACTGAGAGCGAAAATCTGACAATTGGAGATGTGCGTGGGCAATTGTTTCGAACCCCTTTAAACAACATCCACAAGTAACAATATCTGACCTTTAGAAATTGAGAAGAAATATCAAAATTAAATATACCAATCACAAGAATTAACCGTAATATTTTTACCAAACATTGATTCCTGAAATGCCACCGAGTTACGAGATTGTGAATTTGTTATAAAGATTTCAACGATATTCCCGTCTTCGTGAAGGAAGTGATCAGTTATATCAGTTATCTTTCATAACTTGCTTTATTCGCAAAAACAGCAATCGTGTCCTTCAAGAAGAAAATCGTTCTCAAAGAGAGTTAACATTTACTCTTAAAAAGACACTATAACGGGAAATTAACAACAAACAAATAACGAGTATTCAAGACAACAACAGAAAAATACATCACGCTTGATATTTTTACCTATTCAATCACTTTTTATCTACATTAGTTCTTGGACAAAGGGACGAACCGCGAAAACTGCCTGTAGTGTAAACAGTCCAAAGTTACCTACCTCACTCGATCAGATAAACATGGTATTACATGTTGTCAAGAAAAGCTTGTAGTCTAGATTCACGGTTTATCTATAAATAGATGCTTTGTTCTGTTCCTTAATTAAACTTATCCCACCTTTTTGTTATCAAAACCTGTTTTCACAGCGAACATTGCAAACATTTTTAATTACTAAATTTACTTGTATTTTTCCCTTAGCATTCAATCAATCAAGAAATAAAGGTCAGTGTCACACAGTAGTTATAAACGGAAACCATGAACGGTTCCCCCAAACACAATCGTTTGGTCAGTCTGCAATTGTTCATGCCTGAAGTGTGCACGAACTGCTATAAGAGTGAGTGCCAGTGGTTGTGGTGGCAGACGACTGTAGCGAGCACATTAGAGTGCAGGCTGTACGAGCCGTAAGTAAACTTTAAAATAGAGTGATTCTTATGAAATATGAACTTTGTAACATGTGTGATTTTTTGTATTAAATGGTTTGTACATGTTGTTGCATTTTTCATCTGGTGATAAAATGTGTTATGACGGGGTGATGAATATCAAGGTTTGTACATTTTGAAGTTGATGTATAAAATGTTCTATATATTATGTTGCCTTTGCACAGTTGTTATGATTTTGTATGACAATCTGTGGTATTTCATAAACATATTGTGTGAATTTGAATCATGTTGTGATAAAATTTTATCTCGACTTGGACAGCAATGTCGGCTAGTGATTGGTCAAACCGGTCACGTGCCGTAGGGATATTTTACTATGTTAAACTGGGTCACGCGCGTCCCTAGCAACAACATGCCTTCAATAGTTATCTCCCTTTGATTGCATTGTTTGTAAACAAACGCTAGCGGTAGATCAAAGAATGAAGCGATTCGCATGTCTTAGTGTCGAGGAAATTGACGAAAAACGGGAAAAGCTACATTCCCAAAGCACGGTAAATGCAAACGATCAAAGCGCACGACTTGTGAAAGAATATCTAAAAGAAAAGGGTGAGAATGAACATTTCGAAGATTTTGACGAGGTTACGTTGAATGGTGTTCTTATCAGATTTTACCTGGATGTCAGACAGACTGACGGGTCACTTTACACCGTAAATTCCCTTGAGACCATCAGACATGGACTTAATCGTTACCTGAAGTGACTGTACTTTTTTCGTAGAGGAGCTGAAAACATGCACGCTATGGACAAGAACACTTTTGAAATAATACATGATTCCGGGAAATGTGTAAAAAAAAAGTTGTGGATGAATTAACCAAAAATCACCGAGAAAACGACAAGGAACTGGTGTCGGTAATCATGCCCGAGAATCCAGGTGGTCCATCCTGCCCCGTAGCGTCCTTCGCAAAATACCTGGGTAAACTTCACCCCTCATGTCCGAGACTGTGACAAAAACCCAGGGATTGCTTCCTTGATGATGACGCAATTTGGTATTGCAACATTCCCATTGGCGTTAATACCCTCCAGAAATTCATGCCATCTCTGAGCAAAAGCTGCAATCTGTCGGTGATGTACATAAACCACTCAATCCGTGCCATGGGGCTACACTGTTATCCAGGTGTCAATTCGGTGCAGCCCAGATAATGGCTGTCACTGGCCACAAGAGCGTTTCTTCTCTCTCTGTTTCTCAGCGTGTTGACGATTCGGAGAAACAGCGAATGGGAAAAGCAATCCAGAGTAAACTGTCCACAAATCCACCTGCTTTGCCCCCATCTAGCAATCGCCCGGCTTTGATGCCCGCATCCCAACACCTCACAGTTTCTCGCCCGCTCCCGCAGTCGGCCATTACGCGTCCTAACAGCGGCCTTGACCGAGGCGTCGACTTCCACCTCACAGGGGTCAACTTAGAAGATCTTTTTGGCGAATTCAACACTGCCACATCTTGACCACAATTTGCACATTCACCATAAGTAGAATGTCAAAGTGTGAAGCTAGTAGGCGCCTGTCTTACAGTCTATAATCTCGCATAATCTAGCCGCCTCGGCCCTAGTACTAGTGCAGCCGTCTTCATGTGTCTAGTGCAGGTAATACTGACCTAACCTCGGAACCAAAGTTAATTCCAAACGTTTAATTATTATAGTTGCAATTGCGCTGTTGTCTGTTTTTGATAGTTATTCAAACATATTAAATGGTTTGAAAGTGAATGACAATGTGAATATTTCGAACGTTGATTTGTTGTCTCTAAGGTGGAATGTGTGCTCGAGGTCACGTGACCGTTCCAACGGATATGGGAAATCTCCGTTTCAGTTACTGTTATGACTAATTTGAACAAATCCTTGCTTTTCGTCTAGAACCGTTGCACAGTACTAGACCAAACTTTTTGTGCTGAATACACTGACATCGATAACAAATTTGTAAGTTGAGTAATAAAAAATTTACACTGGCATGTTCTGTCGCCATTTTGATTCTATGATTCTTCAACTCAAGATTTAAGGCATTTACTGAGGGTGCTCGTCGAGATAAATACGTTACCATGTGTCCACGAGTTTGATATGGAGCTTTATCATGTGTCCGAGTTAAATATCAAACGAGAACGCAGTTCGAGTTTGATATTTAACTCGGACACATGATAAATCTCCATATCAAACTCATGGACACATGGTAACTTATACTGTGCTGTCTTATTGACCATATTTTGAAACATGGTGTCAGTGTGAAACTTTATAGTAAAACATGTGTTTTACAGTGTGGGAGCATTATTGCTGTGATGTCTAAGATGGTGTTCGGACCAGTCCATGTTCTGTGACGTCTGTGTGACGTCAGCTACAGTCTCTCCGAGGGTGTGACGTAGGATCCACCTGGTGACGGGTATCCAGATGAGGGGTACTCTGAGGAGATTGGGGATATACCACGGTATGGTGATGTTACGTCAGTCACGTTATGGTGACATGCATCTATATGATGACACTTCAGTCAAGTTGAGGTAACTACGTGCTACATGCTATCTACGAGATATGTCAGTCACGTTTTGGTGATGTCATGAAGGACACTTTACTACGCCTCATGAAATAATTAATTCAAGTATATGGCTTGTACTGTTTCTATAACGTGGAAGATCTGTTTGTGTGAAATTATTTATCATTATGCACCTATTACATAACTAATGTGTTGTGAAATTAAAGGAGGTATTTTTCATATTGTTGAAAATGTATATTCATGTGAATGAAAAGGTATTGTTTATTTTCACATGTGATGTTCTGAAGTATAAGCCTTGGTGATTAGTATGCTTGTGTGATTAGTATGCTTTTTTGAGTGGTATGCTATGATATACATTTAGGTATGCTTTGCTGATGTGTATGCTTTGATGTGTATGTGTATGCTTTGCTGAGGTGTGTAACATAAACGTTCAAGTGAAGATGTGCGGATTGTAAGCTGTGCATAGATGAATTAGTTACATGTATGAAGTTGAGGTGATTGATATGAGTATATTGAGTGCGCATGTGTTGTATGCTGATTGAGAGGTTGTGAGTTGTATGTAGTTTGAGTGAATGTATTAAATATTGATTGTTTAACTATGTTTTGTTCTTGAATAAACTTTGTTTATTGTATTTGTGTGTTTTCCATTCTTAGATTTAGCAAGGCATGTGACAGTCAGTTTCCCCAGCATCAGCATTGTCATTGATGACATCTTCGATGTCCTTGTTACATTTTATCAAAAAACCAAGAACTTCAGCTAGAAAGGGAAAGGATATGGGGACAATTGAACTCCCTGTCTTTTACCACGTGCATTAGCAAGCAAAATTGGAACCAATTACCATATCAAAAATAAAAAAAATCATCTTCTCATATCAGGGCAACAAATTTAAGTAAACTTAGGTTGTTAAAAAAGATTGTCGAATTCTTTTTCAACATCGATTATAACCAGCCCAGAAATCTATTGTTGGTTTGTTTTGATTACTTTACCTAAAAAGTTTAAAATCATGTGACCTACATAAGTTAATAATCTCTTAAACAACATTAAGTATAGTGATATGCCTACAGTTTTTTATGTACAATTCTGTCTTTGCTAGATTGTGGAATACAGGTGATTAATCCTATTTTCAACTTAAGAGACATTTCATTTATATTTGCTATATCTTCAGTAATTCTAATGTTCTTTCTAAAATAGCATTAAGAATTCAAAAGGAAATCAATCTGTAAAAGCTAATGCTTATTTTGTCTATAATGATGGCTTCTTCAAGACTTTTTCTTAATGGTTTATTTAAAGGATGTTCTAATGGACTTTAAGAATTTGTCTTCCTTATCTTGTTCTTTTGACACTTTTCATTTTTATTGAAAACTACATCAATAAACATCATTAAGTAGTGATGTGCTGTCTGCAGATTCTTTGATATCATTAATTTCCAACTTATTGAACTTAAGAAATTTATATTTTCCAAAATATTGTTTAGCTTAATATACATTTATGCAATGCTAAACTCATATATGCAAAGGCGAACCATATAGACATGCGCGCCTTACACGTGTGATTATGCTAGATCGGGACACATAATCTACTACATGTGGAAAATTAACACCTACATGTACGAAAGGAATACTCTTATCTCGACATAAAATCTGCATCAACAAAAGCATCACAAACTGGTTTATTGCAAATCTGATAAGATTTTCCGCCTTGCTATCAAAACAAAACATGTGTCTCGTTGTATTCCCCTGCGGTATGATATAGTCAATCATGTGTTAAGATGCATGGGATGTTTTACTTGGAGCTTCGTGTGTACGACAATTGCTGTTTCTCGTGAAAATCTACGAGCTGAATTAGTGTGTTTGTTAAACAAAACTTGCCTTTCTTAACATCTACGCGCAGGCTAGTAACACACAAAATCGTTGGGCCAAAGGTATGTGATTTCTAGTGTCAAATTTATTTTTAGTTTTGCTGTACCATCTGAGTTTTGAATTCATTCAACTCAATTACAATATATGATGTAATTATTCTGTAGAAAACTACTTATGTAAAGGTTTCATCTTATATTACCTGCATGTTAAACTTACTGTTCTCCAGTTAGTATCTAAAATAAGTAGTAAGCATAAGGCTTAAACGAAGTGAGAAATATATTGGATTTTGTTTTTTGATTTTGATTTTGAATTTTGACTGAATAACCTGACTTTACTGACCTAATCAGTAGTTATTTCCCTTTAATGTAAAGGCTAAACTGTCTGAACAATCCATTCTTAAAATTCAAGTGCAGCCATAGATCACCGATATTCAAATGCTATTGATGACATATGATTCCAATTTGACTATTGATATAAATTTAGAATATCATTAATGAATCATTGATGATGTGTCATATGCGTGCAGATTATAGGATATTTAGATTTAGATTTGTGTAATACAAATTTGACATTTGAAGTTTAAATAGCGTTGTACTATAACTTCAACTATTTGACTAAATTCATGTTTTACAACTCTCCAAAGTTGGCAAGAATTGAAATTATGGGTAAAATGAAAGACTCTCAGCATACACCAATGAAGTTTTACACTGAACATATTAAATTGGGTTGTAATTCTTTTCAAGGGCGTGGTTTCCTTCATTACTTTCAATTTACATGTGTTCGTGTAAATTCTTACTGTATTCTCTTTTCAAACTGCAAAGAATACAACTGCTTACCACTGGTAACAATATTCATCAGACAAATGTTTAGTTTCATTGGTTGGCATTAACAATTGTGGCAGAGGCAGAGGCCGTGCGTTTTTAAATTAAGAATTCAGCTCATGGGAGGCGTTTTGCCACACTGAAAGCAGTTGACATTTGCAATTATTAGAAGGGTAACTATTTCCAATGTAATGCTTTATTGGCATTCTGCTGTTAATTTTCATAGTCTTAAATAATTATGTTTTAATGATGTTGATCGATTAATGGTATCCTGTATTATAAGTGATATGTTATTTGAAAGACGATAGGTTTTAATGATTTTTCATTTTTGAATTTTATGATTTAAGGATTTAACTATAGGTTCGCAGTCAGTAAGCACTTTTAATAATTAAGTGGTCTAAAACGTGGAAGAAATTATTTTCTATTTTGACAGCGTTATTGAACAAATATATACATATATAAAAAGTGATTCATATGGAAAATGTGATGCTGTGGCAATTTTAGGATATATGTATTGAATTAAACACATCAAGATAGGATACTTAATGACTAATGTCTTCGAAGAAACATATTCATGTTGACATTTAAAGAAATTATGAATTTGCAATGGTACTGTTTTTTACCCAAATAACTATTGTTCCTGTGCCGAAACTATGCGATAAACATTAGGTATCAGAGGACGAAAACAAACATGTTGTTACCAACTTGACTTTCACTCATCGCAACATCTTTTTTCAAGCAAAAACTGGTTCTTAAAATTCCAACTCCTTTTTCAATTTCTTTGACAACTAGTGATAAAAAGGTCATACTTTTGGAATTATTCTGAGATCTTTATGAGTTCGAGTCGTTAATCAAACACATCTCTGTGATTTAGAGGTGTCATCACAGTAATACAGACCGAATATCGTCGGAAAGCAACTTCAAATTTGTCGTTTTCCAAACAATCTGACTTTGAAGGTTCATACTGGTTTGGTTAAAAGTAAGTTACTAAAGGTTCATCAGTTCACTTGAAAGAATGGAACTGCTTACATAAGAACAACCAATGCTGACTTTCAATTTTCAGTGTAACAATACTTGTTCCTGGACACCAATATAGCAGAATTTTATGAATGCAAATATCACAAAGATGTGAAACATTATCTGAATGAAATTTGCTTCGTTAAACTGGTAGATAATGTTCTGTCATATCACAAAGTTGATTGTCCTGAAACATTGTCAACTTTCTTATCAGACAACTTTTACTGGTGAATAAACTTGGGATGCAACACTATTTTTGCTATGTATATATATGTTATCAATGTTAGTCAAATCACTTAATACTGTACTGTTCAATGCATAAATGATAATTTGTCAACATGTGATGCATTGTACAAAGTTTAAATAATGAATAACCATATACTCGTATTACTGATACCACGCCAACTTGTTTTAATGTTTGTTATCCTCATTCTCCTGCTATATAGTCTATAGAAATGCTGTTGTTAAGATTTTTCAAACCTTTACAGTTGACTCCAATGATTTGTTTACCATAGCTGTGTTTGAAACTGAATATTAAAATTAGAGAAATATATGTTCTATAATTAAATAAAACTGTGTCACAACTATGTTGTGTCATGTATTTGTCAGCAAAGGGAACTCCAGAAAATCATTGATTTTACATTGATACATTGTTATTGATATGTGCGGTAGAGTTTGCTAGTAAACAGACAGGATCATGTTGGATCAAGATTGTAAGTGAAATCTCTTTCTTCTTTCTGGTGACATTTTGTCAAAGGCCCATTGGGAAAATGTCACAATCCTTGACATAAGAGGAATAATAGTCTTGAGAAGCCTTTCATGTCTTGAAACGCGTTCATAACACGTGCACATTCTGACATTTTATAAGTAAATCGCCAACGTTATGTATCAGTAAGACCATGAGAGAATTGGTTTAGTATTAACATGCATTTCCTTTGGGAAAATCATCTACGCCAAGAATGTTTTGAAACTACAATATAGTCTTCATCGCCAACGCCATACAAATCAATTTCTCCTTTCTAATCGTCATCCTCGCCATCACCTTTGTCGTGTACTGTCATCGACATTGTCATCATTAAATAACACATGTCATCATTAAAATTACATATTGGTTTGTGAATAGTTTGGTAATGGAAAGCTTTACATATCGTTGCCATCCACGATTATAACTTCTCACATATTCACAAGACAAACTACCGCATGTTTCAACCACTAGAAATGCTAAAGGAATTAACCTTATGTTGCACAGTTATGTCTCATAAGTTTATGTTAAACAGGGATACCCTCATACGATGTACATACTTTTTATAAGACCACATCTTGAATACGCCTGTGAACTATGGGATGGTTGTTCCGCAGAGTTA
The DNA here is from genome assembly GCA_936450465.1 of Gibbula magus. NCBI lineage: Eukaryota > Metazoa > Mollusca > Gastropoda > Trochida > Trochidae > Gibbula > Gibbula magus. Next base: position 3,332,770 of record OW388291.1, read on the forward strand.
ACCGATAAAATTGAAAAAGTTCAGTTTGAGGCCGCCCGAATAGTTACGGGATTACCTAAGTATGCTACATGTACGAGAGAATCTCTTATCTATGAAACAGGATGGCAGTCTCTAAAAGAGAGAAGAATATTTCGTAAACTATCGCTATTTTATAAGATATATAACAATAATGCTCCATCATATCTTTGTGACCTTATGCCACAACATGTTAATACTAGGACAAATTATAATCTTAGAAACGTTCGAGATCTTTCTATGTCGTATTGTCGCACTAACCTTTTCAGTCAATCATTTTTCCCATCATGCTCGCAACTGTGGAATAACCTCCCATTGTACATTAGGGAAGCTGATTCTATTACTCGTTTTAAGTCATATATATCTCCAAGAAAGTTTAAAGCACCAGCTTATTTCTCAATTGGTAAAAAAAAAACTGAACATTATTCATACACAGTTACGATATTCCAGTAGCAAATTAAATGATGATTTGTATAGAATATGTCTCTCAGACCACCCTGAATGCAATTGCAAATCTGCTTGTGAAAATTCTCATCATTATTTTATTGAATGTATTATGTATTATAATATAAGACATCAAATGTTTCGAAACATTAGATTAATTTGCAACAACAGAGCACAGATAAATTTAGATTTGTTGTTGAATGGCTGTCCAGATCTTTCATATAATGATAACGTACACATTTTTAAAGAAGTACATAAGTTTATATCTCTTACTGAGAGATTTGATAAATAAATACATAACCTGCCTAATACCAAGTATTATACATTATGTATCTTTTGCTTTTGCTTTACTTTTCTATACCTTGTCCATTTGTAAATATACCATTCGTCTATATGTATATATGTATGTATATTACTGTACATATTGTAGTCAACGTTTCAATATATTATGTCAACAATGTAAATAGGAGAGGGTTTCATTAAGTTGGCATAACTTGTACCCAATCCTTTCTCATGAATAAATATGTTTAAATCAAATCGTTATTACAGAGATTGTTAATATAGACACTTAAGAACAATCTATGTAATAACTATGACTAAGGTTAGAATTGAATCTCAAATCACTTCGTATGAACCACACATCACGTTTACCTAAAAGTCCGCTGTGAATAAACGAAAGTGTCGATCAAAGGTAAGAAAACAAATGACAACTAAGAGACACGACTCCATGCCCAAGTTTGTGAGGTGGACTCATGAATAAATGAATGAATAAATGAATGAATAAATGAATGAATAAATGAATGAATAAATGAATGAATTCATTATTTCCGCCAATGAACATTAATCAATTACAAAGAAGTACAAATCATATTCACAAAATATATTCTTACAATATTGACAGCATTGTTATTTCAGAAATGATCCTCCCATACTCCTTCACAGAATAAATATATTTACAAAATTGGAGCACAATGGCGTGTAAGGATATTCCATCGATCCCTAGGATGTAAAAGTATGCACAATAAAATATTGCAAGGGCATCTTCATCATCTATAATGTCTTGAAATCTAAAAGTTCGATATACACATATAAATGTACATAAAGTTGATCAGGTAAAGACGAATAGAAATTATTTCTTTGGCAGATAAAAGATTAACAATGTAAAACTATGTCGATGACATGATCAAAGTGGTGCTTATTGTAGATTGTACATTCCTTTGAAAGTTTTGCTTTTGAACTGGGATGTACATTTAGTTGAATGTGGGCTTTATGCATGTATTCTGGGTAGAGATCTATTAGATTGTAAAGTCTGTGCATATTCAAACGTTGATGAATTCTTGCATATCTGGACATATCATCTTATGGCAGTGTAAGTTTCCATTGAGTTTCTTCATAAGAACAGATAGAGTTTATAACTTTTCAGCGCCACACTGTCTTTGACGAACAATACCAGCTCGTGCATTACATTCTATTCATTTGAGTAATATATATATATATATATATATATATATATATATATATATATATATATATATATATATATATATATATATATATATATAGAAAAAAGTAAACATCAGATGGGTTTGACTGGATCAATCTTCTTTAATACGATGAGCGCTCATTTCGACCAGTATATCGGTCTTTTCAAGTATGGATACTTGAAAAGACCGATATACTGGTCGAAATGAGCTCATCGTATTAAAGAAGATTGATCCAGTCAAACCCATCTGATGTTTACTCTTTTCTATATATAACCTTACTTCACGTGAGAAACGACTCATTTTTATTTATATATCTATATATATATATATATATATATATATATATGTGTGTGTGTGTGTGTGTGTGTGTGTGTGTGTGTGTGTGTGTGCAAAACCGTCCAATTGGGGACTTCAACAAGAATACACACCTGCAATTGGGGACTCGAAATCCAAATGGGGACCTGACCCAAGTCCCCAATTGGACCACCTATTTTTTTCGCTTTATTTTTGCTCAAATATACCCAAAAATGCAAAATTAAAAATGTCCCCAGTTGAGCGATTTTTAAGAAAAGTGTAACTTCACTACACACAAATCCATTTACAGCCGTGTTTTGTGTGAGCCCAAAACGGAACTAAAATCTTTGCGCATGCGCACTCAGAAGACATAGGAAACCAAGCATGGATTCTCGGTCGAGGAGTCTCCGATCACGTCAGAAACCGGTACAAACTCAATTTTATTAATGAACTCTTTTATAATTTATTTGATTTTCCTTTGCGGATCTGGTTTGGTTTGTTTAGTTGCAAAACCAAAATCTACTAAATATTTCAATGCAAGGTGCATATCGAAGACAAGCACAACTTCCACAAGGTTACCGTGACCGCGAGTTAGAAATGATACTTTTAGTAAGACTAGGCTTGAACAAAGTTTTTATTAGATATAAAGACACACATATACTATCTAGTGGTAAAGCGCCTACCAGATATGCCGATTGAAAACTTTTAGGCCCACGCAAGAAACATTTGTAATTATATGATATATCTACCCTCGTGTTCACATGGGTCACATTACAGTGTTACAGCGGGTGGCCATATCGTGCAAAAAGTTTTCGGACGGTGACATTTCCATAGACTTACATGTTAATTTAGTCTTCGATAAATAATGTTCATAGATAGGATATTTGTCCGATCCTATTTACATTTATCATGTTTGTGAGGAATCATCTTGGCTACAACCTCATAATTCATGTTTAATTTTCCGTTTTATGTATAGGAAATGACAGTAATTTCATCAACATATGTTCATAGTTGTGAAAACATTTAACATCTATGGGAATCGTTTTTATTTAATGTACACACTTAGGTAAATCAGATGACATTTGTTAATTTGTCGTCTATTTTTCAATCAAGCTGGGAAAATTTGACATTGATCCAACCAGAATTTATTTCATGAAAATTATTTATCCGAGACTAAATTAACATGCAAGTCTATGGAAATAACGTCACCGTCCGAATACTTTTTGCATCAATCAGACTCTGTACATACAAGTGACATAATCCCATAGACCTGCATGTTAAATAACTCTCGCGGGAATAATTTTTATGGAATTATTGTTTGTAAATAAATTCTGGAATCTGTACCAAAATATAGGAAATCATCTTAGCTACAGATACATAATTTCCATCTTTTTTTTCTGATAATTATTAAGAAATTTAACTCTTATCAAACAACACATCTTCAGTAGAACACACCGATTAGGTTAAACATGGCCGTCAATGGGACATTAGAATCCCAAGTTGAATATACAAGTGTCCTTCGAAAACTAATCAACTGTTAGATGACAGGTACATGTATCCAAGATGATTACCAATCTGTCCGCAAAATATGACAGTAAAGAGAAGTTTACTTAATTTATGATAATTATTCCCAACAAGAGCTATTTAGCATGTATGATGTAAGTCTATCATAGACCCTACAGTATGGGATTACTTCACATCACAGCATATCACATGTACGTGATAATATATGGCCACCTGCTGAAGTTCAGATTATCTAAATGTCAGTGCTGAACTCGGGTCACCTGTTTGCGTGTTATTTACATAAATAGAGGTTATCATGAGAGTGTGTTTTGGGATGGTCAATATCCTGCATTAGGAATAAACATTGTATTTTGCGAGCCTTGGCGAGCTAAATACATTGTGTTTATTCCTAATGCAGGATATTTACCATCCCAAAACACACGAGCATGATAACTTCTTTATCATACAATGTCATTCTTCATTCATGTTGTGCAAAACAGCATGACAACATTAATTTCAAAGTTGAACTTTACTGTAAATAGGCGTATTGATATATGCAAATGAACTGCGTGCTATTCTCACAGTAAAATGACACAAAATAACGCCTCCTAAATTATGCTTTCAGTGAAAGTAAATTTTATTTTTGGCATGATCTTAATTTTCAATGTTTTAATACGTTTTAAAATACGTTTTTCAAATGAAAAATAATTAAGGCGAGGACAGCGAATTCGAACTCGCGTCCTTTCGTGTAATCATGAGTGTAGGTGAGTCCATCTTGAAGGGGCGAGAGTTGCTTCCCTTCCGCCCGGTTGCAAATGGCGACGCACACATCACACGGATAGCTAAACTGACTGTTGGTAGCGAATTATAAAATCTCCTTTACAAAAGTCACATTATAGAACAGTGAAGATTGACGTTCGTTAACTGCATATGTAACTCAAACTGCCTTTGTTACCTGTGAGTATTTATAAAGTGTTTACTCTGTAGTTTTCGACTCGCGGTGAACATGTTTTGGCACTGCTTGATCATAATAATTGTTTCCGTAATATGCATTGCACTATGTTTGTTTTGTCATTTCTCAAATTAATGTAGATCTATATGAAATGAAGACTGAAGTATGTCTATTTACATGAAGCTATTACAACTGTTACGGTTATTACAGGCGTTCGAAATGTTAATGCTTGTGACGTCATTTTCAAAAGAAGTTCCGTCACTTGACCTCTGTAATTTGCATCTTTATCCGTATATGACCCCAACGGATACCGAAAATATCCGTTGCCTTTATCCTGCCGAGAACACCATCCATTGTATGATAAAATACGTTATTTTTCATTAACTGTCAATTATAGAGTCATAAAAAAGTATGCAGATGGGAATTTTTTTTCCATAGACATGTATGTTAGTTTAGTCTAGAATAAATACTTTTTGTGGATATAATTTTTGTCCGATCCTTTTCACATTTTTACAAGTTTGTGAGGAATCATCTTGGTTATAATCACATAATTTATGTTTAATTTTTGTTTTCTATGACAGTAACTTGATCAATATAGATAAATGTGAAACATTTAATATGGCAGTCTATGGGAAAAAAATATCCTATGGAGTCTGGACATGTGTTGGTAAATTGGATGACATCAGTAAAATCGTCTTCAGAAAAGTTATTGAAAATTATGGACTTCAAGCTGAAATGATTTCAAATCAAGCTGACAAATTTGACGTTGATCCAACCAGAACCTATTCTATGACAATTGTTTATCCTTGACTAAATTAACATACAAGTCTATGGAAATTACGTAACCGTCTTACCGTAATAATTTTTGCATGGCTCTGTAGGTCTACAGTCCCTGGCCAAAATTTGAGTCATCAAACTTGAAATTTCCTTTAGACTTTCATGTTAATTGACCCAAGGACTTGTATTGTAATAAATGGAATTCCTTGATTAACCAATCCAAAAATAATTTACATTAATTAATTATTGGCTGAATTGCTTACAAAAGGTATCTACAAGTTGAGAAATCATATCAGCTACCTATCCATAATTTCCATTATATATTTGGATGACATTGAAGAAAACTGAAGCTTTTTTTATACAAAGCCTGAAATTAGGCATACTAATCATTTTCAATATCTATGGAGCAGTGGTATAAGAGCTGTACATACATGTATCGGGGTATCAATCAATCAGTTTATCTGCGTTGATCCAAGCAGCAAATCATCCATCATCAAATCAGCTCAACTACACACCTCAGTAATGAAAATCTATTGTAATTTCATCATCATGCTTTTCACATAATGCACTTTTGTCAAGTTTTTTTAAAATAATTATAACATAAACAGTGTTGGCCGTAAGTTAACGATGGTGACATTATTTCCATAGACCTACTTGTTACCGGGTAATTTAGTCCAGTATAAATAATTTCATAAAATAAGTTTTAGTTGGATCAATGATCAAGTATGTTATATTTTTAGCTCATCAGGCCTGAAAGGCCCGATGGGCTTATTTCATAGCGTCCATCTATCCGTCCGTAAACTTTTTGCCTTTTCGACTTCTTCTCCAGAACCAATAACTCTAGAGAGTGGAAATTTTATGTGTAGACTCCTTGGCCTTTCAGATGAGGTCATTTGGCCTTGTGACCTTGATCTTACCGCAGTGGGCATCTTCAGAAAACTTTAACCATGGCCATAACTTTGGTATATCCGGGGGCATCCTTGTTTAACAAACACATCTTGTTTTATCTTTCATAAAAGCCTCTTCAAGAACAAGTCATTGTACTAATATATATACATATTTCCAGGATCATTTGATACAGCAAGAGCTGGCACAACAATATTTGGAAGAACACAGAGATCCTGATGGATTCGAGATACAACATTTTCCAATTAAAGGTATCATTCTATTTTCTGACTTGCTGAAACATTTTAATTCTTTTGAAAAATTAAAGAAAGGTTATTTCATGGCCTTGCCTCCATCGGTCTTTATAGTTTTTAATTTTTAACCCCCAAGGTTTTGTTTTTTTCGTGGCACAGCCCGTTTGTCCGTCCGTCTCGAAAAGGGTATTTGTGTTCTAAAATCAAGTCCTTCCACAGTTTCTTTCTGAAACTTTACACATGCATTGGATATCCATTGGTGAGAAGCTGTGCTCTAATGGACCTAACAGATTAATATTTTCAGAGTTATGGCCCTTGACTAAGAGCGCTTAGCTTACCAACTGACAGTCGCAGCTAATGGCTGCAATATTGCCCAAGTGGCAATCTTTCTGAAACTTTACTTCACATGATGCATTGGATATACATCGGTGATACCACTGACAGTAACTTTTAAATCATCAGCATTTGAACATGTTATGTTTCCATTTTATGTTTCCATTGTCACACACTAAAGTTCATAACCTTTGAGTGATTTTCACCTAGATGTAGGATCCATTTTGTGAGAAACTTAACCATGGCCATAATTTTTTATTGATTGGTGATAGTCCTTCGATAGTTGACATGTTGATTTAAACCCTTAAGTTGCATATTTCTTTTTACCCATTTTAGCCCCTATGGTGGTTCTGACATCTAACTCACAGCTGTATTTTGGCTAAAGCACTAATTGGCACTGATGGCATTTTGAATTAGTTAATGGAAATTAAGATTGATGAGCTACAGAGCCCATGGCTCTATTTTTAGCTCTTCAGGCCTGAAAGGCCCGATGGGCTTATGGCATGGCATGGCGTCCCGCGTCCGTCCATCCGTCTTTTCGCTTTTTCGACTTCTTCTCCAGAACCAAACTCCACAGAGCTGACATTTTATGTGCAGACACCTTGGCCAATGGGGATTCTAAATTGTAGATTTCGTGGTCACAACGAGATGAGCAGGATATCACATTATAAATTCTCCAAATAAAGATGCCAGGCTGATTAGATTTTGGTGACCTTGACATTATTGTCTAGGTCACAGTGGAATTTTAATTTTTTAGCTCATCAGGCCTGAAAGGCCCGATGGGCTTATGGCATGGCATGGTGTCCGGCGTCCGTCCGTCCATCCGTCCATCCGTCCATCCGTAAACTTTTCACTTTTTCGACTTCTTCTCCAGAACCAATGACCCCACAGAGCTGAAACTTTATGTGCAGACTCCTTGGCCCATGTGGATTCTAAATTGTAGATTTTGTGACCCCATGACCCCAAATGGGGTCACAGGGGTCACATCCTTAAAAACCTATTTTCATCTTCTTCTCCAGTTCCAAAAGGTCTAGAGAGCTGAAAAGTTGTGTACAGTCTCCTTGGCCAATGGGGATTCTAAATTGTAGATTTCGTGACCCCATGACCCCAAAAGGGGGTCACAGGGGTCACATCCTTAAAAACCTACATTCATCTCCTTCTACAGTTCCAAAAGGCCTAGAGAGTTGAAAAGTTGTGTGCAGACTCCTTGGCCAATGGGGATTCTAAATTGCAGTTTTTGTGACCCCATGACCCCAAATGGGGTCACAGGGGTCACATCGTTAAAAACCTATTTTCATCTTCTTCTCCAGTTCCAACAAGTATAGAGAGCTGAAAAGTTGTGTGCAGACTTCTTGTCCAATGGGGATTCTAAATTGTAGATCTAGTGACCACATGACCCCAAATGGGGTCACAGGGGTCACATCCTTAAAAACCTATTTTCATCTTCTTCTACAGTTCCAAAAGGTCTAGAGAGCTGAAAAGTTGTGTGCAGACTCCTTGGCCAATAGGGATTCTAAATTGTAGATCTCGTGACCCCGTGACCCCAAATGGGGTCAACGGGGTCACATCCTTAAAAACCTATTTTCATCTTCTTCTCCAGTTCCAAAAGGTCTAGAGAGCTGAAAGTAGTGTGCAGACTCCTTTGCCAAATGGGATTCTTAATTGTAGATCTTGTGACCCCGTGACCCCAAATGTGGTCACTGGGGTCACATCCTTAAAAACCTATTTTCATCTTCTTCTTCATTATCAAAAGGCCTAGAAAGCTGAAAAGTTGTATGCAGACTCCTTGGCCAATGGGGATTCTAAATTGTAGATCTCGTGACCCCGTGACCCTAAATGGGGTCACCGGGGTCACATCCTTAAAAACCTATTTTCATCTTCTTCTCCAGTTCCAAAAGGTCTAGAGAGCTGAAAAGTTGTGTGCAGACTCCTTGTCCAAAGGAGATTCTAAATTTTAGATCTCGTGACCCCATGACCTCAAATGGGGTCAACGTAGATGTTGTGCCCCAAATAAAGGCCTCAAGCCAGGACCTAAAAATCTATTTCAATTGTGAGGAACCAGCTTTTTCTATAATATTATAAACGTAAATATTTCTTTTATCACGTAAAATTATCAAACTAACTTTACTTTATTTACTCCAAAATCTCATGTCCCACGTTGACGTAAATATTCATAACATTTGCCGAAATTACCAATGTGACCTATATTTTAGCTCTTTCTAAACTCCACATTTTTCAGCTAACGTAATTATCATCCACTTTCACTCATTGCTAACTTCATTTATCATAAATTATCGTAAATATCCTGTGTTTACCTCTAAATGCTCTTCCCTCATGCTCACGTAGCGAGTAACCTTATTGTATTTCAAGCTACCTTGACCTCTGACCTAGGTCACATTTGTTTACTTCCGGGTCAGAGCTGTCAAACTTTTCGCGGGGTACGTTCAGCCACTGTGCATTACTGTTTGTAAACCTATTTTCATGATTAGGATCATATCATTGCCTTTGAATGAATTATTATGCATTTAGGACTTAGTAGTTCTCATTTATATTAAATAATTGTACTTTTAACATTCAGTTCAGAATATAACAGTAGCGACTCGTCGTGGGTCATCGAGTGCGTATTCCACACGGTGGAATAGGTATTCCACACGGTGGAATCGCTGTTCCACACGGTGGAATCGCTATTCCACAAGTTCCACAGCGGCTTGTGGAACACGTGACGTAGGGTATAAATATAGGTGTCGTCTTCGCGGCCGTCAGTCTGCTAGTGATCTTGATATTGAAAGGTTCGTCCTTGTCGCTCTTCATGATTAATAGGGTTACTTAGAAATTATTACGGGTTATTATTGTTACGTTGTAGACTAGAGACTCACATAATTATGCTAGGATAAAATAGTGTATTATTCTTTCGGCCGTAGTTTAGAAGCAAACACTTGCGCTTGTCATTAACGTTTTTACCGAAGTGTTTGAGGGATTTATTTACAGAAGTATGAATATGGCAGACTGAGCGAAGTTCAGGGTGCGATCGAGAAGTTGAATAAAGTTGAATGTGAAGGTTATAGCATCAACACCATACAAGTTGTAGTATATTCACATAACATTTACTGTTCACATATTACAGTCACAGGGTAATTTCTGTGATATTTCATGAGTTATCGTTGTTGAGGTTATATTGATAACGTTGTTTGACAGATGTAGAATGTCATTGTTGACATTGGCGTAGGGCTGTTCATTGCTATTCAGATATTATTATAAATCTTTCATGCTATTATAGTGTGATTAGATAGTTCATATATCTTCAAGCATATTTCATTGCCACTCAGATATTATTATAAATCTTTCATGCTATTATAGTGTGATTAGATAGTTCATATATCTTCAAGCATATTTCATTGCCACTCAGATATTGTTATAAATCTTTCATGCTATTATAGTGTGATTAGATAGTTCATACATCTTCAAGCATATTTCATTGCTATTCAGATATTGTTATAAATCTTTCATGCTATTATAGTGTGATTAGATAGTTCATACATCTTCAAGCATATTTCATTGCCATTCAGATATTATTATAAATCTTTCATGCTATTCTGTGTGATTAGATAGTTCATACATCTTCAAGCATATTTCATTGCTATTCAGATATTGTTATAAATCTTTCATGCTATTATAGTGTGATTAGATAGTTCATACATCTTCAAGCATATTTCATTGTCTTGGTAGTGTCTACTAGTATATTCTCAGGATAACATCTCAGTATTATGTAACTACTTGTGGGTAGAATTCTCGTTAATTTATTCACTCAGTACATTCCGTCCAATTTTGCATAATACAAGTTTTCATCAATTGTGGTCTCCAATCATTCCATTGCACGGTGAAAGTATATTGAGGATTTAATAGATATTATTTATAGGTGTCTCATATTGCCATTGTTGTCGTCTGACACTTGTTACATATATATGCACCTCTTTTGTTTGGGCGTCTCATCGCCAAATAAATCGTTATTGAACTTTCATTTTGTGTTGACTTATCCTTTGCCTTGAATTGAGAGTTGAAGTTTGAGAAAGATTACACAGCCATCCTGACAAGAGGCTGCCTTGCGTGGTCGTCACATATTTTGGTGTCAGAAGTGGGATGTGACTATTTCAATTCACATCCAGCGATTCGAACCCGTAATTAAATCTTTTCTCTGAAATTTATTCCAAATTGATGGCTTTCTAAATTCACTTTTGCATATTTGCATCTATTAACATCAAGGCAAAGGGTATCCAGCATTTTTAGAATTGTTAGCAATAGGTAGTGTAGGTTTATAGATCAGTTTTATTAGCTGTAGTATACTTAGACAGCTCAATTTAATTTAACACCTGGTAATAAAATGGCATCGTCCGCGGATAATGTCATCAAAACAAGGTCTATGGACCGCAGAAACAGCCCAATCCAGCCCCGACCCCAACAAGATCCCTGCTTCCTTGCTTCTGATCTGGTCCAAATTGAGGGTCCGCACACTCCTGAGATAGCACATCATGATAATCATCACAATGATACATATGAACAAGTTCTTAGACCTAGTAATAGCATGCACTCGTCCCAGACATACACACATCGGCCAAGCAGCGCCAGCGTCAATGACATAACTGAGATGAAGAATCAAATACAGCATGTATGTCACGCAGTCTCGACACTTAGTGGGGCAGTAGATACCATTCACAGGGACATGGCAGAACACAGGTTCCAGGCTAACCGAAGAAGGCTCAGACACACTAGGCAGTACGATTCGCCGCAGACAAGTGGATCCGAGGGGGAGAGTGAGACGAACAACACCGAGTTTCGACCCAACCGGGGAGGCAGATCACACAAACAGTTAAAGCTTCCACCATTTACAGGTAAGGAGTCTTGGACTGTTTGGTTTAATCGTTTTCAGGAGGTTGCAGCACGTCAGGGCCTGAGTTCTGATGAGAAGCTTGACGAGTTACTTCCCAGATTGCAGGGACACGCTGGTGAATTCGTCTTCGAGCAGCTGACATCCGAGACGAGAAGGAACTACAAGTCGCTGTGCAGGGAACTCCACAACAGATTCCGAGTCATCGAGACAACGAAGAGTTACAAGACACAGTACAGTAGGCGACAACAGAAATCCGGAGAATCGCCAGAGGACTTCGCAGCGGACCTGAAGCGGCTGTACGACAAGGCTTACCCACGACGTGATTACGAGACCAGACAGGAAGACCTGCTGAGGAAGTTTTTCGACGGGGCGTACGACGACAAGGCCAGATTCCATGTGGAATACATCAAGGAACCGGTCACCATAGACGATGCCGTTTATGAAATGGTTTGTTTCAGGGAGATGCAGAAGAATACCAACGACAACCGAGTGCGGGAGAAGTACGCCAGAGCAGTTGCAGTAGAAGAGGAGGCAAGCTCCACCGAAGAGGACCAGAACGTCATCGCAAGAACACTTCCATCTAACAAGAATCGGGTGATAAAGAAAACATTCAACTCAAACACCGATGCCGAAAAGAAGCAAGAGAATTCGGAAATGGAACAGATGAAACGAGAGATCAAGTTGTTGCACGAGGAGTTGAAGAAAACACAGAACAGTGTTCAGCCTCCAGCCACGACCAACAGATCTCAGACATCATGGAGACAGAACAACAAACCAAGGGCGTGTTATCACTGCGGCGATCCATCACATTTCATCCGAGAGTGTCCGAACCGTGGGCGAATCAACCAGGGGTATGTGCAACAGGTGAAGCAGGCGACCACTAACAGTGAATCAGGCAGTGCTTTAAACTGCAAGGGACCAACCCACCAGGCCTAAAGTTGGTCGGCAGCACACAAGGCCGAGAGCAGCATGAGAACGCAGCAGCTGAAGCAGAAATGGAAGAGAAACATGAAGATCAGTCGGGGGAGTTAGAAATTACAGTCAGGAGAGAAGTATCATCATCAAAAGACGCTGTTGTCAGAGGGACGATACTGGGTGTAGAGGTAAACTTCATCATCGATACTGGGGCAGAAAAGACATTGGTGTCCAAGGAGATATTCGATCGCATCGATCCAGCCAGACAACCAGCTTTGGGGAAAAGAGCAAAGGTCTCGCACGCGGGCGGAGAGCCATTGAAGTGTTTTGGGAAATGCACTCTGCCATTACAGCTAGGAGCACTCACCATCACCAGGCCTGTGGTCGTCGCAGACATCTCTGATGAATGTTTGGTCGGTATGGACATTTTAAAAGAGAAAGGTAAAGAACCGGCTGATATTCTGTTGAGCAGAGGGAAGATGATCCTATGGGGAGAAGAAATACAGCTTGTCCAGAGTGAGCAGAATTCCGTCCGCAAGGTCCGAGCGGCAGACCACTTCGTGATTCAACCTTCGTCTGAAATGATCATCGAGGCTCTAGTCGACCGGCGTGAGAGCGACGATAACAACGCAAGCTGTGAAGTCATCATCGAGCCAACAGACAAGTTCACAGAGAACTATCCACTCGTCATGGCGCCGAGCCTCGCCGACCTGAACTTCGGGACAACAGCAAAAATCAGGATCATGAACCCGTTCTCGACGCCAGCATCAATCAAGCAGGACGCAGTGATTGGTTACGCCGAGGAAATTGCTGAAGATGGAGACGTGTGCACCATACTTGACGTGGAAGACGAGGGGATGATCAACAATACCAATCGTATTCGTCGCATCTCATTTGACACTCCTACAGTACAGACTAAAGTCAAGGGAAAAACGTCCGGAATTGGTGTCACAGGGGAAAAGTGCGTTGCAGGTACAGATTTAAAGAGACAGATACCTGAACACCTGAAGAAGCTCTTCACAGATGCATCACAAGGCAAAGAGAACATCGTCCAGAACAGATTAGCTGAGCTGCTAATTCAACACGAGAGCACCTTTTCCGTGAATGAGAATGATATCGGGAGAACACAGCTGGCGGAGCATGCCATCCGAACCGGTGACACGCCACCTATCAAGCAGTCTTTTCGGAGGACACCAGCAGCATTCCAAGATGAAGAGAAGAAAGCCATCGACAAGCTTAAAGCTCAAGGTGTGATACGAGAGAGCAACTCACCATGGAGCTCACCTCTTGTCCTCGTCCGAAAGAAGTCAGGTGGCGTCCGCGCGACGGTAGATTTTCGCCGAATAAATCTGGTTAGTTTGGACGATGCCTTCCCCACCCCGAAGATACAAGACTGTTTGGACACTGTTGCGGGTTGTAGAGTGTTCTCGACGCTTGACCTGACGTCTGGCTATCACCAGGTTCCGGTCCGGAAGGAAGACATCCCGAAAACAGCATTTGTCAGTAAGTATGGTTTGTATGAGTTCATTACCATGCCTATGGGGTTAAAGACGGCAGGGGCCACATTTCAGCGTGTCATGGAATTAGCACTGAAGGGACTGCAGTGGACATGCTGTATCCTGTACATCGATGATCTGATCATCCCATCAGTAGACGATGCGCAGAATGTCGAGCGGCTCGAGTTGGTCCTTGACCGCCTGAAGACCGCCGGTATGAAGCTGCGTCCTGAAAAGTGTCAGCTGTTAAAAACAGAGGTCACTTTTCTGGGTCACAAGGTATCAGAGTCTGGGGTGAAACCTGATCCCAGCAATGTGGCGAAGGTTCTCGGTTGGAAAGAACCAGAAAATGCAAAAGAGGTAAGACAATTCCTAGGTATGTGTTCATATTATCGCAGTTTCATTAGAGATTTTGCTAAAATAGCAAAACCCCTCTTCGACCTAACAAAAGACGACAGCAGTCTGGAGTGGACAGAGCAGTGCCAGGTGTCATTTAACACCTTGAAGGGCGCCCTGACAGGTCCAAACATCATGGCATCACCAATTCACGGCGGCGATTACGTCTTGGATACAGACGCTTCAGACTTTGCTGTTGGAGCAGTACTCTCGCAGGTCCAAGACGGCCAGGAGCGAGTGATCGCATATGCTAGTCGCACACTGAGTAAGTCTGAGAGAAATTATTGTGTAACAGATAAAGAATTGTTGTCAGTTAGATATTTTGTCGAATATTTTAATCATTATCTTTTGGGCAGGAAGTTTGTTATCAGGTCCGATCATCAGGCGCTGAAGTGGCTGATGAACTTCAAGGAACCGAAGGGCCGAGTCGCAAGATGGATCGAGATCCTGTCAGCTTACAGTTACGAAATCCAATTTCGTAAGGGCAGTCACCATGGTAACGCTGACAGTATGTCACGGTGCCCAAATCCAGACGATTGCACATGTGCAGAGGACGACCTAACGGGGGAACTGAGATGTGGCCCTTGTAAGAAATGCAGGAAGCGGGCAGACGATATGCAGAACAGTCCGACGAGGACACGCAGAATTTTTGCTGGCTTCACACTCCCTCAAGACTTCGGATGGATGAAGACAGTTGTGAGAGCAGCAAAAGAGAAGTTCGTCGCCTTGGCGCTGCTTGTCTCAACGTTGCTGAGCTTGAACCAGGATGGTTCGGTCGGTGCGTCGGCAGTCAGGTGTCTGCGGCAGGTGTTTGATGTGACAGCACATCAAATTGCAGTTGTTCGAAATACAGGTAGGAGTTATCTGCTGAGCGGAGGGTTATCAGACCCGTTCATCAGGTGTATGGGCATCAAGAATGCCTGGTCACAAAGAATTGGTGACATATGCAGAAGGGTATCAACTCGTCGCGAGGCCGGTTTCCGGGAAAACTGGTTTCCATGGAGATTCACTGTCACCCCAGAGGAAGTTCGTCGAAAGCAGAGAACAGATGTGGATCTGCAGCCGATATTGAAATGGATGGAGCAAGAGAAGCGTCCGTCCCGAGAAGAGTCTTGTACAGCCAGCCCAACTACACGTCACTACCTGCTGTACTGGGACAACCTTATTCTGAGAGACGGTCTACTATACAGAAATCATACCTGCAAGGTAAACGAAGAGTGTCTGCAATTGATCGTCCCGAGGTGCATGAGGAGAGAAGTCCTGCATCAAGTGCATGACAGTCTCCTGTCCGGTCACCTGGGGCGAAAGAAAACAAAGGGTAAGTTGCTGTCCAAATTTGATTGGTTTAAAGCGCGTGAAGACGTGAACAACTGGCTGGCACAATGCAGAGTATGCGGCGCAAACAAGTCTCCTCCCGTGAACCCCAGAGCTCCGCTAGGCAGTATGAGAGTCGGTGCTCCATTAGACCGCCTGGCAACTGATTTTGTGGGTCCATTGCCTAGAACACCCAGGGGTAACAGGTATGTATTAGTAGTAACTGACAGTTTTTCAAAATGGGTTGAGATATTTGCAGTTCCAGATCAGAGCGCAGAAACTACAGCGCGAACCATACTGAATGAGGTCATCTCAAGGTACGGCTGTCCTCTCGACCTGCACAGCGACCAGGGCAGAAATTACGAGAGCGCAGTATTTCGTGAGCTGTGTACCCTGCTGGAGGTGAAGAAGACGCGCACTTCACCGTACAACCCGAGGTGCAACGGACAGACAGAAAACTTTAATAAAGTCATGATTCGAATGATCAGAGCTTATTTGCAGGGTGAGCAGACAGATTGGGACCTGAACCTGGGTTGCCTTGCATCAGCCTACAGATCAACCCCGCAGGAAAGCACCGGCATGACGCCAAACCTCCTGATGCTGGGGCGCGAGGTACGCATACCTGCTGAAATAGCGTTCGGGGGCAACACCACTTTGGATGGCGCCGCCACATCGTCCTACGGCGAGTATGTCGACAAGCTGAAGACCAACATGCAGAAGGCCCATGACATTGCGCGACAAAACCTACACTCTGCTGCGCGAAAACAAAAAGACACGTATGACATAAAACAAGCAGTTAACATTTACAATCAGGGCGATTTAGTTTGGTACCTCAACACGAGTAGGAGGGAAGGGGTATGCGTAAAACTTCAAATGCCGTATGAGGGCCCAGCTCTCATTACTAAGAAGTTAAGTCCCCTTGATTATGTCATCCAGGTCGATGGAGCAGGGAAGCAGCGGGTCATCCATCATAATAGGTTAAAGCCGTATGCGGCGCAGTTCCGTCCAAAGTGGGTAACCAGGGCCCTGAAAAATAAGAAAAAGAGTAATTAAAGTAGCTCCTCATTAATTCATGTAATGTTTACTCAATATGATTCTGTTACAGCTAAAAAAATGCAAGTACAGACCAGTTCGAGCTTCAGGGGGAGGGCCTACAGATGTGGAAAGTTCGGCGAGACGGCGGAGCGATATCGCGTGATCAGCCACTTCTATAAACATCATGTACCACTGGATCAATCGCCGTTTTATTGCACGCTATGCCAGTTTCGCTGCGAGACAAAGGACGCCCTTGAGAGCCACGTGTGGGGCTACACCGAGCACGTGGAGAGGCGGCAGAGGCTCGAGGAGGAGGGAAGAGACGCAGACCCCATCCACCACCTAAAGGCCTCTCTCCAGCCTTACAGGATTACGGACCAGGACGTCGCCCGTCTCACCATTGAGGAGTCCTCAAGGATCTGGGGGAAGAGGGAGAAGAAAGGGAAGGGGAGCAAGGGAGCGGCAGCCACAGCGAGCAACAGCCCTCCAGTCCAGCAGCCAGCGCCCGACAGATCAGCAGACATGCGGGTGGTCCAGACCATGGATCCTCAATCAGTGGCCTCAAACAACGAAGATATCTTGAGTTTACACGACCTGTCGGACTTGTTTGACCTGGACGTTCCGATGGCCTGTCCAACGACGCTCAACACCCCTCCGCACGTTCCAGTGATCAAGGCACCGTCCCCAGCACCAACGAACGTCTCATCATCGTCATCATCATCGTCCTGCGTCAGCGAGTCAAGTCTGTCTTTGGAGATGATGAGATCGGTGAACACGACGCTAACAGCCCTAACCGCGGGGATGGGACAGTGGACTGCCGCCATACAGGACCTGTCCAGGGCTATCCGGGAGATGCCGCGGCAGAGGTCCCCAGACCAAAGGCCGACGGGCGAGGAGAGTAAGAGGAGCCACGAGAAGGAGAGATCGCCAGAGCGAAGGCCAGCCGGCGAGGATCGAAGGAGGAGCCAGCAGGAGAGGAGGTCACCAGATCGACGGCCGTTCGGTGAGAATAGGAAGAGGAGTCACGAAGACAGGAGGCGCTAATTCACTAAATAATGCTTGATAATGTGATAATGTAGGTACACGTTTTGTTGATGTTAGGATAAGTGTAATCATCAAAGTAAGAATAAAAATGTTAATCTTAAATAATGACAAGTATGTACATCAAGTATGAATGTCAATATTGTAGTGTGAATGCTCTTTAATATAAACATGTGTAAACCTATCGATTGTAAAAAATGTGTAACTTATATAATATGTACATCGCATTGCGAGGGCGCAACACGCTTGAGTGGAGGGTATTGTGAGGAACCAGCTTTTTCTATAATATTATAAACGTAAATATTTCTTTTATCACGTAAAATTATCAAACTAACTTTACTTTATTTACTCCAAAATCTCATGTCCCACGTTGACGTAAATATTCATAACATTTGCCGAAATTACCAATGTGACCTATATTTTAGCTCTTTCTAAACTCCACATTTT